>JARYHS010012519.1:212631516-212747149 GCA_031002005.1 Vandiemenella viatica | reverse complement strand
CACCACAAAACGAGTGTCGTTTTACTGGTCAAGAGGCGGTCGTTTGACAGAAAAGTCGATGGCTGAAAGTGTTTCAGATCAGACAGGATTCCGCTCCACATCTCCGAACGCCGCGCCAAGATGCCGCTCACACCGGCAGTTGCAACCGTTCAGCTTGTAAACTGTCCTGCCATTGGTCGCCAAATGTAAGCTGCCAATTATCGTCCTCCAAGCGGCAAGACACACACACTGCCCCGCGCCATGGCTGGCTACAACGCAGGCGCCCAGCCAACAATCACTGTACTGCCCAGCGTCAAAGATGTTGTTTACAACACTAAGCTAACCTGTTTACCCGCGGCCCGCCACGAACATTTTTCCGATCCGCGAGATTCGTCACGCTTTTACAAAATATATTTATTTTATAATGGCCAAAGTAGTGAAAACTTGCAGCTGCTTTTGGAAGCCGATTCAGTAATTTAGAGTTAGACAAATACAACAAAATTTTTGGAATATATTCATCTCCCTTTCATGTTAAAATCGAGTTGGCCCCAAATATCTCCAAATGAACCAGGTTGACTTACAGTGCAATATTTCGTCACAAAAAAGAAATTTTCCAAAATATTCCAAAATTTTCCAATTTGAGAAATCTGGCACAAAAAGTTATTAGCGCTTTTGGTTCAACTTACAACGTTGTTTATGTTTTTCGAAAATGAAATTGACCAAACACAAAACACACTCAAACATAACGGACGCTAACCTGCAACACCAATTACGATGCGCAAATACCAGAATTGAGATCGATTTCCAAATGCTAAGTGAAAGATTAGTGAAATGAATAGCGCACTAGTAAAATAAATATTTTTAATAATTTCATTTTTTCGTTCATATTTATATTTTTTTATATTTCATTTTTAGTGTTATATATTTCATTACAATGTGAGTTTAGTATTATCTATGTTTACATGCAAGAATAATAGTAAATACAATAATAATAGCTGATTATGTTTCAATTTTTCACTCCAAATGATGTCTATAGTGGGTCAAAATCTAATGTGGGCTTATATAATTTTTTATGCAGCCCGCGCAGTTATGATGCATTTCCAAAGTGGCCCGCAAGATCATTTGGGTTGGTCACCCCTGGTCTATGGAAACCCAACACTATTACATATCAACATGTTACAAACATTAATACGGTTATTCAGTATACTTATAATTAATAAATGATACGTACTTCAATAATAATAACAGTAAAATAATAATAAAAAATGATTGGGGTATTAGTGATCATGTTACAAGCTCCAACAAAAATTTTGGACGTATGTTAGATCGTTCCGCGGTACGAATTAAGAGCTGCTTGAATGAAATCTTATTAACATGTGCTAGCTAAGTAGCCGCAAAATAAAAAGTCTGCTTCTGTCGCGGGCGGGTAGTAACTATTTTGGATGTAAGGATTTCTAGTTTGTAGTTTTACATAGAGTATACAATTGATACTTACAGAAAATTTCTGGTTCCTTGTTATTATCACCGATATTGAGTGAACCGTTAACAAAAATGGTCTAGAACACACTGAGAGCTTTTCGCGTTTTAATTTTAAAAAGAAATCGACTGTAAAAATTTGTTTGTACTATACTGGATGAGCTCATATGCTTTGACTCCCCCCTATCTCCGAATGTAATTTTACAAAATTTTAAGTACAATATTTAGTTTTTGGAAAATCCGAAGTCATCAACCTAACCTTTCTAAGCCCTAGATACTTACTTCTGACTGCCAGATATGTGAACGGAAAGCACAGCGTTTCTCTTCCTTCTCTTCCGCTTTTCTCTCTCTCTCTCTTTTGTTACCTTTTGACTGATTTGATACAATCCTCCATCCCGATCTATCTTGTGCTACCCTCGTCATATCAACAAACCCCCTTACACCCTACTTCCTCAATTATCTGCTTCATATATTCTAATTTTTATCTTCCTCTACAGTTCTTACCTTCCACTGTTCCACCCACTAACAAATTAACGAATCCTGTATGTCTCAATATGACCTACCAGCTTGTCTCTTCTTTCTGTAAGCTTCTTCCACAAACTTATTTTTCTCACCCATTAGTTTCAAAACTCGTTCCTTCCGTACTTTGTCTGTTCACCTAATTGTCAGCATCCTTCTATAGCACCACATTTCAAATGCTTCAATTTTCCCTCTTTATGGTATTTCGCTACCATAAAATGCTGCGCTCCACACATTGAGTTTTATTGATGCCTAAAAACCGCACTAGTATTCGCAAGCTTTGAACTGGCAAAGCAAAAAACAGAGGGCGAAATCTGTGTTTGGCAGTCGCGCTGGGTTAGTTACAAAGAGTCGTATATGCCGCCGTTGCTTATTCCGAACATGAACCGCAGCGTTCGTATCATTCCGTGTGTTTATTTTTGTTATTTCTTTGGTTCGTCTCTTAATAGACTGTTTCAAAGGACGGGAAAAAATATAAAAGGACAGTTCCACAATCCCGAACACGATAAATGTCAGAGAGTAACTGAACAAATGCGATCACGGAACTTTATCCTTCACTGCAACAGATTAATAAAGTCCGGTCGCCCCAGGACAGTTTGGGAATTAACAGATTTAATGGCTCTCAACAAGGGTTGTAACGGATATCCGCATCCGCAAGTGCGGAGCTTTCGCGTGAAATCCTATATCATCTTTCGTATCCGCAATTTTTAATGCGGATGTATAGCGGATGTTTTGTTTACATTGCAATATATATTATTCTTTTATCTTTACACGAGGTTCTGCCAATCGTCGTTTAACTAACAACAACGTGGTTGGTTTTTTTTCCCTTACGATCTTGCAAAAAAAATGACAATGAACTGAACAGTGTTATTATCTAAGCGACGAATTAACAAGTTTGATTTTGCACGTAAACTAAAGAGGCCAATTCACGGTCCGACTGACAGGACATCCGTGTAGAACTACCGTAGGATGCGCTCACCTATCCACGCTACTAGAAGGGGTCCAACAAAATATTCGAAGCAATACTTTCCACTAGTACTTTCCCGCGACATACCAAGTTTGCCTATCGCACACTTGTAGGATGTTTCTTCTAATAGCTTCCTCCAATATCTGTAGCTTGTTGGACGGCAAGGAACCGTGTTGGTTGTCTGGGAGTCCAACAACACCCAAAACGTCCTATATAGTAGTTCTGTAACCCCTTTAAAGGCCCATCAAGAACTCTTAATCGAAAATCGGATCATAGTAGGTTCTACAAGTTGGACTGCGAATGCGCCACTAGAGCGGGTGGAAGGCGGGTGGCGGGCACGGAATCGAGCGTCGAGCGTGGTGGTGAGCGTTAACGATCTGGCCTCGCATTCGGTAGAACGCTGGTTTGAATACCCGTCCGGGCATCCAAATTTGGGATTTCTATGGTTTCACCAAATCACTCCAGGCGAATGCTTCCTTTAAAGTCACACACTTTTAGTGAATCTCGGAGTAATAATAATAATAATAATAATGGTAAAAGGCCATGGTCGAATTCCTTACCCGTTCCTAGCTCCGATCCTTTCACACTTCTAATGACCTCAATGTCGACGAGGCGTACAGTCATAAGCAAAAGAAAAGAAAAGAAAAGAAAAGAAAAGAAAGAAAAGAAAAGAAAAGAAAAGAAAAGAAAAGGAAAAGAAAAAGAAAAGCGAGCACGGCGTGGCTTTGTGCTAGACGCTTGAATTAGTCGAGCCACGACTACCGAGAAGTTAATATGACAAAGATTGGTTTTTTAGACGTGTGCTTGACTATGTAAATAATTTAATTCATTTATGAAATCATCCCTCGTTTTTTGTTGTCGAAAGATGAGGCAAAAATTATTCAATATGGCAGTATTATATGGAAATAGAATTATGAAAAAAAGATAGAATTTGGCATAAAATATACACTTATTTTGCTTTTAAATTTATTTTTGATAAAATATTAAAATATAAATAATTATAAATTTATTTTTTCACATCTGCATCCGCTTCCGCAAAACATCCGCTGAACATCAGGATCCGCATCACAAAGATGACCTTCATTACAGCCCTACTCTAGACTAAGGCTGTCCAACCAATTTTGGAGATGGGCCGCGATTTCGATTCTTAGCTAGCCTACGGGACACGTACTACTTGCCTGTAGTTACAATGGATATATTGCAGTCGAACCGCGATATGTCGATCCTCGATAATTCGAACCTCGATAAGTCGAACCTCGATAAGTCGAACCTCGATATGTCGATCCTCGATTAGTCGAACCTCGATAAGTTGAACCTCTTTAAGTCGAACCTCGATAAGTCGAACCTCGATAAGTAGAACCTCGATAAATCGAACCTCGATAAGTCGAACCTCGATAAGTCGAACCTCGATAACTCGAGAACCTGTACAACTAGAAAGAAACCTATGTTCCCTTCCCTTTAATCCCCAAAACCTCCACTACTAGAAATCTGAGACCTCGGTAAGTAGAAATAATCTGCATTTCCCTACGAGGCATTTCAGTGTATATTTTCCCTCTATAACTCGAACAAAAAATGTATTTCACCACTGTATCTGGAATATATCAATGTTTGATTCCACTACCTCTACAACTCGATGAATTTAAATTAAAAACCTCTATGGAAAATAAGTATGGTACCGACTTTAAGAATATTGCCGGAAATACTTCCTTAGAAGTAATATTTAGGAGTGTGCAATAAACAGGGTTTCTTGCAAATTTTTTGAGGAAATGATTACCGATTTTTACGACTGACATCAGCACGTGTTTACCAGGTGTCCCTTTTTTTCATTTTGGGTATTTATTGTGTTGTATTGTTATGTCTTTAGTTTGAGCTCTACCGAAGCAAATATTACAGAATCAGTTTGGTTCTACTCGCATACACGTCAGTTTCTGATACAGTACACAAACACTATCACTGAAGATTGAGTGCTGTGAAAGGTGAATTAAAAGTCTCTCTGAAAAGTCAGAAGCTGCAAAGAACTGTAAGAAGAAGAAAACAGTTTGGCTTACCCTTTAGTACTCTGTCAACAATCATAAAAATTGAATCAGAAATTATTAAAAAAAAATTGAAAGCGGTCACAATTTGTTCTGCAAAAGACAACGAATTGCAGAATTTCCTAAGTTGAAAGAACGCTTACTCAAATGGTAAGCAGAGTCGAAACCAATTAGTGTTTCTGGACCACTATTACAAGAAAAGGCACTTTATCTTGATTGTGATTTTGGTGATGTGAGGAATCGGGATGTTGCTCTGTACGTTAACAACACCGTTGTACCTACGCGTAAAATTAATATACGCTTATTACAAAATTATTCTTTACCGAATGTTGTTAACAATAGTATGACGCAGTTAAACAAACATTATGGAATCCAAAAATCGATTCATTTGACATCCGTTCTCAGGATTTTCCACATGTCCATTGATTAAGCTCAGCGGGGCAAAGTGATTTTCTCTAGGGGCAACACTGGTTTGATCAATACGATAATGATTTGCGGTGATCACCATTTAGCAGATGGCGCCGAGTCTTCTGCCTGCAGTCTTCCTACGCGATGATTCTATTTGCTGCTTGCCGTCGGAGACCCACGTCCACTGGGATATCGATCTGGAACACAGAGCAGCCGCTCACCCCACCGGCGTTAGTCGCCGCGCATCTCTTCCTGCAGGCTGGCCACGCACTCACCACACAACTCACAATCCACTGTACTAACCCCACCACGTCACCCTAGCGGCACACTGCGTTCCTTCACTGAGGGCTACCTAGCCCAAGATCACATCCCGGAACGCAGCCGGGCAGTTACCGTCGCTCTATTGTTCACACTGTCCATCTGTGTGAGCTACAGGTCCAGCTTCTTTCAAATATATTTCGGTGTAGTGGGGCAGCAATACATTATATTTACTAATCGCTTTCAAGAACTACGGATTTGAGACAGATAGACAGATGGCGGAGGATCAGCAGTAGGGCTCCTGTACTCGTTGGCTGTGGAACCCTAAAGCTGGAGATTTTTGTAGTACCTTTTTTTTTATTGTAATCAAGGCCATAAGTTCAGCTTTCCTGAAATATTTAAATAATGCAAAATAATTGTATTTATGTTGGATGACCTACGGCCCATACTTTACGCGTATTGCAAAACTGTGTTGGATGAAAATTCCGTTTCAAAAATATTCCTCTCTCCATATTTTAAAAGCGATTCATCTTGCAAAAAGAAATAAACTTTCTGCACCGGCGATATTACTGGCATACTTCGCGAAATTTTACGGAAATAAGCCTCCAGCTTTGTGTACACTCAGCGACAGTTTATTGCATACTTGCTACCTACGCGTAGGCGTGTTAAAAATATGTCCAAGGTCGTCTCTTATTGGACGCGTGTGTGGAGTCGTTCCCTTTCACTTGTACAGGCGGCATCGGTTGGCGGGGTCACAAAAAAATCGCTCTCCTATATCGGTATCAGGTGTAAT
The DNA here is from genome assembly GCA_031002005.1 of Vandiemenella viatica. Taxonomy (NCBI): domain Eukaryota; kingdom Metazoa; phylum Arthropoda; class Insecta; order Orthoptera; family Morabidae; genus Vandiemenella; species Vandiemenella viatica. Next base: position 212,740,716 of record JARYHS010012519.1, on the reverse strand, counting down.
AATGGAAAATTCCAATCACGAGATTTCATTGTAGCTTCATCTTTGGAGGCAGCGTGAAAGAGATCTGACATTTTATGACGTAGCTCGTAAATTTCAAGGTTCAGATTGTCCTGTCACGGGTCGACATATAACGTTACTCGAATAATTATTACAGTGAAGGGTTACTGCTCGACTTTCTCCACCGACCCAAAAATGGTACTAACGCATTGAAGTTTCGATTAACCACTTCCATATAATGTACTCTCCACGTTCCCGACTCTCATTTTACAGAAAACTCGTCACAAATTAAACTGAAAATACCGCATTATAAGATGCATCCAGTATTGCAAAATCAATGAAACTCTCTTGAAATATTGGTTAATTCCGTTGGTGTAATTTTTTTTTGCAGTTTCAGTTTGTCTCCATTGTGAAAAGTCTCACGAAATTTACAAATAGAATGCAACGTTTAGCTGGCAACGCCCGACATGTTATGTCGATACAAGCAATCAGATACAATCGATTGTTCCGTTGTAAGCAAATTCGGCCTTTCCTGCATGGATGCCACAGAACTAAACTTTTAGTTTTTTTTTTTTTTTCTCGGTCTAACCTCATTTTAACTTAACCACAACCTCTGGGAGATGATAAAACGAAAATATTTAGATTGATATGATCCCTGTACATATAATTTTTGTATCATTTTTAGAGTGTCTCATATTTCAGCATTTTAAATTTAATTTATAGTTGACTTTTCCGTAAAACTAGAGTGGTGGTCGTGAAGAGGACATCAGATCGAAGAAGCAATTAATCCAAATTTATTGTTTTCGGTTTGGTGAACAAAATCTGTAAGTCCCCCTTGGTAGTCTTGTTAAATATTTATTTATTGGCTTTTGCCTCGTTGACATCGAGGTCATTAGAGGCGGGAAAGGAACTGGGACAAGATGGGAAATTGGACCATGGCCTAATGGAAGAATCATTCCAGCATTCACCTGGGGAAACAATGGAAAATCCAAATCTGCGTGCCCGGACGGGGATTCGAATCGGCGTTCGTCCGAATACGAGAGCAGAAAGTTACCGCTCACCCACCACGATCGGTCTTTACGAGTTCTAAGGTCTCCGATTTTTGTTTTGTTTTTGTTTTAAAATGAGAGTTCACTCGTTGTTAATACGTGACAGAGATGGCAGCACTGTACGACAGATGAAATTCTAACGAGAAAGAGAATTATTTTGGATACTTAAAATGGCAACGTTTTCCTTACTTGAGCAACGTGCAATCATTCGTTTTCTGAATTTGCGTGGTGTGACACCATTTGAAATTCGTCGACAGTTGAAGGAGACATGTGGTGATGGAGTTATGGAAGTGTTGAAAGTGCGTTCGTGGGTGCGACAGTTTAATTAAAATATCATTTTTCAGCACAGGAACAAACTTTACTAGGCACGAATCTCACTTAAGGAAAATTAAAATCCTAATGTAAATACCATAGTCACCTGAAGATGGATCCATAGGGTCCGAAATGCATTGTGTAATACAATAAAAGTTGTATTCTAGTGACTGAAGGCTGTCTCTCATTCTACCTTTGATTAATGCAGTCACGTCAATATAGAGAATTATAGGTACTTACAGTTTTTATATACGCATTAACGCGCGCAAGTTCGTATTTCCATACCAACTACTATTCTCGCACTATCACTACTGCCCAAAGTTTTGTAGGCTGCATTCTATCGAATTTCACCGGCCACGAACACTATATAATTTTTCTTGTAGTTGTTGAAATCCAAAAGTTGTGAGCCAAAGATTATGTGTTGTCGAACTATTTCTTATTTTGAACCTTTGGTCATTAGCTATGTCTCATCTGCGGCGGTATGTTTGATTATAGGATGTGTGCTATTTATTCCTGTTTTAGTGTCTCGAACAAGATTTGGTTTGTTAGGTGTGTATATTCATTCATAACTTCTTTACCATTACTGAGTGCTTTTTGTATGTGAAGGTTTTCCTGAATAGTCAACACGTTTCTGTTGTGATTATTAATCTTTAGTATTTGCATATCTGTTTGCATGTTGGTGTGTGAATGATTCTGTTGTAACAAGTGTTCAGCGAACGCTGAGTGGTTGGTACTTCCGAGAGCTCTCATCCATGGCGATGTTTCATCCGTGATGTAATCAGTTTAATCCTTCTGTGAGTGGAGATTTGCCCGGCGTAGTGATGCAATATATTCCGCTCGGGTGTCCAGCCGCAGGGTGTTGTTTAACGTCGTGTTTATACAACACCATCCAGCTGTACACCAGAGAGGAATATATTGCAATTTAATCCTTACCGTAACAGACTACATAAACTAATTTGCGCGCTAGTATTTATACAATTTTATTGATAGTGCTATTAATTCAAAGTGCATTGCAGTTTAAAGTACCTATATTAAATTTGATTCCAACTGAACGAAACTATTAGTGGTGTAAGGGTCGACGCGTTGCGGGATGCATAGGTTTTTCAACGGGGTCCCTAAAGGGGGTGTTCATAAATTACGTAAGTTGTTTTTCTTAAAATTTTGATCCCTCCTTCCCCTTGGTGAGATCTATTCGGGACTCCTCCCCCCCCCCCCCCCGCCACACTCCCCTGTCGTCAGATTATGTTTGAAGAGCTGATGACCATTTTTTTTTCAGCTCAACTGACCAGATCGGCAGAATATTCTTTGAAGGGGGGGCCTGGAAATCTGAAATAAAAATATGATGTGAGAGATTTTATCGATCCCCTCCCCTTTGGTGGGATTTTGCAGCTCATGCCCCAAAACCTATCATGAAAATATACACTGAAGAGCCAAAGAAACTGGTATGGGCATGTGTAAACGTTCAGAGTACGGCGCTGCGGTCGGCAACGCCTATATGCGACAACAGGTGTCTGGCGTAGGCGTCAGATCGGTTACTGCTGCTACAATGGCAGGTTATCACGATTTAAGTGAGTTTGAACGTGGTGTTATAGTCGGCGCACGAGAGATGGGACACAGCATCTCCGAGGTAGCGATGAGGTCGGGATTTTCCCGTAAGACCATTTCACGAGTGCACCGTGAATATCGGGAATCCGGTAAAACATCAAATCTCCGACATCGATACGGCCGGAAAAAGATCCTGCAAGAAGGAGACCAACGGCGACTGTAGAAAATCGTTCAACGTGAAAGAAGTGCAACCATTCCGCAAATTGATTGCGGATTTCATTGCTGGTCCATCAACAAGTGTCAGCGTGCGAACCATTCAATGAAACATCATCTAAATGGGCTTTCGGAGCCGAAGGCCCACTCGTGTACCCTTGCTAAGTGCACGACACGAAGCTTTACGCCTCGCCTGGGCCCGTCAACACCGACACTGGACTGTTGATTATTGGAAACATATTTCCTGGTCTGACGAGTCTCGTTTCAAATTGTATCGAGCGGATGGACGTGTACTGGTATCGAGACATCCTCATGAATTCATCGACCTTGTATGTCAGCAGGGGACTGTTCAAGCTGGTGAGGCTCTGTAATGCTGCGGGGGCGTGTGCAGTTGGAGGGATATGGGACCCCTGATACGTCTAGATACGACGCTGACAGGTGACACGTACGTACGCATCCCGGCTGATCACTTGCATTCGTTCATGTTCATTGTGCGTTCCGACGGACTTGGACAATTCCAGCAGGACAATGCGACACCCCACACGTCCAGAATTGTTACAGAGTGGCTCCAGGAACACTCTTCTGACTTCAAACACCTCCGCTGGCCTCAAACTCCCCTGACATAAACATTTTTGAGCATATCTGGGATGCCTTGCAACTTGCCGTTCAGATGAGATCTCCACCCCCTCGTACTCTTACGGATTTATGTTCAGCCCTGCAGGATGCATGGTTTCAATTCCCTCCAGCACTACTTCAGACATTAGTCGATGCCACGTCGTGTTGCGGCACTTCTGCGTGCTCGTGGGGGCTCTACACGATATTAGGCAGGTGTACAAGTTTCTTTGGTTCTTCAGTTTATATGGGATTAAATTTCGTGTGAAGCGAAAACTGCATGACCGAGCACACGAGATGTACTTATTCAGGCTATTAGAGAACGGTGCTCTCTTTGCACCACGCTTCGCTGAGCTTAACCGAGTTTGTTCAGAATTTATAATGGCGCTGACGAGGGATTTGAGTGAATGTCTGAAACTGTTCCTTGCGGCGTTTTAATCGCTAACTGAAGAGTTGAGGTGTTGACGGAGCGCAGTTGGGGCGCAACAGGTTGCCCTGCCGGTAGTTCCAAGCGCGTAATCCATCAAACTGCTCCTTAGAAACTCTCCCGTAAAGTTGGTTCTCAGACTGCCTTGCACTCTATAGCAAGGGGGATGCAAACTGCTCGGAACTTTGCGTGGAGCACTCAGAACAACTCTGAAGAGCAAAGAGGGAGACGCCAGCTTCATTATACACCTGCTTTTTCTTCAGGATTTTAACTCATTAAGTGGAGTGTCTACATAACCTTAATATAAGGAGAGGAAAAGCAGAGATTTGTGTGCCGAGCAAGTATACCACGGAAGATTCGTATAAAAAATGGACGCTAAATCAACACTTATTATTATGTCACACATTAGCCAAGATCTACATATTTATATCTCGTAAAATACCGCAGTGTTTGTTAAAATTGCAACACAAACAAGGAGACATGTAGTCGCATTACAGTATCAAGGCCCACGTTATTATTTTATTTTTGGCAAACAGTTATATTTCTCATTCACAAATTACGTGAGGGTGTTTTTCCTGATTTTCGGACACCCCCCCCCCCCCTCCTCTCTGGTGAGATTTGGTGAGATCTGGTTCGACCCCCTCCCCCTCTGGTGAGATCCGGTCCCGTGAGATCCCCACCCCCTCACCTAGAGGTGTCTCCTGCACTTTTCGACGAAATACCCCCCTAAAATCGACTTTCACGTCATTTGTAGATTTTTTTTTTAGCTCTACATTCCAACAAAATTTTGAAAAACCTCACGTGAGATATCCCTTGATCCCCCCCCTCCCCCTTGGTGAGATTTTGTTGGACCCCCCTCGCCCTATTTCACCTCACGTAAGAGTGATGTGGAGAGGAAATTATCATAGGAACTATATCGTTGTGCTGCCTAGAGCAGTTACAAAATGATTAACTTGCAGAACTGAAGTAAATGTGGTTAATTCGTCTATTTATTTCTCACTTGGTTAGAGAATCTGCAGTCTTCGGATACCTCTGAGTATTTGTAATGTACCAGAAGTTACTATAAGTATCAGTCGGTGGTTGTACTATGTTTTGTGTTTGGATTACTAACGCGTGTGAATAAAACTTTTCTATAACCACAAGATTGAGGCGACCGTGTTCTTTTTTTTATTTAGAAATAAAAGTTCCGATGCCTCAGAGGCAGTATTAATAAAAACTATATAACTTTAAATATGTGGCCATAAAATTTCAATATGGCTTCATCTTCAGAACTGCCGCCTATCAGGATATTGTTACTAAAGTTTAAAATAAATATTCTTACATGTCCTACCGTGATCAGCTCTGTATTGTTTAAATAAAATATTCTGACAATGTGATTGCAATGAAATTTATTACAAAGATGATGAAAATTACAGAACTGTTCATGCACTTTATCGGTGAGAATTCGGTACATTGCGAAGCCGCCACTTGGTTCAACCAGAGGCTCTAGATGTCATGGCATGGATTCAAAAGCCTGGGATCCACCAAGCGCGGTTAGTTTGCAAACATTTTTGGCGTTTGCAAACGTTCGTGTGTTTGCAGTCGGGTGGTTTGGCTTGCTGTCTGCTCCAACTAAATACTTGCAAACAGCAGTTCGTGTGGAAACATTTGTCGTCGTTGCTACTGCTACCTGCAGTCCCCAAATGGCTCCGAGAGGAATACTTATTGCCAGCGCTGCATCTTGTGTATTTATGTTTGTTTTAGGTGAAGAAGATGACATTAATAAAAAAAGAAAGAGGAAACTTAAATTTTGGATGTAGCATTTTTTACAACAAGAAATAGCTGGCCTCGGTAGCGTAGGGGCTAGAGCACTGGCTCCACGCGCAGATGGTCGCCGGTTCGAGTCCGGCCGAGGGCATGGGTGTTTAAGCGTTGTGTGCGTTAATGTCGTGTCCGTCCGGTTGTATGTCTATAATTACTTGAAAGATAATATATACAATGGAGAAACTGAACTCATTATTGAGCTGAGTATATGGCCTAAAAGAAGCCAAATGCTTTTTTAGAATAAAATAAATAAAAATACAAAAGAAATACCACGCGACTGCTGTATGACTTAAGAACAGATGATAGAAGTGGTTTAATAAGATAAATACTACTATTCCCCCACTTACTTTGAAACAATGTAATAATAGAGAACACAAAACAAAACAATTTATAAAATAACACACCTTTTCTTGTCACTATCGAGTTCTGTTGTTTAACTTTTTCTCTTCTGAATGAGAAGAGCAAAGAATTTACTTTCCCCTTAAAAACATCAATACTGGTTCCCATACTGTTGCAATTTCGCTCCAGGAATCGTGCTTTCTGATTTTGCCGTGGTAATATTTGTGACTGCTCTACAATAAATGCGGCGCTGATTTATACGATTCAATTAACAGTAAACACTTTTCACTATCCCAGTCCATAGTTATATTACGGAATACGCAACCCTGTTGTTGAACTTATCTCCACAGAACGCGCGCTGTTCGCGAACGCACACCGAATTCCTGTGATGCACCGACATCGGCCGGAACACCTGCAAACACCCGCAAAGCTTTGTTCGTGCGCGCTGTTCGCAAAAATTTTCAAACGTTTTGCTCGCTTGGTGATTCCCCACGTAAAGAGAGCCGGATATGCCGCTGGGGAACACACTGCCATGTGGTTTGCAGACGCATCCACAAATTATCGATGGTGGTTGGAGGAGGACGAGAATGAACAAGGCGCAGACAGACGATGTCCCATACATGTTCAATGGGCCTCAAGTAAGGCAAACGAGCAGGCCGGGGAAGCAGTCCGACCCGTCGTTCTTAAGAAGAAGGCTTACTCATTCCTCGCCACATACGGGAGCGTAGAGCAACCGTGACCTGTCCTCCACCGAACGTGGTGAGTGAGAGGTTACCGCTCTGCCCTCGCATCCGGGAGGACGACGGTTCGAATCCCCGTCCGGGCACCCAGATTGGGTTTTTCCATGGCTTCCCAAAATCACTCCAGGCGAATTCTGGGATGCTTCCTTCAAAAGGCCATGGCCGAATTCCTTCCCATTCCTTGTCCCCAGTCCCCTCCCGCCTCTAACTCAGACGTCAACGAGGCGTAAAGTCAGAAGTAAAAAAAAAAAAAAAAAAGACCTGTCCTATGAAGCAAAAATGTTGTTGCTGGGCGTACATGCACCCCATATCTCTGCAAATTTAATTACTTCTTACGGTTCCTCTGTTCTACACATCCTCCAGTTTTCGACTGATTCAGATTATTTTTTGTGGGTGTGGAAACTGTCACATAAAGTTTAGGTGGGACAAGATGTTCAAAATTTTAAAGAAGTCGGGTCTAAAATACCGAGATAGAAGGATACTTTATAATCATTATAAGAATCAAGAAGCTATATTAAAAGTAGAGAATCATGAGAGACATGTATCATTAAAAAGGGTGTAACACAAGGTTGTACTCTATCTCCATTAATATTCAACTTGTATGTAGAAGAAGCAATAAAGGAAGTGAAAGAAAGATTAGAATGTGGCATAAAGTTCAAGGAATAAAAATCAGTATGCTACGATTTGCTGATGACATTGTCTTGTTAGCAGAACAGGTTGAGGATATTGAGAACTTATTGAATATCGTGAACAAAATACTGAAGGAAGATTTTGGACTAAATATAAACCAAAGCAAGACAAAAGTGATGAAATGTAGCAGAAATGATACCAATACTAGTAGATTAAATATAAAAATAGGGTCAGATACGATAGCTGAAGTTAGTGAATTCCGTTAGTTGGGGAAAAAAATTACAACCGATGGCCGAGGCAGGAATGGTGTTAAATGCAGAATAGAAGTAGCAAAAGGAGCCTTTATGAAAAAGAGAAATCTTTTAGTTTCAAATATTGATCTAGGACTCAGAAAGAACTTTTTTGAAACTCTATGTGTGGAGCACCGCACTTTATGGCAGCGAAGCATTGACTTTAGGAAAACCAGACAGAAGGAAAATTGAAGCCTTTGAAATGTGGTGCTATAGAAGAATGCTAAAAATTAAGTGGACGGATAAAATACGAAATAAACGAGTTTTGGAAATGATGGGTGAGGAAAGAAGTTTGTGGAAGAAGCATATAGAAAGAAGGGACAGGATGGTAGGTCATATTTTGAGACATGACGGATTAGGTTAACTGCAGAGGAAGGCAGAGATAAGGATATATGAAGCAGATAATTGAGGTCGTGGATTGTAAGGGGTATGTTGAGATGAAAAGGCTAGCGCAAGATAGGAAGGGATGGAGGATTGCATTAAACCAGTCGAGAGACCGATGACAGTAAAAAAGAAAAGTGTATGTAACTAAATAAAAATGTTCAACAATTGATTGCATTTTTGGACATTGCTTTCGGCGGTACCACCCTCGACAGAATAGACGAAGAACTGTTTATCACTTGAAATGAGACTCATTACTGCGTTGAGGTTTTATGCACTGGAATATTGCAGGTGGCATTGGTCACTAAGCGAGCACTAACTTTCTCAACTGTGAAAATAAGGTTACTTTAAACGAGAAACCATAAGATGTATTTTATTTAAATTTTATTGCAGAAACACTTTCAAAATAAACGTAAGAAACTTTACCCAAAATTAACATGGCACATAAAAATGGTTCGCGTAGCTTTCTCGTAGCAATATTCCGATCTACTCTGTTAGCCGTTTGTTTTGTAATCAACACAGTATATTGTCGACGCACACAAAAACGCTAATACACGTTTTAAAAACGTCAAACAACCCCAAACAATCAGTTGCTATTAGAAACAATTAAAACTTAATAGCATGAAATTGAATGTAAACAATGTTAAATGAAATTGGAATCAATTTACGTGCTTTTCACATTGCATTCGATACATTAAACAATTTGAATAGATCCAAAAGACGAATGTGGTTCCTGATAGCGATAAACATGTTAATGTTCTTTAATTAAAATGACTGGCAATCAATTTAGTATACTTTAAACGCCTGTCACATTGATTGAAAATCGTTTCACATAATATGCAAAATAAAATACCACACATATACAAAACAACATGGCTTAATTACAATAAATGAGCTATTTCCTTTTTTTACACAAATTTCATTCGTTAACGGGAAGGCAATGAAAACAAAAACTGGGTTACAGTTATAGTTTACACTCTGTGGAATGTATTGGGAGGTGCAATAGAAATATTTTTGCGTATTTTATTCTACAGATCTTCTTGCGTAATTTCATCACAAACGATGTAAAAATGGCGGAATTATGAGGCTTTCTATGGATATCAAAAAATCCTGTCAAGACATTTAATCCGAAGCAATTTCCTTTGAAACCTCTCGCTAGGTATCTTCGTCGTCAATGATTTTTTTTGCAGATTTTTCTGTCATGTGATTTGAAAATTAAAGGGGAGGGCACACACTGTTAATGATTTTGCAAGCTCATATTTCGCAAAATATAGGCCTAGCCAAAAATATCTCCACGCACCACTGATTGTATTTTTGAGTACTTGTTCAGCGATATTACACCCCATGTTGTACATATAAAAAAAAAACTTTATTCCCAATTGGTTGCGAGAGTGCCCTAAATTTTTTTAAATTTGACTACGAACCTGTAAAACACATTTCCCTCAGAAGATTCGTATCAGTCCTGGACATATGGCGTTTTGAAATACAAGGCAAGGGACTGTCATAATCAAATTGTAAGAGTTCCATTTTTGTTACCGATAATTTTTTAAAACGGAGCTCAGCCAGACATCAGACGAATCTCTTCCCTTTCTTTTATTTTTCAGTAATAGTACGCCGGTACACCCGAAAAGATATCATTGCAAGCATACGCTTAGAAATTCTCCGTTCTTGCTGCAACATTGATTTGTTATTGTTGCTGAAGGGATAATAATTGACTAGGTGGCCCACTGGAAAACTTCGCGAATGACGTACGATGAATTTTGAGGCCAGTGGTTTTTAGTAGATGAAGGAAGGACCGGTTCATTAGTGGCAATTGTTTATTTGTCAACTGAAGTAGGTACCTAGCCAAACACCTACAACGTTTGACGCAACAACTAGGAACGATTAGATGTTTCTCTGATAATAATAACAAACAAAAAATCCGAAAAGCTCCTTGCTCCAGAAGATATAGCAGTTTATCAATATCTCTGTGATTTGTGGTGTCGCTATCTAGCGGTAATGCGATCACTCCACATCGACGCCAGCGAACCTAGCAGCTTGACTCTGAACTAACACATACCCGTGACTTTTACTGTTCATAATTCTGCCATTTTTAAGTTGAATTCCGAAAAGTTCCTTTCTTAATTAATGATGTTACCAAAGCGGAGAACTTAATCGTTAAAATGTACCTCATTTATCGATTTTGGTTAATCGAATGAAGGGAGAAAGATGGATTGCCGCAAAAAAAAAAACCCTTTCAGATATATTATATATGAAATATAGGTCTTCGTTTCCGATACACCGTATTTTAATAAAGCTATTTTTCAAAAATTCGACCCTTAAAGGGAAAAAGTATTAATATTTCTACAACGCATTTTTCTGTCACGAGCCAATTATCTCCCTTGATACCTAACCGAAATTGATAAATGAGGTATCATTTTAAAGACTAAGGTGTCCGCTTTGGTCACACCATATTTTATAAAAAGATTTTTTTTAAATTCTACACTTAAAGGACAAAAGTATTAATATTATTCCTACAAGGTATTTTTTTAAATTACGAGTCATTTATCTTCTTCGATACCTAACCGAAATCGATAAATGACATATCGTTTTAAAGATTAAGGTCTCCAATTAGGTAAAATCATAAATTAACAAAGAATTTTTCGAAATTTAATGTTTAAAGTGGTTGCGCGTATGAGACAGTTCAGAGCGAAGTCCCTACATTGCAGCAGCATATTTCACAGAGATATCAGTAAACTGTTTTTTTATAAAATAAGTAGCTTCTCGCATTTTTTTTTTTTTTCTGTTACGGAAACATTTTTGTTTTGATTTACAATTCTAATGTAAACATTTTACTCGCACAACAACACATATGACAGAGATGTTGATATACTGCGTGTATTTGGTCAGGTTGGTTGTATTCTGTTAAGGTCAGTGATATTTGTCGTACATACCACTGTGTTTTAAATTTTTCTGTTTCGTAATATGTTGCAAGTATTTAACACCTATTACACTAAACAAAATAAATATTTGCTACAAAAGTACAGTTTTACTTTTCATTACATTACAAGCATTCAAGCTCACAATTCATCCTATTTTATTCGAGACATTTTCGCACGGTTTGTGTAGTATATGACATATAGGAATGGAAGCAAACAGGCTAACAAAAAAAAAAAAAAATAATAATAAAAAAAATAAAAACAAAAAAAAAAATAAAAAAATGTTTATTTCATTTCGTTTAGAACCCAAAACTGTAACTGTAATACCCTGGTTTATAAATATTAAAGAAGATCTTTATTTGATTGGATTAAAACGCGAAGATTCTTCGATAGAGATATTTTTCCAGAAGAAGTTAACAACTAGGACAATTCGAGACATACACTGCAAAAGAAGACGCGGTACACCTTGGACAGAAGAGCGCAAACAGGAGCACCCGGAACGAATGGAGGACTTCTGGACCAAAAAAAAAAAAATCTCGCTGCCAATTACAAGAAGGCTTAACGTGGTCCTAGTTGGCCTCAAATGATTTTCAGGAGATTTGAAATTGATTTCACAAGTTAAAACGGCAGGTGCCCAAATAGTGACCACACAGTTTCCGTCGGGCCAACTTGGGGCTGTGATAAATCAGAAAAGTGACATTACTCACTACTGTACTTAGTGCTTACACCATCGCATTTTTCTGATGCTGTATTATTTTACAAAAAAATGACATAATTGGAACGTCGAGCGAAGAGTGTAAAGCCTTTTCCCTCTTCTGTAATAACACTAGCCTGCGATGGTTCAGTTTTTTAAAAAATTTTATTCTTAATGATTGATTCCCATTTATCTTGGTGCGCTGAACCAAAAATTACCTTAGTTCAGTTTCATCACGTCATAGTTTTTTGCAATTCTCATTGAGCCAAATTTGGTAAATGACGGAAAATATCACAAATACGAGACTAAATAACAGATTGAAATAGGCTTGTTTTGTATGAAACGTATTATTTTGTAGCTTGTAATAAATAATATAATATAATATAAATTAGAAACCGAGCTTGATGGTGTAACGGTTAGCGTTCGGGCCTCGCATTCGGGAGGACGGCGGCTCGAATCCGCCTCCGGGCATCCAGATTTGGGTTTTCCATGGTTTCCCAAATCACTCCAGGCAAATGCCGGGATGCTTCCTTCAAAAGGCCATGGCCGAATTCCTTCCCATTCGTTTGCCCCCATCCTTTCCCGTCTCTAAAGACCTCGCTGTTAAGAGACATTAAGCAGTTATAAAAAAAAATAGAAAATAGAACACTCACCATTTTAGTCGTTCTGTCGACATCACTTGGGACCAGCCATGCCTTGTATCAGGCTTTTCCGTGCATATGCTCTTCTGGGATCATCTCGATGCAACATCCAGCAATAGTGCGCCGTCATTAGTATTCCATCTGCCTTGGGAACGGTTTTCAATGTCTCTCATATCCTGATGAAATCTCTCACCCATCTCTTCACTAACCGTACCACGATTTCAGGAAAGTAGTTTAGCTGTGTATGTAGGAAATGAACCTTCAAACTCGTCGAAAAGCCGATAGTTTTGCACTTTTGCAGCATTGTCTCAACGATCAGCTTGAAATTAGGATCCTTCTTGCTGCCGAGGAACTTGGTTACTACGACTTTAAAGACAACCCAGGCTTCTTTTTCAGCAACTTCCATTTCTTTTTCATAATTTACATTTCCTTTTCATAATTTCCATCTTTACAAAGTTTATAATGTCTGCACCCATAAAGATTTTTTAGTTTTGGTGGTTGACAAGGCTGGAAATTTACTACAAATATCATGGAAACATTTAACATCTTTCGGTAAGGCTTCCACAAATTACTTCATCAAGCCAAATTATATGTGGTAAGGGTGGAAGGAGAACTTTCCTCTATTCGATGAGAGTTTTTTTGGTGCAAATTTTTTACTCCAGGTTCCAATGAAGTCGTTGTACCAGGCGTGGTTGGTGAACGGTTAACGTTCTGGCCTCGCATTCGGGAGGACGCGGGTTCGAATCCCCGTCCGGGCATCCACATTTGGGTTTTCCATGGTTTCCCCAAATCACTCCAGGTGAATGCCGGGATGCTTCCTTCAAAACGTCCAAGACCGAATTCCTTCCCGTTCCTTGTCGCCAGTCCTATCCCGCCTCTAATGACCTCGACGTCGACGAGGCGTAAAGCAATAAGTAAAAAAAAGTCGCTGTAGCCATTCTTTCTCTTTCCAATGATTTTCCTTGTCTCTGCTATCGCACTCACATAAAAAACATTGTAACTTCGTGTACCCGCCTCGTTGCCCAACGATCAACGATATTACTTTAAGATCAACACTCATGAGCCAGTTATGATCATCGTACTTACTTTTCTGGAGAATAAATTTTATATTGATTTGTTTTCATCGTAAACTGACAGATGGCAGTATTTCATACGTCTTTAAATATGGCTGTACGTCTTATGTTTTTGATTTCTTTTGATATATGACACTATTGACAGATTGCGATTTGAAAAAAATTCTTGCGAGATGGAGAAAAAACTGAGGTCGTTTTTGATTCAGCGCACAAAGCTACATAGGAATCCATCAGCAGAACTTGAAAAACATGATACAACCGGAGAAAATGCAGGCCTGTGTAGTTAATAGGGTGCGGGAGTGCTACAAAACCGCTTTGGCGCCGTTTTTTAAAGTGACTTGAGACTGCTGTATTGGAACCAGTTTCCTCTGTGTCGGGAAATTCGCCCACGTGTGAATTCGTGTACCCTCCCACGCTGCGCAATATGCTCCGTGAAAAAAGCGCGATACGAGCACGAGCGTCGTGTAAAAAGCGAAGGTGAAAATTTGTTGCTCGGCCTCACTCACACGGAGTCGAATGAACTGCCATTTCGCTTTCTCTGCATTTCCCGCACTCTGTGACCTTTCGGTGTCGTTAAAACATGTAGACTTGGGAAGCGAAGTACTTCTTACATAGCTTGAGTAGCCACACGGAATCAACACAGAACCGTTACTCTTATTTTTCATTCTGGGAATGCAAACAATCCCCTGGGATAGGTACTGTACATCGAATCTGTAGGGCAACGAAAATATTGTCGACAAGAAGTACTATACCGTTAATATCGTGACAAAATATCCGTTGGTATTACCAAATAATTTGGTTAGGAAATAGTAGATAAAGTAAGAGTTCATATTATTAGATTGTTGGTGGTTTAATTAACGTGATAAATAACTAGTCCACGATAGGAGTTTACTTTAAACTTGCTTTTATTTTCATTAACACGATGTCAAAGATACTGTTTACATTCATACATACATCCAGAGATTGCATACAATGCATCTTCCACAGACAATACAGTTCTTGCCCGTCGTAAATTGAGTCGGTGAAAAACTTTGCCGAAAAAACTGTTTCTCTGTCTCGGATGTTTGCTTTATATAAGCTACATCGAGATTTCTAAAACATTTCAAAAGCTTCGGCCAGATAATTCTCGAAAATTAACAATACTTAAACAATTGAAACATATTAAAAACAATTAGAATTAATACACGATCATTTACCATCAAAACAAAATGGCCAAAATGGAAATTAAAGATATTTAAACACAAAATTATTCGCAGAAATCATTTTAAACTGTAGCAAATTGTCCATTAGACATTGTAAGTTGCATTAATACTTGGAATTACGAACATTTAAGCAATTCTCTTGCACAATTCTGTTCTTAAACGTATTAAATGGCCTTTAAATAATTTCTTTTCGTAAAACTAAGTCTATACACATTGATTAACAGGAAATTGCAAAACAAACCTACCAAATCATATTCAACCAAACTCTAGCTAACTATAAGTGCTTCATAAAATACCATTCAATTTAAGTTTAGGTTTGAGGGCTGTTATAATATCCTACTTGCATGGCGCCACTCTTAATAAGGTTACCTGCGACTTTGCAGCAGCGGACTTGGTATTTTACTGCTGGAATTGGATATAGAAAGCTGCAAGTTACGCAAAAGGTATCGCAAAAAACACGGCGTCAAGATAATATGAGGAGGAAGGCAACACCAGTCTACCATAGAACCTGCCTGGTCAGTTTAGACATGTTCGAGGCGATTCCATGCGAGAATAGTGTAGAGTATATAGGACAGCACATATAACATATCTACAACGTAACAAACTTCTGATTACAGATTAATTACTTAACATCGCATCAGTATAATTATTTGTCAATGTTAGCTACAAAAACATAACGTCCCATGGAAGTTAATATGTAAATATGAAATTCAGAGGTACTGTTATTGATTGCTACGCTCGTAAACAGTTTTGAAAATATAGAAACTCAGTGATTGTGAATATCTTTGTCACCTTCCCTGCCCCTCACCCCCTCCCCCGTCCCCCACCACAAAAATAGTGTATTGTCTCAGTCATCTTTATTTTTAAAATTCCAAGAACAAAACTCTTTCATTGAGCGAAATGGATTACGAAGCAATAACTCTCTCAGCTTTAAATCTTTCATATTTAGAAAAATTGGGTTTTTATAAAGAAAAAAAATTTATTCCTTATTGTACGACACTGAATAAAAACGCTCTTGACAATCTTAATGTGTGTGGGATCATTTATATTAGGATGAGCAGCACCCAAAATTGACCCTTGCGCAGCACCATATTTAACTGGGCTCCTTTCTGTATTTATACCAGAGACTAATCTGAAAGGCTTAAAATAGGTGTGAAGTCGGTACGAACAGAAACAAACATACCAATCGGCAGATAAAATGGACGGCAGCTTTAACCACGCGCACGAATAAAATCATATTTCTTCATTATTCTTTCACTTCGAATTAAGAAAATAAATGAACACCCTCTCAAAAGTCATTTCTCACTGTCACCAAATTAGTTTCTACTTCAATATATGCCGGAAAGACTTACAACTTCCGTTTCTGACAAGTTCTTTCACAACTAGCGACACATTATTTACTACTCTCTTGCAGATTCTAGCTAAACAAAGAACGGACCACTCAATGGCTATTCTTTCTATGACAAGCTAGTTCTTTCATACTCGCTAGCGTTCGCCCGAACAAAGACATTACAACAATCACCACTACTTTTTCAATCGTCCAAACCATACGACGTCAAACACACAGATACTTACAAACCGTGAATTTTCTATTTTAGTGTTATTATTTCATTTGCGACATATCTATTTCTTAAATAATGCGAGACATGAAATTTTTTCCGACTTACGACGTAGCACAGACCTAATTAGTTTACATTGATACACTATGTTCATTTAAAATTTAAGTTTTGAAAGAATCTATTCTTTCTTTTTCTACTCGTGACAGGAATAATCAATAACTTTTCAAGAGTCACAAAATATAACAATATTTTTGCATCAATTAGGGAAAATGACCAACAACAAGTACAAGAAGACTGAATTTTGACATCGTCTTATGGTTCACACTGACCACCTGTGTAAAAATATGGTACTGGGGCAGCATGGTCCTTCTGTGGTATTATCGAGGGAAAAAGAACAGCCTAAGCTATTTCCAAGTGGCTGACCTAGTGTCGTGCAAATTGCCGGTTACTCACGCTTTAACTCCCTCCGTTATTCCTGTGACCGGTCCTCTCTACTCGGGCGATCTGTGCCCGCTGGAACTTCCCCAGGCTCGGCGGTCAAACAAAGGGTTCGGTGGACATACGATGGCTCGGCGGACATACGAAGGCTCGTGTACATACGAAGACTCGGTGTACATACGAAGACTCGGTGTACATACAAAGGCTCGGTGGACAAACGAAGGCTCGGTGGACAAACGAAAGCTCGCTGGACAAACGAAAGCTCGCTGGACAACGAAAGCTCGCTGGACAAACGAAAGCTCGGGGACAAACGAAGGCTCGGTGGACAAACGAAGGCTCGGTGGACAAACGAATGCTCGATGGACAAACGAAGGATCGGTGGACAAACGAAAGCTCGGTGGACAAACGAAGGCTCGGTGGACAAACGAAAGCTCGCTGGACAAACGAAAGCTCGCTGGACAAACGAAAGCTCGGGGGACAAACGAAGGCTCGGTGGACAAACGAAGGCTCGGTGGACAAACGAATGCTCGATGGACAAACGAAGGATCGGTGGACAAACGAAAGCTCGGTGGACAAACGAAGGCTCGGTGGTCAGAGGTCAGGCTGGTAGCGACAAACTGAGCGAGCTAGACAGCGCGAGCGTTTGCACGACTCTAGAATGTACTACTAAAACTAGCAATAGGAGGAGATGCGTTCAGCTGTATTGATGAGGTATTCCGTGCGTTATGTCAGTGGTTGAATTTTTTCGAAAACGGATTCAGGCACATTCAAGTGCTGGAGGACTTCGTTTGAACGCTCGGAAGATACTAGCTTTGTATGGCTCGAGCACAATAGTACAACGTCATACGATTTGGCAAACACTGTAGCTCCTAAATTAGAAACTTTTCACCAACAAAAAATACTGATTGTTATTTTTTATCAATGTTCCCACCTTCAGTTTTATAATTACCCATATGTTTTAATAACCATTGATAGTATGCATATTGTAATTTTCCACATTTTACATCAACGGAGTTAAGGGAGCGTTCATAACTACGTAGCTTGCTGTAGAGGGGGAAGGGGTTGGTGTGAAGCTAAGCTGGGCTACGTGGGAGGAGAGGGGGTTTTTCTAGCCAGGCCACGTAGCTTTACATTCATACTATTTGTCAGAGTTGAAATTAGTTACAGAACACACAACAACATGTGAATATTTATTTCCGTCGTTTGATTATCTCCGTATGTAATTTACGATAGTCTGACAAGAGAAAACAAAATGTCTTATGGAATCAATAGGGGAAAATTTTACGTGTCACGTGGGGGTGGGGGGGGGAGGTATATAGGCAAAAGCCACGTCGGGCTACATGGTGGGAAAGTCGAGGTTCACACTAGACCAAAATGGAGCTACGTGGTTTATGGATGTTTTCTAAGATTACTGGCATAGGAGAATAAGAGCAAAAAAAAAAAAAACTAAAGTTAAGAGGTTTGCTGATTAGTAGATCAAAGTAATAGCTCAAAGGAGATAAGATTTTAAACTCAACAGCCATCGTAAAAGGGACTTTTTAACTCACATTAGAACATCATGTAGATCGCAAATCATTGTTGAATTTTTCCTGATTACCGGGTTCGATAGCGCGAGGTACTGAATATCGATTTGGCGTTGATTGAGGCGGTGTTGAGTAAATTAGTAATCAACGAGCGGACGTGAGAACGCCCACGGCTGGGCGGCAGCTGGAAGCACGTGGGAGAACTTGATAATTACACCACGGCCGCCCCAGGCGACTTAACACGTGCTGGACTCGCATCGTACAAACAGCTCATCAGATCCAACGGAAGTCATATTCATACGGCTGTATTAACACACCACCCCCTGATATAAAAATACGAGACAACTGTCCCATCGGATAGGCCAAACGTTTCGACACCCTAACCAGTTTTGAACATTTCAGCACAGAAAACGTCATCGATACTCTTATAGGGAACCACATCAGAATCTAATGCCATTAATTTAAAACTCTTTGTGTGGAGCACAGCAGTTTATGGTAGCGAAACATGGACTTTAGGAATACCGGAAATAAAGAAAATTGAAGCATTTGAAATGTGGTGCTACAGAAGAATGCTGAAAATTAAATGGACAGACAAAGTAAGAAATGAACGTGTTTTGGAAATGGTGGGTGAGAAAAGAAGTTTGTGGAAGAAGCTTACAGAAAGAAGAGACAGGCTGGTAGGTCATATTTAGAGACATGCAGGATTGGTTAATTTGTTAGTGGAGGGAACAGTCGAAGGTAAGAACTGTAGAGGAAGACAGAGATTAGAATATATGAAGCAGATAATTGAGGACGTGGGCTGTATGTGGTATGTAGAAATGAAGAGGTTAGCACAGGATAGGAAAGGATGGAGGATTGCTTCAAACCAGTCGAAAGACAGCAAAAAAAAAAAAAAAAAAAAAAAAAAAAAAAAAAAAAAAAAAAAAAAATCACTTAATATGACATTAACACGTTCATCACCGCGTCACCCATATCTGGATGACGGGTATGCTTCCGTGGGGGCCACGTCAACCAAATATGGGTGACGCTCTTCATGCTCAAGTAATAGGGTTTTTAAAAGGAATTTAATGGAATAAGCACTGAAATATAAATATAGCTTATACAACATAAAAATGCTAAAAATATAAACATTATGCTATACTTTTATTAGTTTATAGTATTTATAATAAAATATAACATTCTACTTTGTCGCATGGTGTTCATTAAAACATTCTAAACACATCAGAGGTGATTTTGAACAGTTGGAATTATAGGCCACTAGCTGATACCCAAGACTTCGTACGCGTGGATTAAGAATTTCTTTGCCAGAATTGAATATAGTAAGTTGTTGGTAGCGAAGGATTGGTTCCAAATGACACCGAGTCGGCATAATATGACCGGAAAGCCATCACTATATCATTCTACCATCGAAGCTGTCTCTTGAAGAGAATCAATTTCCAACATATTTAAAAACAGAAAAACAAATGAATGTGGGTGGATGTGGGGGAGGGAAGAGGGGGTGTTAACTAAGGGCAGCTTTATTTCAGCTTGGTCTTTTCTTCTTTCTTCAGCATGAGCATCTAATTCTTGAGTTCTAGTAACTTTAGCTGCTCGTGCTCTGATAGAGCTACAACTTAGGACAGTTTACGCCCGCAAGGCATGTCAAAAAAGAAGACAAAATAAACTGGTGCCAGAAACATTTAAGCAGACATAAAGTAAAAGGACAGAGAAAATCGACATCTATACTAAATAATACGTTTTTTCTCTAAACGAAATTAAGTAACAAATTATACACTAACATAATGCGCGAGAAGCATAGCTTGAGCAAGCGACGTAACATAACAGACTAACACACACACCCGTCACCATTCGATAAGTTCTCAAAATTTCGTGACTATAACTGTTAATCATACCGAAAAAAAAAAAAAAAAATGTCCTGTGCCCTCCCTACAGATTTTCATGCCAAATTCCGTCAATATTGGTATAGGCATCAAAAGATAGAGACTTACTTCCGCATTCATAGTATTATTACTGCAGATCACACACACAACTGACTGCGAATCACCCCTGATGAATCAATATAACGTAAAAAAGTGTACACCTACAGCATTGCAAGACTATCTACAATTTGCCTCGCATTGCACCCCTAACTTTGTGATATCTACAGTTTAATATTCAATCCGAATAACCGACGGCCCAGGCGTGACTCTTACGATCAAAAACAATTTTTAAATATCTTAGCTTCCACGGAGATTTGAATCGGAGAACACGACCCTAACATCAGTAAGCAGGCGTTTTAACCACTGAGCTACCTGACCGCTACACGGAAAAACAGTACAGCGACCTCCACATCCAACGCGTCTGTCTATCGCCGTTCTGTAATTTTTCGAAATTATAAGACAACATGTATTATTTATACAGATAATTTTCCAAACAAATGTAGACAGTATTTTTCTCCTTGTTTCAAAAGATAAGCGTGCAAAGTTTCATCGAGATAGGATGAAAACTGTGGATTTGTATGAAGAACAAACAACCAACAAACACAAACATACATACATTCACGTTTATACCGGGTGCTTCAAAAAAATGTATACACACTTTAAACTATTGTTGTTTTCCCGCTCTACAAGGCTAGTGTTATATTTCTTCGCCAGGTGCCAGCATAATCGTCCCTCTATGTTATATTATCAGTTGGAATTTGTAATATCAACATGGGGGACGTACGTTTGAGTTTTGAAGAACGTAAGCAGGTTATTAAGTGGTACTGGAAGTTTGAGAATGTAAATGAAGTTCAAAGACAGTGGAGAAGGGAGTATGATACAGAACCACCTTCAAGATTAACAATTACACGCATACGAGACAAGTTCGAAGTTCATGGAACAGTGTGTGATGTGCATAAAGGTCATTCAGGTCGGCCTCGAACAGCTACAAGTGATGAGTCATCAATGGCAGTCTTGGAACTGTTTCAACGCTCTCCTAACAAATCTTCAAGGCAAGGGGCACGTGAAAGTGATGTAAGTGCTAGCAGCGTGCTACGCATTCTGAAGAGAGGCAAGTATCGTGTTTACATTCCAAGGCTGGTGCAACAGCTAAGTGACGACGATCCAGATAGAAGGTTGCAATTTTGTGAATGGATTCAGGAGATGGTGATACGTGAACCGGGATTTATGGGTAGCATCATTTGGTCGGATGAAGCCCAATTCAAACTTAATGGAACTGTCAATAGGCACAATTGTGTTTACTGGGGTGAAGAAAATCCTCACATTACAATTGAAAAAGCTGTAAATTTGCCAGGTGTAAATGTGTGGTGCGGTTTGTCTTCAAGGGGACTCATTGGACCTTTTCGATTTGAAGGCACTGTAACTGGTATTAATTACCTAACAATGCTTGCTGATTCCATATTTCCTGCCATTCGTGCATTATACGGTAATGATGATTTTTATTTTCAACAAGATGGTGCTCCGCCGCACTATCACAGGGACGTACGAGCTTACCTGGATCAAAATTTGTCGGGCCGGTGGATAGGACGCAGGGGGCAATCGAGTTTCCAGCACGCTCTCCAGACCTTACACCACTGGATTTCTTCTTGTGGGGCACAGTAAAAGATGAGGTGTACAAACGTAAACCACGTAACCTAGACATTCTTTGGAATGAGATTCAAGCAGTGTGTAGAGAAATCTCATTGGACGTTTTGATACGATGTACAGAATCTGTGGTGACTCGTACTCAGAATTGTATTGATGCTGCAGGTCACCAATTTGAACAGTATTAACATTTGTTGTTTATGTTTGATTTACATTGGACTTTTAGCTTTCTATTTTCCTGAAATTTAACTTTGTAGAACGGTAAATAAATTTTCTATGGAAGTTCAAAGTGTGTATATATTTTTTTGAAGCACTCTGTATATATGTAAATAGTTTTATTTTACACTTTTCTTCGCTTGTTGGCGTTCGGCAGTTCGCCTCTTCGTCTGATAAAATATGGTTCACATCCTTCTTCTAGGCTTGCCCTGCTGGTTCTTACGAATCTGTAAATTGTGGGATACGTTCCTTGTTTTATTTCTTTTATTTTCTGGCATAGCATTTTCCGAGGATTTGGGCCTGGTGAGAAACTTAGCCGACTTACGCTGGGCGACGAACGTGTTAAGCGAGCGTGTAACCGGGATTTTCGATCGCTGTTGGTAATAATGTTAGCCATTAAGCCATAACTCGGGTGGAGCTAGGGTTGCCAACTTATTTGGAAAAATATTAAATCATATTTTACCTTTGAAGAGTAAAATAAATATGAAAGAAACGGGGGTTCGTGTGGTCGTAATGACTTGGTGACAGGATTTTTATTGACTGCGGAATCCTCCTCTACTAAAGCGGCCTTAAACTCACCAAGTAATCCTACCAGGTACAGGGGACCTACAGTTTAACGTGGAATCCGAACCACGGAAGCGTTCTGGCGTACTTCAAATTACACAGCAAGCTGTGCCAGAGGTGAAGGTCGGGGTAAGGACATACGAAAATCTCAACCAGAACTGGGATTCGATGATGGAAACTTTCGATTTCCCACCTGACGCCTTAATCAATGAGCCACCACATCGCTTGTGAAAGAAAAAAAAAGTATTTTTATGTATTGATATTTATTGCGTTAAATATATATATTTTCGTGGTTATGGCACTCGCAGCTAAGTTTGGTTTACTTTAAAACCGTTATAACTGGTGCCACATCCTAAATATAGATTTCTGAATAAAGGTAAATCAACAACTCAGTTTTAAATAAATTTCACGATGCTCTGTTTCCCTCTTCCCGCCTTTTTGCATTCATTACTCTTTCGGCGGAAGCCGAGATGACTGGAATAGTAGATAGGAAACAATTATTATCATTTCTAATAAATTATTACTTGACTTTTCAATTCTTTTACCCTAATATATATACACATACAATGATAACGGAATTCACTTCTACTACTATTACATTCGATTGTTATATTTAATTTTTTTTTTTTAAATGAGAACTTCATTCTGTTACTTAGGTGGTAAAATTACAGCTGATGGCCGAAGCAGAATGAAGAAAAAGGCATAATAACACTGTTGAAAAAATCCTTCTTTAAAAAAGAGAAGCATAAACTACGTGGCTCTGTCCAGGGGGGGGGGGGGGGGGGGGGGGTTGGCTAGAAGGCTACGCTGCGCTACGTGGTGTGGCAGAACGAAGAACAAGGGTTTATAGATTACTCTCTGTCAGTAAGAGGTTGCTATGGTAACAGTTGGCTATCAACGAGAGCTAGCGTGAGAGCATAGACACGAGTTGGAACGTGAAGTTATTGATAAAAGAACCTGCAATCTTTGGAGTTAAAAGCATATGATTGAACATTAATAAATGTTAATTAATCGTCAGACAAGTTTACTTATTATTTAAATAAAAGTTTAATAAAGTAAAAATACGACTGAACACAAGAAATGTGACACGAAATGCGACACGAAATGCGACATGGCGAGGGGGCGTTACCGAGGCAGACCACGTAGCTTTCCATTCATATTATTTTTCACAGTTAAAATGAGGTACAGAACACACAACAGCATATGAATATTTATTTCCGTCAGTTAATTATCTCCGAATGTTGTATACAATAGTCTGACAAGAAAAAACAGTGCAAAATGTCTTCTGGAAACAAAATGAATAAAAGTTACATGCTACGTGGAAAGGGGGGGGGGAAGTGCGAAAAGCCACGTTGGGCTAAGTGTGGGAGGGGGGGGGGGAGGTTCACAGGAGACCAAAATGGAGCTACGTGGTTTATGCACGCTCCCATGTTAGCGAAGCATTGACTTTCGGAATATCAGAAAGAAGGAAAATTGAATTATTTGAAAAGTGGTGTTCCATTATAAAAAAGTCTACAAATTGCGCGAAAGTCGATTTTAGGGGGGTATTTTGTCAAAAAGTGGGGGTGTGACCGGATTTTGAAGGGTGAGACCTAAAAAAAAGGTCTCTATAAGTTGCGAGGGCGATTTCTAGGGGGGGGGGGGAGTTTTCACGGACCAGATCTCACCAGAAAGGGGGGGGGGGCGGAAATCAGGAAAAACACCTCAGGTAATTTATGGATGCCCCCTAAGTGGACAAAAAACAGTGATTGTTGTGAGACCAGTGACAATGCTAATAACTGAATTTACGCTAAGTGATTGCACTTTCCACTCGAGCGGACCTGTAATCTCGGATTAATATTATTTTCAGTTGGTGGTCGGCGTATATGTGTTCTTTAAAACCAAACTGTGTGAATAAACTTACTACAGCATTAAACGACTGTGTTTGTGTTCAGTGGTATAATAAGCTGTACAGTATTAAATGTTTAAAATATACCTAGCATTGATAAATTGCTTGACATTACGTCGGCTATCAGCTGTGGTGACCGCATTGCAGAAAACAAGTTTAAACGAAGTCCGAAACCTTCCAATAGGTTGGTCAAAATATCAGTGTATAGCGATTATCATTTTCATGAATTAATTAACCTAGTATCACTCAAAAGTTTTACAAACGCCGATTGAAGAGGAATGACGAGGTCATTGTGACTTGTACTCTGCGCTGGTATACCTGTAATAGTACTGGTAGGTCGTTGTGC
This sequence comes from Vandiemenella viatica, assembly GCA_031002005.1. Lineage (NCBI taxonomy): Eukaryota > Metazoa > Arthropoda > Insecta > Orthoptera > Morabidae > Vandiemenella > Vandiemenella viatica. The sequence goes on along the minus strand of JARYHS010012519.1, from coordinate 212,715,753 downwards.
CCGGGAGTAACTCTGAAATGAACAAAGCGCTGGAGTCGTCGCCCGGTGTTTACGTTCAGAGCTGAGACCTTGCGATCCACTTTAACCCTCGGGCGTCTCTCGCAGGTGGCTTCCAATTCAGTCAGTCCGTGGGCGACGAAGCAAAACTGCTGTATTTTTCTTCGGAGATAGACGGCGGATCTGTGCAACAGTGCTTTCAGCCAACATCAGGTGCTACCTCGACAAACAGTACTAGATTATCGTCGCGTACCCACTATCTAATTACTAATCTGCAGATTTAATATATATATATTTATATATAGACGTGTATTTTCCTATATTTCACTTTTCAGACACCACTACCTAGCACAGATCACTGGTCTTTGTGTGTGGAAGTAGCATGGAGTTTCCTGTCGTGCACAACGTCGGCCGAATGTCGATAGCTGTGGGGAGGTTAAAAGTGGTCGATGCTGGACATTTTCGTATTTCGACCAAAGACATATGTCTCCGTATATGTCCATCTGCTGCCACAACTACATAGCATAGACCATTTGTGTTTGTGTGTGGTTGTGGTATCGTGTCTCCTATTGTGCACTATGGTGGTTAGATGTCGGTAGCTATGGGGGTGTGGGAGATATGGTGGTTGAAAGTGGTTGACCTTCGGCACTTTCATATTTTTACCAAAAACGTATGTGTCATGGTGTATCACTTTTCAGCCAAAACTATCTAGTGCAGATCACTGGTGTTTGTGTGTGGTAGTAGCACAGAGTCATCCGTAGATCGCAATGTTGACTGAATTTCGGTAACTGTGCGAGTGTGGGAGATGTGGTGATTGAAACTGGTCGATCAAGAATATTTTCGTATTTGGACCAAAGACATGTGTCTCCGTATATGCCACAAATACATAGCATAGACCATTGTTGTTTGTGTGTGGTAGTGGTATCGTGTCTCCTATCGTGTACTATGGTGGTTAGATATCGGTAGCTATGGGAGTGTGGGAGATATGGTGTTTGAAAGTGGTCGACCTGTGGCACTTTCATATTTCTACCAAAAACGTATGTGTCATGGTGTATCACTTTTCAGCCAAAACTATCTAGCGCAGATCACTGGTGTTTTGTGTGTGGTAGTAGCACAGAGTCACCTATCGATCAGAACGTTGGCCGAATTTCAGGAACTGTGGGAGTGGTGGTTGAAATTGGTCGATCAAGGATATTTTCGTATTTCGACCAAAGACATGTGTGTCCGTATATTTTACTTAGCTGCCTGAACTACTGGCGTTTGTGTGTGGTAATAGCATCGAGTCTCCTACCGTGCACTATAGTGGTTAGATGTCGGTAGCTGCCAATCCAAATTCTTTACAAACATGAACGAAGTCGTGGGCACCAGCCAGTTAATTAGAACATTTGTTAAATAGGCTACCTCTGAGATCTGCGTATGTACTGAACTCATGAAATAATGCTGGGCGCAATGGAAAACACTTCATATAAATAGAATAATACACTTTGCCATAAACATTAATACGACCACAGTAAAGGTGCAAAATTAACCCGCCAGTGTGACTCAGTGAGATACAACGGACCAGTCATGAGTCCAGGCCTGGTTCTTAAGCTCGCTTCCCACAGCGCGTGCATTTGCCAGCCAGGCCGGTCCAGCAGTCAACAGCGGGCCGTGGTCTCCGACGTCAGGATGCAAAATCGGTAGATCTGCCAGCTAATATCGGTATATTTGTACCAAACATCAGTATATGAAAAAAAAAGTACAGCCCAAATAACCACAGTTATCTGGGCAACAATATGTGCTGTCCAAGAATCTCTATCAGTTTGACACCAATTTCACTACCAGACTTGGAACTTCAAGACTTGCTATCAATTTGACGTCAAACTGTGCATCAAATTGATGCCAATCTGCTGCCGCAAATGGACGAAAAATTAATCATCAGAAGTTGGACAGAAAATTTTGGTTTCAACTAGCATTCAAAGATGGGCTTGATTTTCAAATTACCTTTTTAGCTTCGTATAGAATAAAATGAACTGAGGATATGGCAGTGAGGGTATTTTTTTTAGGTTAAAGTATGAAATACAAGTTACTTAAGTTTACTTAAAACTTCATTACGATGTCATTATGATGTCTTCAGCGTATGCTTTCACCTGCCTCATAAACTACACATTTCACAAACGTAAAATACACTTAACACACGCTGAAGATAGTGACGCGTATTGGAGACAGATGGCGACACTTCAATTCAGCCATCAGTACCTGGTATGATCTGTCAGTAGGTATAAAATTCTTTACGTCAGCAAAGGTATGCGGCCGTAAAACCGTAAGTTCCAAACTTGAGCGTGCCAACGATTAGTAAAAATCGTCGAAGGAAGCCGATTTCTAAATTCTGGGTAAAAGGTGGAGAAGACGAAGAGAAGAATAAAATTAAGTTCAGTACATCGCATATTGTGAAAATGGGGTCGTACAAGAAATTAAACTGTCAATTGGCCTCAGAATACACAACGGATCTATTAATATTAAAACAGGGAAAAAGAAAAGTTTATAGGGCACAGAGAATTTGAAAATTAAACATCTAATCGATGAAAATCAAAGAAACGATGTATTTAGCATATCATTCATACTAATGATATCGCTTAAGCTCGAATAAAATTAAAAATAGCACAAGATATTCTCATTTACGTCACGCCACTCACATTTTTAATTGAATTGGTTTCATACTTCTGTCGTCATTAGTTCAGTAGAAGTTGCAACTATATCGGTATGTTAGCTACAACCGAAATAGACAGAACAGCCAAAATATTATGACCACCTGCTTGTTAGTGTGTTGGTCCATCTCTTTAGAGCGCAATACAGCAGCGATTCGGCGTGGCATTAAAAGTCCTTGTTAGTTTTCCGGAGTTGTCTGGCACCATATGTCTACGCACAGGTCAAGCAATTTCCTTAAATTACGTACCGGTGGTTTATGAGCGCGGTACCTGGGAACGAGCATCTCGGAAACGGCGAGGCTGGTCGGCTGTTCGCGTGCTACTGTAGTGAGCATCTATGCAGAGTAGTTGAAGGACGGTAAAACCACGACTGGGCGACAAGGTGGTGGACATCCACGTCTCATCACAGAACGTGGAGGTCGGAGGCTTGCCCGCTCTGTAAAGCGGTATAGGTGGAGATCTGGGGTCAGATCTGACAGCAGAGTATAATGCTGGTGCAGGCATAAGTGTTTCGGAGCACACTCTGCTGTCAGATCTGCCACAGATCTCCACCTATCCCGCTTTACAGAGCGGGCAAGCCTTCGACCTCCACGTTCTGTGATGAGGCGTGGTCGTCCACCACCTTGTCGCCCAGTCGTGGTTTCACCGTCCTTCAACCACTCTGCATAGATGCTCACTACAGTAGCACGCGAACAGCCGACCAGCCTCGCCGTTTCCGAGATGCTCGTTCCCAGCCGCCGCGCCCACAAACCACCGGCCAGTAATGTAAGGCAATTGCGTGACCTGTGCGTAGACATCTGAATCCAGATAACTTCGGAAACCTAACAAGGATTTTTCGAATCCAAGCGGCGCCGAATCGCTGGTGTAGTGCACTCCAAAGATGGACCAACACACTAATAAGCAGGTGATGGTAATGTTTTGGCCGATCAGTGTATGTACGCCACTAAAAAAAATCAATGTTTTCAGCATTATATAGTAAAATTCTATCTAGTTAAGCAACTGCAAAGAAGTGAAAACATTGTTTTTGGCGGGTTTAGAGGCTAAATTAAAACCTTAGTTTACGACGACACAACTGGCATACTCGCACAGTGACGAGCCTGCCATCTCGTGTGCTAATTCGGTGGTGCTGTCACGTGACCTGGTCTTCACTCGACGCCAGCAGGTGACAGACCTCCAGCGTGTTCATAATCTCTCGCGGGCCTAACAAGCCCTGTGGAATGCAGCGCCGTATTTCGTCTGTCACTCACATCTCTAGTACGGTCGGCTGCTCCCCAATACCCGAGTCTGGGCGCCGCTATCTCGTCGCGCTACAAACACAAACCGCCACCCATGGGAGTTCACAGAATACAGGAGTGGTGCCGTAATGCTCTGCGCTGGCAACGAAATATCATTCCGTACGGCCTTCCCTAAGGCTTTTATTTAGTAACTAGCTCGTAGCCGCCACTTCGTACGCGTGGATTAAGAATTTTTTTGCCAGAATTAAATACAGAAAGTTGTTGGTAACGAAGGATTGGTCCCGCACAATATCGAGTCGGAATAATATGACAGGAAAGCTAACACTATATCATTGTACCGTCGAACCTGTCTCTTGAAGAGAATCAATTTCCAACATATTTCTGTCACCATTCGATAAGGTCTCAAAATTTCGTGACTACAACTGTTAATCATGCTGGAAAAAATATCCTCTGCCCTTCATACAGATTTCCTTATAAAATTCCATCACAACGATATAGCCTTTTAGACGTCAAAACGTAACAAAAAGACGGAGACTTACTTCCGTATTTATAATAATATTACTGTGGTTCACACTCACACACTGACTGCGAACAACACCTGAGGGATCATTATAACGTAAAAAGTGTACACCTAGAACATTGCAATATTACCTACGATTTGCCTCGCATTGCACCCATAACTTTCTAATATCTACAGTTTAACATTCAATCCGAATAACCTACGGCCCAGGCCTGACTCTTACGATGAAAAACAATTTTTTAAAATCTTAGCCTCCACGGAGATTTTAACCGGAGACCACGGCGGTCGTAAGCAAGGGCTTTAACCACAGAGCTGCCAGACCACTACACGGAAACACGGTACGGAGACGTCCATATCCAACGTGTCTGTCTATCGCCGTATTTCGAAGTTATGAGACAACATGTGTTATTTATACAGATAATTTTTCAACCAAATGTAGACAGTATTTTTCTCCTTGTTTCAAAGGGTAAGTGTGCAAAGTTTCATCGAGATCGGATGAAAACTGTGGATTTGTATGAAGAACAAACAAACTAACAAACAAACATACATTCATCTTTATAAATAAAGACTAGCGTAAGCCCGTGACCTTTTTTTTTTGTGTATCATCACAGGTCTACAACAGTTGTAGTTTTAGGGGTCAAAGATTATGTATGATTTGACTAAATACCAACTTGTCCCATGTTTCACCCTTAGGGCGAATAAAATTTCTTGGGCTTGAAGAACTCAGAAGCATTAATAGACATATTAATCACGGACAGGGACGATCAGGCTATCGTAAAATAGACTTGAACTTTCTGAAATACGAACTCATATTTGACCCTAAAAGTTCACTCTGTAAAATTTGAAGCACATCTGTTTGCTTCGAAAGAATCACGTTGTTTCATTATTGAGTCTAGATAAACATTCCTAATACAATCGTTGATCTTAGTAACTGTAATGGCCAGAGAACTTAATACAGATTACTAAATCGTTGAAGCTAAAGATAGGATCTGCAAAATCCTCAATTCGGTAACATATTTGGTCTGATGTCCAATTTAAATGGCCTAATAACTCCCGTACAGCGATCATGAACACAAAGGCTACCAAACAAAGTCAGTAAAATACGCAAAACGCAAATAAACCGTAATGTATTAACTTTGATCTCGAAGCAACATTAGAGAAAGATTTAATTAAATTGAGATTTAGCGTATGCTGGCGTGGAAATTGGCATTCGTAGTTACAGCAGACATTATGGGTAATTTAAACCTTTTAAAGTTTTTTATGTTTCTTTAATTAGCGACAAGCAGTTTGACGTTTTTTCAGCCGTAATGGTTACTTATTTTTTAAATTATCAAATGCTACGAAAAGCAAGTTTAATTATTGTATTATGAGAATTAATTTGGCAGAGGTTTCTTAGTTATTAAGTTGTGGACTTAACCTCGAATTCATCTATAACATGTCTGGTTGTTGTTGCTCTCTGTTTGTGAGTGAAGGCTGGCTCGTGACGTCACCGTTCTCCAGCCAATAGCTATCTAGGTGAGTGGATGACGAAGTTATATAGTAGATTATACAAGGAAATAATCAAGTGTCCCTAGTGGACCACTTCAATATGTTTGTGCATGCAAAAATGGCTTTTATCTAACGCGGTGGGTGAGCGGATAAAGCTCTGGCCTCACATTCGGGAGGACGTGGGTTCGAATCCCCGTCCAGGCATCGAGATTTGGATGTTCCACGGTTTCCCAAAAAAAATCCAGGCGAATGCCGGGATGCTTCCTTCAAAAGTCTTAGGCTGAATTCATTCCAGTTCCTTGCACCCGTCCTTTTCCGCCTCTAACGATATCGACGTCAAAGAGACGAACTGTGAGGGTGGGTTACTCAGGCCAAAACAATAAAAAAAAGCATATAAAATAGGTCCGAAAATTTGTGAATACTTTATCTATTAAAGTGCTAAGCGTCAATTCTCTTGCTGGCGGTGACAGTCACCGCCAGTTGAGGAGGTGACAGTCAGCTTGCGACAGCTAGAAGATATTTGACACCTGATGAAGACTGCAGAGCTAGCTGTCGAAACGTCGAGTTTTTACAACACCATCCGGCTAGATTTTATTTAATGGATTAGCAAATTGGGACTTAAATGTGAATGAAGCGTCTTACAATCCCAGCTCGACACTGGACGCAGTTAAATTTTTATGTACCTCAGACTCCATTTTTGTTTGTGGATGGTGTTGTTAACTGCAAAGTGAGACAGGTTTAGAGTACTATACAGCGGAAACTAGTGGCTGTAAACATGAGAAGTAGAAATAAATAAATAAAAACATTATCTAGGATTTTGTTGTTTTCGCTTACGTCATATTAATATAAATGCTTACGGGATTATCGCTGAGTTGCTATACTCCTCCTTCTTCTTTTCCCGACGTTTCAACCTAGTCTTAGTTCTTCTTCAGGAGTCGTGTGCCGAATCTGCTACAGATTGTGATCTGCTGGAGACCGGCGTGGCTAATTGTTTACTTATTTGTACTGTCAATTGTCTGATTATCCAGAGATGTTGTTTACGATGTAATATCTGTGGGTCCAGAGATAATTATTTATCCATCACACATTTCCAACTCTGGCTAAGACCGTAACCACCATCTTTGTTGAGGTTGTTTGGATGTTTGAATATTTCAATAGCCTCTCTCACTTTTCTTAGCTGATTTCGTGGGATGCCTCCAACGGGTGTGGCTCATATGTTCACGTATTCTCACTGCTACGGCTCTTTCGGTTTAGCCTATATATATCTTTCCACAATTACAAGGTACTTCATAAATTCCACAGCTTTGTAAGGGAGACCTTCCATCTTTGACCGTTCGCAGGTTTTCTTTCACTTTGTTTCCACTTCTGCCATACGTGGAAGGTGTCTCGGAAAAAATTGGGAGAATTTTAACGAAATCTAACATTCTTCCTACATTCAAAGGTTATCTCCAAAGATCACAATCTGTAGCAGATTCGGCTCACGACCCCTGAAGAAGACCTAAGACTAGGTTGAAACGTCGGGAAAAGAAGAAGGAGGAGTATAGTAACTCAGCTATAATCCCGTAAGCATTTATATTAAAAACATTATCTCATTTTCGTCACTTTTTCATTTGCTTTACCCTACATTGGACTATTAAAATCTAATAATTGTTGAAAGAACAGTTTAGAGTGACACATTATCTGTTTGACGTTGTCAGCTTGGTAGCAAGGTGTTTAAATGTCCACACCGCGGAAACTCAAAATTTGCTCCGCCTGCTTCTATACACGCATGTACTAGTATGATGATGAACTGTCGCACCGTTTCAAATGCTCCCAGACGGCACCGAATGGTTTCGCAGGAGCCCATGACACGAGAATCTCTACGTCCGGAATGTCTGCTGCGTTCACCAACCGTTTTTACGTGGCCCCACAGATAAAAATCCAAAGCTCTGAGGTCACTAACCGTGAAGGCCGTGGAACTGATGGTTACAAACTTACATTGTTGGATTGTACCTGGAAAGACATTGAATGCACTACACTTTCATCAATAACTTTTTTAATTATTTTGGTGTGAGCAACTCACCACAAAGTTTATTATTTATCATTACTCATTACTGTTTAATAAATTTACTTTGCCTGTTACAAGACCGGCGAGGCGGATTTATCTGAACCAATCTATAATTAGTTCAAACACCCATCTTCCCCCTTTTCTTCACCCACCTACATTTGCCCTTTACAAATGTTAACTTTAAATTCTTTCAAGGTTTTTGGCAAATTGTTCATCATTTCTCTTGAAAACTTATTCCACACCCTTACCCAAAAAAGAAATTCTTCCTACACCCTTGTGCCAGCTTGTGATGATGGTCATTTTTTTCCTTTTTCAATTCTTACAGCAATATCTTTCCATGCCTCATCACCTATATACGCCTTGTACACTCCCATGACCCTCTTCACCCTCCTCCTGTCTTGCAATGAATCCCATTCCAGCTCTATGTTACTGACTGCGTTCTGCGATAATTTCCAGAAACAAATCTAGCAGCCCTTCTTTGCACCTTCTCCAACTCCTGTATTTAATAGTCGAAATGTGGGTCCCATACTATATTGGCAGCAATAACTTGACCAAACTTTTGTAACTAGATCATTGTTATTGGAATTAGTTCAAAACTATCAAATAATTCAATTGTTCTCATGAAATGGTCATAAAGTTTTAAGGAATCAATCCAATCAAACATGATGTCCACTGCAGATTACTGACAAGATCCGTAAACCTTTTACAAATGTAACTCATTTTTCCAGTACGATTTGTTCTCAACACAGAATTTTCATCTGTAGGCAGAGTATTAGTAATTCCATAACGCAATGTAGGCCTACTATGTGTATGTTCTGCGTGGGTGGAGTGATTGCTTGCGGCGGGTTTCTGTGGCCGCGATTAATGGGGAGCCATGTTGATGATATTGCGTCGTGTAGCGCCCGCAGATAGGCAGCCAAATAAACATACCTGCACCGCAATCAGCAGGCTCGCCAACACTACGAGAGTCGGAGCTATTCAGCAGCCGAGCTCTGCGTGCCTGGGCTGCCTACCTCCGCGGATAGAATGCAGGGCTCGTAGCAGAATACACACAGTGACTCCATTATGCTTGGCTGACTATTATGGTTACATTCACAGTTAGTAGTTGACTGTTGTAATCAAATACTAAATTTTTTAACTGAATAATTAACATATTCAAAAAGATAATTTTCGTTGGTCGGTGATGTTTGGAAGGTTAGTATATGTACCCAGAAAAATCGTCTCGGAACATGCTGGAAGGTATACTATGTGATGGTTCTAGAGCTTTATAGAGTGTATTTTAAGACATTAGTATGAGTTTTATTGTAAAAACTAGTGTACACCCGTGACCGTTTTTTGCGTATCTTCACGGGTCTAGAATATTTTCAGTTTTTACGATGAAAGATTATGACAGGTTGATCTGATCTGACCAAATATAAGCTTGACCTGTGTTTCCCTCTTAGGATGAATAAAATCTCTTGAGCTTGAAGAACTCAGAAGCATTAATAGAGTTAGGTATTAAACACGGACAGGAACGATCGCGCTATCGTGTAACTGTTTCAAAGGTCATATACTCGGACTTGCTTAAATACGAACTTGACCTGCATTTGACCCTTAAAGTTCACTCTGCAATTTAAAAAAAAAAAAGAAATGTGTTTGCTTCACGCTGTTTATTAATGAGACTGGGCAAACACTCATTATGTAAACATTGGCCATAGTATCTGTAAATGTCAGAGAACTTAATACATATTTTATGTTGTTAACCAGTTGAGCAACTCCTAAGAAATGAATTTACATAATACTCCACTCCGTAAAATATTTGGTCTGATGTACACTATAACTCACGTACAGCGAACATGAACAAAAGACCTAAAAAGCCAATAAAGTGTAATGCATAAACTTTGGTCGAGCAACAACATTAGTAAAAATTTAATAAGATTGAAATTTTTCCAAGCCGGAATAACAATTTTCATTCGTAGTTACATCAGAATCCATAAGTAATTTAATTTTTTTAATACTTAAAAAAAAGCAGATCCATTTTTTTCAGCCGCAAAATTTATGAATATTTTTTTAACTATGAAACGCTACGAAAAAAAACCTTAATGAATATATTATGGCAATTAATTTGGGAGCAGTTGCTTAGCTATTAAATTGTGGACATAACCAGGATTTTCTTGTAATATCTCTTGTAGCTGTTTTACGAGCGAAGGCTGACACGTGATACAGTTCTCCAGCTAATAGCTATCGGGGTGAGTGAATGACCTTACGTAATTATATAGTGGATTATGAATTGCGAGCCTGGTGTAATATTAGGATCCACGCGTAGCAGCAAGCATTGCGACACAGTTCCGGCGTCTGCGTAAGGGTTGCATCAAAAGGTAGCGTCAGTATAAAAAGAGGAACCGCTACCAAGCGTCGCTTTTTCATCACCAGTCTTCATCGGAGTCGGACCTTCGGTCCAGAGCAAAGTATTAATTTTCGTGGCAGTGAGTGAGATTAGCGTGTGCTTCTAGTTATTAGCGGTAACCGTCTGACTTGGTCTTTTGTCTTGTTCGGGGAGTAAGTAAATTGTCTAGTATTTTATTGAAGTTATTAATCGAAACTGAGGATTATAGTATAAGCACTCAAATCAGGTGTTTTCGTCGATACTAGCAAGAGCTAAGTTTACATAAGTGTGTCAGGTTTGGGAAGCAATAATAGTATCAACGAAACTAATTATTGGTCAACACTTAGCGGTTGCGCAATTGTTTAAAATTTCCACGTCTATTCTGCTGTTTTAAATTCTGTTCCAGTTTAGGAGTTGTGAATCAGCCATCAAGTATTGATTTTTATAAGTTATAATTGTGCAGCAAGTATACAAGAAATTGATAGGAACATTAGTAATTTCAAATCGTACATTTCCAATGTTGCGCAATTTGTGTGATGCTCAAACAAATGGTTAGAGATTGTTAGCGAAAAGTATTAAGAAATTCAATGAATTATTAGCAGAAATGTCTTCTAGTTTATTTTATTTTTTTATTTATTTTTTTTTTTTTTTTTGGAGAAGGAGAAATTATTTACCTGGTAAAAAATCTGTTGTATAATGAATCTTCTGATTGAAATTTAAATAATATACCGGACGGTGGGTCTAACAAAATTTAAGGTAGGCTCTGCATTAAAGACTTAAGTGAAAAATAGTTTAATCTCTAACTATTTGTTATGATTTGGTAGTTTGAGATTTCCTACTAAACTTTTGCACATTTCAGAGAAGGTTTGAAGTGACCCCGAGCGAAGAGAAAGAGCCTTATATGTTGCTAATTACTTGATGCTTTCCAGGTAGGCACAAGTGAACTCACGAGAACAAGAACCAAGGTGAGAAGCTTTATTTTTTGGTAACTGCACAGACCAGAAACTTCTGAAAGTGAGTGACTGTTATATTTTATTCCGGAACCATATAAGCCATGTTCTTTCAGAACAATCATTTTATTGATATTCCTTCGGCAAATGTTACTTCACTTTGGTCAGCGTAGAATGCGTTAAAAAAACATCTGGTCTTTATCGCTAATTGCACTTTGAAAGCCATTGATGGTTATTATCTCGAAGTTTGTTCTGTTCCACGCAGATCAGAAGCTGACGAGAATTAGGCTCAAAGACTGAACCGAAAACAGAATTAATTCAAACTAGAAAAATTCAGAAACTACTGAGCAGATTGCGATGGGGTTTTCGCCGTTTTGAATCTTATAATCTCAATTGATTTGTTTGGTATATCATATGTTTCAATGTTACGTAAAGCCGGGACATTAAAAGAAATTCTGAACGTATGGTGACAAATACGAAACATGGAACGACTAGATGCATTCCGCGATAAACACTCAACTAGAATGTCTCTGACTGTAGCTTTTAATAAAAGCTATAAAATCAGTTTAAAATAATAACTATTTTGCACTCTAATCAATGCTTGATATATTCTTTCCTTTAATACGAGATATTCAATTTTTAAATGCCATTGATGGCCGTATTGAAAGCGAGGAACTAATAACGAAAACACAACAGAGATTTTCATTGATCACAAGCTCTTCCAGGACAACTACAATGTCTGTGGCTATCGTCTTTGACGTTCTGTTCACAATAAAATGGGGCCGCAGTTTGTAACTCCCTGAAACAAATCGATAGTACAGAATATTTATATTTTCATATCTCGCTTAGTTCTGAATACTTGATATACAATTCTGAATACCTGATATTCAACTGTACAGGTACTGAATATATTTTAATTTTGTGCTCCAGTGCCAGGTGAAGTAACATAATAATAAAAATTTTAGCTCCCAGCGGCAGAGGAGTCAGCATAATGAGACACCTCAATGTTTGATACTGTGAAAACTCGGGCTAAATCGATTCAGCAGTTTTCAGGTTATTCGTAAAATAAATGTGTGGTAATGTCTTAAGGCATACATTAAATTTTAACATTGAACCCAAGCTTTCAAATTCTGAAAATGAATTCAAAATCTATATTTTCTGCGCGATGCTGGAATAAACAGACTCATTCCAGATACATTTTTATGAATGTTTTTTGCATTAATGCGGTAAATGTTTCGATTTTCAAGCAGAAATATTAGCAAATGAAATTACTTTATAATATAACCTGGACTAAAATTAAAACTGACATTCCGTCTCAAAGAATCCAACTAACCCATTCTTAGAACTGTGCTCCTAAATCACCGTTTAATTTAGTACCGGAAATCATGAAGTTTGGTACACCCGAATCGTTTGGACGAATAAAAATAGTGTACGGGTAAATCAACTTCAACCCTCTCCTTTCTTGGTAGAGTGTGGGTGAATCTAGGTTTGCTTATTAGATACACAAATAAAAAACTAAAGGATTATTATGATTATAAGGTGGGAAAAAATTTCTTATTGGAGACTTGAAATGTAAATATCTTGGCATAACATTTGATAACAAGCTTAACTGGTAGAAGGAAAATGTTTCAAAATTCTGCATTTGTTGGAGAGAGTGATGAAGGGATGCACGAGAGAAGTAAAGGAATTGGGTTACAAAACTTTGGTCAGACCATTGCTCGAATATGGTAGTGTAGTATGGGACACATTTTGAGTATCAAATACAGGAATTGGAGAAGGTGCAAAGAAGGGCTGCTAGATTTGTTTCTGGAAATTATAGTAGAACGCAATCAGTAAGAGATATTATAAAAGAGCTGGAATGGGACTCATTGGAAGACAGAAGGAGGGAGAAGAGGGTCATGGGAGTGTACAAGGCGTATATTGGTGAAGAGGCATGGAAAGATAGTGGTGTAAGAATTGAAAGTAATGCATGGAAGGGAAAAGATAACTATGACCACAAGCTGGCACTCGATTTCAGGCACAGGGGTGTGGGAAGATTCTCTTTTTTAGCTAAGGGTGTCAGGGATTGGAATAAGTTACCAAGAGAAATGATGAATAATTTGCCAAAAACGTTGAAAGAATTTAAAGTTAAAATTTGTAAAGCGTAAATATAGGTGGGTGCAGGAAAGGGGGAAGATGGGTGTTTAGGGAAATTGCCACCGGATCATGCGCTCCATTGCAATTTAATTTAATTGAAATAATTGATTTAATTCCGGAAATGGATGGCGCGAATTATATGAAACTTGGTACACTTTTCTAATTGCGTGAATAAAAATTGCGTAGGTTAAATCAACGGGAACTAGACCGGGCAATGCCAAGAACTCAGCTAGTAGCTGATAACGTCAAAGTGAAAATTTGTAATCGGCAGTGATGATCTTATGTTCGTGAAACCCCATTAGTCCTAACCGTTGTTGTAAACCGGCTTGAAATAATAATATGCGAATGTAGGAGACTTACGCGGCGTATTGACGCAATGAATTCTTAACAGGAATTCAGCCGGATAGCGTCGTAAAATGGCAACGTTTCGACAACCGTCTCGGATGTCTTCATCAGGTCATTTTACGACGCTATCCGGCTGAACTCCTGTTAAGAATTCAATGCGTGAAATAATAATGTTCGGCTCTTATCCGTAAACAGGACGATAAACCCACGAATGGTGTCGCTGGACCGGTATGTACTGTACAACAAGACCGGTTTCCAATCCTGAACCTCACATACCGACCGTCGTGATTGCGCATTTTAGCGGTTTTCTACACTCACATAGACGAATTCTGAGTTTTAATTGTTCAGATAATTGTAAAAATTGAGTGGAGCATAAAATTAAATCAAAGTAAATTGCTTACATCGTTGACTGAGACCTGATTGAGATAATTAAAGTTCAGAATTTCTTGCAACATAGTTGTAGCAAAATGATGAACTGCGTCAAGCAATGGCGGCCTTTAATTCTCTCTGCTCTGCTGCTGTCAAGATCCGCTCCTTGAGTTGTGCGCTAATGATTCTAGGAATCACTTCACGCTTAATATCTGGGAACTGAACACTGGAAACTTAGAGCAGTAATGAGACTGTATTCGCAGACAGCCAATTCCCAAGCATAGCTGAAATGTTGTTTGATGTAATTTATATTGCTGCGAATACCAAATTTAGGCTGGTGTTGTCATAAATTTCAACGAATCAGAAATACTATTTGGATGTTAATTGTTGGTGTATGGTACCTTCAGACCTAGAATAAAACACAGAGGTAACAGTAAAAAACGTAACTGTACCAAAATCCCACAAATGAACCGAAAAAATAGTAAATAAAGTAACATCCAATGCCAAGCAATCATAATCCGAAGAGTTAACGTGAATCGGGGTAAAAAAAATACTAATTTGGGGAAAATTTATCTCATATTTGCTAGCTTTCAAACTTAACATGAAAATAAAAGATGCCATATTTTATTCCTCACCCCCCCCCCCCCCCTTGAACCGAATGGGACGTTTGGGTAGCCCCGAACACTTAAAATTAATTGCAAATAAAAATAAAATAAACACATTTTCTGTCTTTATTTTAATCTTAAAATTAAACTGGGAACTTTTGCAATTATACTAATTAGAAGTTAGTAATCATAACTTTTTTCAACGAACTAAATTAAAAACACTTTTGCGTTAAATTTTTTGCAACACAACAGTTGTCGGGGAGCCCTGGACACAATAACAAATGGTGGACTACTCGTTGTTTGGCCTTAAAAAAATCACAATAATAATGGATATCTGAAGAATCTATATAAATACAATATTCATGTTCCCTGTCTTTGGTACATAGCACTGAATCCGGTCTTTTCAAGAAATTTCTCCACGTACGATGCATTCGGTCTGATTTTTTTTTTCCCCCTGATGGCTTTATGCCTCTTTGACGTCGAGGTCATTAGAGGCGAGAAAGGACAATGATTGGGAAGAAATTCAGCCATGACCTTTTGAAGAAAGCATCCCGCCATTCGCCTGGAGTGATTTGAGGAAACCATGGAAAACCCATCTGGATGCCCGGACGGGGATTCGAACCGGCGTCCTCCCGAACGCGAGGACAGAGCACTAACCGCTCACCCACCACGCTCGGTGCATTCTGTCCGTTTTACTCCATTTTCTTCAGAAAGACTTTGAATACATTTCTTTGTATTCAATGTCTTAATAGCGTCTTTACCTTCCTATTATTTCGCTTTGCCCTTTTTACTGCCTTTACTTTTTTGCCCGTCCTCTCCGCATTTTTTATATGGTAATGAAGTTAAAATTCCTCCATTTTGGATTTTTCGATCCCGCGTTACTATGCGTTTATTTGAAGCATAATATTCAATTATCCCCAACGAATTTTGACAAAATTTCTGCCTCGAACAAAACAACACCGAGCGTGGTGGTGTAACGGATAGCGTTCTGGCCTCGCATTCGGGAGGACGGCGGTTCGAATCCCCGTCCGGGCATCCAGATTTGGGTTTTCCATGGTTTCCCCAAATCACTCCAGGTGAATGCCGGGATGCTTCCTTCAAAAGGCCATGGCCGAATTCCTTCCCATTCCTTGCCCCCATCCTTTCCCGTCTCTAAAGACAACGTTGTTAAAAAGGGACGTTAAACTGTTACAAAAAAAAAAAAAAAAAAAAAAAAATCGAACAAAACACACACTAGTCTGGAATTCACTGGTCGCCCAAATCGCAGCTCAGTTGCGTTTGTTTTTACACTACAGGGCGCATATTTACGATAAAGTTTTACCGATGCAGCGTGGTTGGTTTGTTAGAACTTTAAATGTCTGGGGTATCCGTCGTCCGGGACTGTCCGACCTTCTCCTACACTGTATATTATTCGGAACCCTGTAAAAAACCGAGCGAAAGTTTCTCCTAAAATCCAGTTCATGCACAAAATACAGAGACAGACTCCCGGTCAGTGAAACGCAAGTCAGTTCTCGTAGTCAAACTATTTGCGTACAACGATATAAAGAAGTGTCTGTGGACAGTACGATTTCGCACTGCTACTTGCCATTCGGAAGGACCGGGGTCAAACCCGGTTCGGCCATCCTGTTTGAGGATTTCCGTGGTTTTCCTCAGTCACTTTAGGCGAATGCTGGGATGGTTCCCTACAAGGCCACTGCCGACCATCCATCCCCCTTCCCTCCCCGCAGAGTAGTAGGCTGAAAGACTGAAAATGATCTCCGTGATCCTCCAGTAGCCCGCCTCCCAGCCTTCAGCTGGGAGGAATAAAATTGTAAATAAATAAAAAAAAGTTACATCTTCATATCCATTAGATTAGATGTGTCTTGTTCTAAGCCTCATGTTTCACTATAATTTTCAAATTACCTGTTCCCGAAACTGTTAATTCTATTTGTCTCGAGTGTTACTTCTTTCCAATAATTCTATCATAATTTCAACAAATATTGATGCAAAAATTCTTGAAAGTATTCCCATCTTCTGTTTTCGGATACGCACTTTTCATTTCTTATGCTCTTTTAATGTCTGGCTCATTTTTACAAAACCTCATTTTACTTTAATTTTTTTATTGTGATCAGCTACAGGGGGATCAGGAGAAGATACTGAAATGGCTGAACTAACATGGCATGACGGCGAATGTCGGAGTCTGCTCAAAAAGTACACAGGTAGAAAAGAGAAGTATTGTGTGATTAAAAGGAGAAGGAGGGTAAAGCTGTACCTGAACATATCAGAAAATATCCGAAGAAATCAGAATCAAAAGGGCAAGATTCTGCGGCATGTGATCAGGACAGAAACGGATGGAACAACCAGAAAAGAATGGGAGACAGGATGGAGAACGAGACGAAACTTAGGATGGACTGAGCTGACATCAAGGTGGAAGAGATGGAGAACTGGAGAAAGAAGTACACATCATCAGAGATAAACGAGAGAGAAGGCTTGAAGCAAGAGACAGAGAATCCCTAGCGGGAGGAGACAGCAGAACAGGTGTTAAGGTGTTTAGTCTCTATCACAGCTAGAGCTGTAGCAAACAGTATGTATTCGTTACTCACGAATTCATTTCGTTACTCGCGTGTTTCATTACTCGCATTTGTCGTGTTTGTTTGAAATCAGTTGATTTAAGTCTACTGTGATTGCAATATTAGTATTATTCTGAACTATGTAATATTAAGTGCAGTAAATCAAATGTACGAACAATTTACCTAAATTTACTTTACTCAACGAACAATTTACTTGAACTTTACAAAATACTAACTCACTAAATCTATGCAGGGTTCTGAGTAGGATACTTTAACAAATAACCGTCGTTAGTTATTGTCACTATATATGTCACAGTCAGGTGAAAGGTCAGGTCTTTTTTTTTATGCAAACAGGTGTTCGTTTTGAAATTAGATTATTCTTTCGTATATAATATTCTTAACAGTAAATCCAGTGTACATTCAGAGATTTTACGTAAGATCTATGTGCTAATTACTTGACTTAAAGTTTTATCCAAACGAGCAACTGACTTAAACTTATTTTACTAAATAAACAATTTACTTATACAGTACTTTACCAAGTACGAACGAAGTCGCCCCGTATGCGACCCGACTCGATGTGATGATTCATACTAGTGTTCGATTGTATCAGAAGCAACGAGTAACGATTCGAAAGTAACGGGTCCTGATTGGTTTACTAACGAATACATACGGTGTACAGAATTACTCATTACTTTTACAGCTGTAACCACAGGTAGCCGATATTAAACTATTCTGTCTGTTTCTATGTGGACTTAATATACTTTTACTAGACGACACGTGCGAAAATAGCGAGGTTGGCAGCTTGTAATATACAGAAATGTAGCAAATATTTATTTGTTTCGTGTAATAAGTATGCATAGTGTTGCAAATTGGAAAAAAAATGTTTTTTTTTCTTCAGATTTGGGAAAAAAACATGAAAAAACCTAGCACCCTTGTTTTTTTCTAAATTTTTTTTTCCAGAAAACAATATATTTGATAAATTATAGTTTTATTTATGGAACTTACATTTTACACATGTGTTTTAAATCTTACTAAATCATATAATGTCTTACAAAATGATTCATAAATGTATGTATATAGGTAACATAATTTTCTATTCATCCTCTATGTAGGTACCACATTCACTAGTATTAGTACTACCAACACTAGTTCGGTTGGAGTCGGAATTTTCTGTTTCTTCTTCTGTCTCCTCTAGATCAATAACTTCAGAAATAGTTACGTTTTCTTTTACTGGTTGTATTGTATGCAAAAGCTTTTGAGATTACAATTTTAAATTGTAAGCAAAGTATACACTGTGCATGAAGACTGCGCCGATAGTTCCGTATTACGGTCTTTTAAGTTTGAATTTAAATCTATTATCATACAATATAGGAGCTTTATTTGTTTTCAATCGTTGGTTTACGCCAACGGTTGCAAGGAAATGATTCATAATTACTGACAAAGACTCAGTATCACTATACGCTGCGAGTTTAACAAGTATACGAATATAAGGAAAGCACAATAAGTAATAAAAAGAGGCAAAAAACCGTCGTTAAATTTCCTAAATTTTTGAAAAGACTCGTAGGTTTGTAAGGCCTGGCAGCACTAGTTCAAATAGCGAGTATCAATCCAAACAATGGGGAACGGGGATTCCTTCTCACGCAACCTAGCTTTTTCGGGAAGTCTCCATTCCTAAAAGAAAACTTCAGTCAATGTTGCCAATATTTTTGTATTTTTTTTTACCGAACTAGAAGAATGTAGGAGATTTAAAAGTAAGATAAGTACTTAGTATAAACTCTAAAACAGTCATACTAAACGATAAATGCCTTAAAATTTAGTAGTTATGAAAAAAAAGTCCCAGAAAAAAACATGTTTTTTTCATGTTTTTTTTCAAGTCAGAAAAAACTGTTTTTTCACAACAATAGGTATGCATCAAAATACCTACAACATATTACGAAACAATTAGGAAAATATAAAACACACTGTATGTACGACAAACTGCCACTGACCTTAACAGAACACAACCAACCTGAACAAAATGCACACAGCATATCCATATCTCTGCGATATGTGTTCCTATCATCATAGGCTGTGGGAAAATTTCACAAATAAAATGTTTACATTGGAATTGTATAGCAAAACAGAAATGTTTCCGAATCAGAAAAAAATATTCGAATAGGTATTTATTGTATAAAAACAGTTTACTGACACCTCTGTGATAGGTGCTGCTGCTACGTAGGGACTTGGATCTGAACTGTCCCATACGCTCAACCCCTTTAAGCGTCAAATTCAGAAAAATTTCTTTCTTAATTTATGGCTTCACCTAATTGGAGACCTTAATCTTTAGAACGATACGTCGTTTATCGATTTCGGTTAGGTATTGAAGAAGATAAATGGTTCGTAATAAGAAAATATGTCTTAGAAACAATATTGATACCTTTGCCCTTTAAGGGTGGAATTTAAGAAAAAATCCTTTTATAAAATATGGTGTGATCAAAGCGGACATCTTGGTTTTTAAAATGATACCTCATTTCTCGACTTCGGTTGGGCATCAAGAGAGGTCAAAAAAAAAAAAAAAGTTGAGAAATGATAATATTTTTGCCCTTTAAGGATGGAATTTGGATAAAGTTCTTTCTTAAAATATGATGTGACCAAAGTGGAGAGCATAAGCTTTAAAATGATACCTCATTCATAGATTCCGCTTAAGCCAGTCTAGGTTGTGATTTTCACCTAGCAACACCTGAAGCTGTACACCTGATGAAGACGGCAGAGTTGGCTGTCGAAACGTTGTCTTTTTACGACGCTGTCCGGCTGAAATCCTGCGAAGATTTCATTTCATCAGTACGCCGGGAAAAGTCTCCACTCAGATATAAGAAGTTATCAGATTTACACACTTTTCTGAGGTCCCTAAAATAGTTAACTTCCAGTCAGAGTTATAATTGTTCCGATATTTGCAAAGACTGAAGCCCAAATCAAAGAAATGTACGTAACTTATATCTGTTCTCTGAGACCTAATTCTGATAGCTAAAGCTCGGAATTTCTTTTAATATAATTGTTGCAAAGTTATCAAAGGCTGAGGGCAAAGGCGGCCTTTGAGTATCACTACAGGGTGGTTATAATTAAACTTCCCTATTTAACACGTTATAACACAGAAACTAATTACCGTACGAGAACCAAACTTGGTAACAATAATGTCGAGGACATGGGTAAGAGAAATAATGCAGAATCAATTCAATTGAAACACTTTTAATGTGTTGCTACGGTACATCATACCATTACATACTGATACCATTATTGCTACAAAAGGGGCTCAATATGGCGCCCATCAGTTTCCAGAAGAGTCTGAAAGCGCAGGATTGCATTCTGCACAGCAGAACGAAGCATGTCCGTAGGTATGCTGGCTACCTCTGTTGATATGCTGCGCTTCAGATCAGCACACGTGTGAATGTTCCCCTGGAAAACCCTGTCCTTCAGGTAGCCCCACAACCAGAAATCACAGGGAGTGAGGTCAGGTGATCGTCCCGGCCAAGCATTTGGAAACAATCGGCTGATAATTCGATCGTTTCCAAATGTGTTGACCACGATGACTGATCACGGCTCCTGGTGGCCATAGTTGGAACTAGATGGTGGCGCTGTGATGCATGGAAATCATGCACCCCATACTCTGGATATTAATGCCACCATGTTTGGTACTAGTATGATAATTATTTTCCTTGTTATAACGTGTTAAATAGGGAAATTTTACTTACAACCACCCGGTACTTTACTTCTTCCGCGATCGTTGCTGTGAATTGGGTCTTGAGGATTCTCAGACTGACTTAATATCTGAGGACTGAGGGTTGACAACATGAAGCAATAATGACACTGTACTCTCAGATAGACTATCTCCACGCTTACTTGGAATGTTACTTAAGATAATTCACATTGCTGAAATTCCTAAATTAAGGCTGCACAACGGCGGTGTTGCCATAAATTTCACCTAATCAGAGATACGTAACAGATATTAAACGTTGCTCTAAGGTTCAAATACAGCTTACAGTAAGAAAACTGTACTGTTATCCTGCAAGTGGACGGTGAAAATGCTAAATTAAAATAACATCCAATGCTTCACTGCTCGGATGATCATGGAAAAACATTGGGAGAGGGGAAGACATGTCATCTTTATTTTCTTTGTTGAAAATGCCTGTGAAAGCATACCTAGAGATTAACTATGGGGATGTCTGTCCAAGCGAAAGGCACCAACAAACTTGATCACCATAGTTTGAATACTTTATAAGAACTGCCAAAGCTGCATACAAATTGGAGACTACTATTCAGACTGGTTGTGACTACCAAAGGTTGATTCGCAATCGAACCCATGTACTTGTTCCAAACTATGTTCCGCCACCGCAGCGAACATGTCGGGCATGTTCCAAACAATGTTGCTTAACACATGGTACTGCCTAGTTTCCTCTTACGTGACTTCTTCCAAATGTTTCTTGACCTCTTGAATTCAGCTTATTGTTGATTTTTTCCCCAATGGTAAATGATTTTTTTTTCTATCATACATTCAATATATATGTTAAAAAACAGCAATCTCCTTTTGGTTATTGATTCTCTTAAATTTTCTATGTTCTAACATATTTCCTTATTACCCCTTAATTTAAATATTTCTGTTGATCTCACTGAACCCAAGATTTTTCTCACGATTCTTGTTTCTAGTAATTTCAAGCTTATTTAATCTATAGTTCAATATTAGGCATTCACTCGGGCATACACATTCTGCTTTCACGGCTGAGTTGTAGTGCTTTCAGATTTTTCTATTTTTTTTTTTTTACTTTATTTTACAGGGTCTTTATTATAAAGTTTCTGTGTTTTTGCTTTGAGTAATACTCTTCACGTATATTGAAGTAACTAAGAAAGCCTGACTATAATTATGATTAAATTAATTGTAAGCTAACTTACTCCTTATTTTCAATAGTTAGTTTAAAAACCGACGAAATTTGGGGGTTAACATTGACACAAGATACTGCAGACTAAAATCGAATCAACTACACCTCAAAGCGAGAAAAGTAAATAAACAGGACATAATAATAATAAATAAACAGTTTCCAATAAAACAGCACTTGTAAACTTACCTAAATGAGCGTAATCCATAACTATCCAAAATTTCAAGTAAAAAGATTTGGTTAAGCAACCATATCACTAATATTCCACACATCTTGACACAGTAAAGCACTTTTATAGTAATAATTTCACCATTATTAAATTCACTAATAACTCGCAGTTTCAAATAGATTTAAAGCAGTAAATATGACTTTTAAACAAATCTTCCATGTGCTAACTTCAATAAAATGTTTCAATCCTTCAAGTAATTTCAGAGCTTTAAAAGTAGATTTAAAACTCTAAATAACAGGCAGATTAATATTCTTTAAGTTTCCAATAGCTGTTAACCGTTTAATAAAACATATGAATAAGTTGAAAATCGTAATCCTACGACGCAGTTACCACCGACTTGTAAACAGAATTTTGATCTGGCAAACATATTTCAGGAGCTAAAAACTTTTGTAAAGCACTTAAATAAAATAAATGAAGACTTTAAAAATAGTATCAGGCCGAAATAAGTTGTAAATAAAAAGTGAACAAAATTGAGTAATGCTGCAAAACTACCAAATTTTAGAAATTCCGTAACTTTCGATACACTTAACCGATTTGATAGATTTTTACCTTTTTGAAATCAGCAGAAGCACAAGAATAGTTTGGTAATAGTTTAAACTTGATATTTGGAAAATCAGCAAGGTCGATTTCCGGAAGTGATGATTTGCATTTTCAAAGTCGGCTAGCTTTCCTATTACACTAATTTGAAAAATAGTTTACACCGGTTTGGAAGCACTGAGAGGAAAAGTACACATAGCACAGCACTTGTTGAAACACGCTCTACATTTTGTGATTTTCTGGGAGCCCTCAGCTTAAATAAAAAGTATAACACCTGTTGACTCTTGCGGTTTTTTGTATTTTTCAATATAGGAAGGTCCGGACACCGGTCTCCGGGCAAAATTCGGAAGTCTCTGGTCGGGTTAACACGTATACGTGTTAAACGAAATTCGGCGCTCTCGGCGCGCGGGTATTCATGGGTAACCGGAATCCGAGATGGCGGGTGTGTCAGGGAGTCCATCATTAGAACTTTGAAATTCTTCGCCATGTGACACTACAGTTTAAGAACCTTTATTTTCTGCTTCGGGGTTGAGCGGTCTGTTCTGCTTCATTACTTGTGATCTTTCGTGTGACGTTTAGTCTGATGCCTTAGCTAACTGACATTTCCTGTACTTTGTGAAATTTTCAGAATACATATTTTTCGTGACATGGACTTCAACAATTTTCATTTCTAAATTAGTACCCTCCTTACTTGGGGTTAATTATGAAAGTGGCGGTCGTCTTTATAATACAGTTAGAAATTTTCCAATGGTAACTCACGGTTTTGGAACATTTCTAACTTTTCGTAGAATTTGAAAGAACTCCAGTTTAGGTGTTCAAGCCGATACGTACCCCGGTATGGGTTTGGATCCTAACATAATAGCATGAATGTTGTGGACCGTCCTAAGAGGTGGTTAACGGTTAGCATCCCTGCCTGACTGCTAATACGTCGCTACGTGTCTGAACTAATCTCTCAATCGTAACATTAATAAAAATAACTGATCATACAGGGCGATATAGGGCGAGATATTAAGTTAAAACTGCAATCACATTTAATTTAATTTCATATGTTTGTGGTGACAGAAAAGTTACTGTAATGATGTCCACCACAGAACAGGAAGACTTCACGACACACACGAAAATTCCTTTTCCGATATGTAGCGACTCAAAATAAAGAAACGAAGACGATTTTTTTGTGTAACCTAAAAAAGTAATGTGCAAGTCTTTCGCAATATGTGTAGGGCGTGTGATACAGTGTGTGTGTGTGTGTGGGTGTGTGCGTGCGTGCGTGTGTGTGTGTGGGGGGGGGGGGAGGTGCTATTTCCCTTTGCTTTTCGCTCGGTTGCTTTTAGTTCCATTCAGGTTCCGTCCAATTACCCCATCTCCGAGAGACCGTAGCAGTCCAAAGCCATCGAGAGCCGCGTGCCTGTTGCATACCTAACAGGCGCAATCTCAAATGCAAGAGCAACTAGAAGTGGTAGGGATTACTTCCTCAGAACAAACTGAGGAGAAGTTGCTCAATGGAATGAACAAAATACTGGACGAAGATTTTGGACTAAATATAAACCAAAAAAAGACAAAAGTGATTAAATGTAGCAGAAATGATAATAATAATAGTAGATTAAATATAAGAATCGCATCAAATGCAGTAGGAGAAGTAATGGGATTCTTTTACTTAGGGAATAAAATTACAACAGATGGCCGAAGCAGGAAAAACAGTATAACAAAAATAGTTTTCTTCAAAAAGACAAATCCTTTAGTTAAAAATATTGATTCATGACTGAGAAAGAATTTTTTAAAACTCTATGTCTGCAGCACAGCACTGTATGGTAGCGACACAAGGACTTGATTAATGCCAGAGAGCTGGAGAACTGAAGCATATGAAATGTGTTGAAGAATAAATGGGCAGACAAAGTATGAAAAGGACGTGTTTTGCAAATGGTAGATCAGGAAAGAAGGGACAGGATGGAGGGAAACGTTTTAAGAAATGCGGAAGTGGTTATATTCTTGGTGGAGGGAACTGTCGACGGATAAAACTGAAGAGGAAGACAGAGATTGGAATATATTAAACAGGACTGAGGACTTAAGTGGTAAAGAATATGTTACTATAACACAGGAAGAAATGGAGGATTGCATCAAAACAATCGAGAGACTGATGACAAGTTAAGAAATTCTTTCCTGGAACTGATTATCGCAGCAACCAATTAACTGCAAGAGATTACAAAGCCGAGCTGCACTAGAAGTACAGTACCTCTGTGCATTGTAAAATTACCAGTACCACTAAAACAGAGCAGAATATTCGCAGATTCCACCTTCCCTGAAACCCTCCCCCCCCCCCTTACCCCAAAAAATAATTCAGACTTTTGTTGAGTTGTTGATATCAGATACACAAATAAAAAACAAAAGGTTAATTATGAATATAAGGTGGGGAAAGAACTGCTTGCTGAAGACTTGAAATGTAAATATCTTGGCATTACTTTTTATAACAATCTTAACTGGGCAGAACACTTTGGACATGTGGTAGGAAAAGGTTTCAAAGTTCTGCACTTGTTGGAAAGAGTGATGAGGGGATGTACGAGAGAAGTAAAGGAATTGGGTTACAAAACTTTGGTGAGACCATCGCTCGAATATGGTAGTGTAGTATGGGACTCTCATTTTACGTATCAAATACAGGAGTTGGTGAGGGTGCAAAAAAGGGCTGCTAGATTTGTTTCTGGAAATTATCGCAGAATGCAATCAGTGACGGATATGATAAAGGAGCTGGAATGGGATTCAATGCAAGACAGGACGAGGATGAGGAGGGTCATGGGAGTGTACAGGGCATATACTGGCGATGAGGCATGGAAAGATATTGGAGTAGGTATGAAAAGTAGTTCATGGAAGGGAAAAGATAACCATGACCACAAGCTGGCACTCGATTTCAGGCACAATGGTGTGGGAAGATTCTCTTTTTTAGGTATGGGTGTCAGGGATTGGAATGAGTCACCAAGAGAAATGATGAATAATTTACCGAAAACGTTGAAAGAATTTAAAGATAAAATTTGTAGAGGGCAAATGTAGGTGGGTGCAGGATA
Source organism: Vandiemenella viatica (assembly GCA_031002005.1). Lineage (NCBI taxonomy): Eukaryota > Metazoa > Arthropoda > Insecta > Orthoptera > Morabidae > Vandiemenella > Vandiemenella viatica. The sequence continues at coordinate 212,689,734 of JARYHS010012519.1, read as the reverse complement.
GGGGGAAGATGGGTGTGTGGGGAAATTGCCACATTAGCGTCTGCTCCATTGCAATTAAAACTAAATTAAATTAATTATTCATTCAATTGCGTGCAGAAAATACTGAAGAGATTTTTTAAATTTGAACGTGTTTGCAACTTACAATATGGTACTTCTTTGTATATGTTAGGTTTAAAGGCCGAAAACGCTCATCATTGGGTGAAAAATACTACCGAAACGCATTCTAGTTTCTTTAAAACAGCTAAAACATGTTATTCGCGTTATGGCACCAACAAAAAAACAGCCAGCACGCGTTGTGGTTAACTCAAAACGCCACAACGTGAAATTCACGTCTGGTCCAGGTAGCATGCTCCACACATGAGGACAGGAGTACAGGGTGTTCAGGGATGACATCACATACAGGGTGCTCAGGGATGACAGAATCACATACAGGGTGCTCAGGGATGACAGAATCACATACAGGGTGTTCAGGGATGACAGGATCACATACAGGGTGTTCAGGGATGACAGGATCACATACAGGGTGTTCAGGGATGACAGGATCACATACAGGGTGCTCAGGGATGACAGGATCACATACAGGGTGTTCAGGGATGACAGGATCACATACAGGGTGTTCAGGGATGACAGAATCACATACAGGGTGTTCAGGGATGACAGGATCACATACAGGGTGTTTAGGGATGACAGGATCACATACAGGGTGTTCAGGGATGACAGAATCACATACAGGGTGTTCAGGGATGACAGGATCACATACAGGGTGCTCAGGTATGACAGAATCACATACAGGGTGTTCAGGGATGACAGGATCACATACAGGGTGTTCAAGGATGACAGGATCACATACAGGGTGCTCAGGGATGACAGGATCACATACAGGGTGTTCAGGGATGACAGAATCACATACAGGGTGTTCAGGGATGACAGGATCACATACAGGGTGCTCAGGGATGACAGAATCACATACAGGGTGCTCAGGGATGACAGAATCACATACAGGGTGTTCAGAAATGACAGAATCACATACAGGGTGTTCAGGGATGACAGGATCACATACAGGGTGTTCAGGGATGACAGAATCACATAAAGGGTGTTCAGAAATGACAGAATCACATACAGGGTGTTCAGGGATGACAGGATCACATACAGGGTGTTCAGGGATGACAGAATCACATTCAGGGTGTTCAGGGATGACAGAATCACATACAGGGTGTTCAGGGATGACAGGATACACCGGCGACCGCAGAAAGCTCACATCATTTCCCACTATATGACAAAATGTTTTTTAGTAACAGTCTCACCATTTTAAAGATATTGATTTTTTTAAATATTTTTTCGAAATATGTGATTGTGTATTTTATTCCATGTCATTTCTACATATTGAGACTTTTTCAACCTTTTTTAAAAAAATTTACTCAAAGAAATCTGAGTCATCTAAAACAATGTTTTTTTTAAACGTTATAAAACCTTATAAAAATCTTTAATGGTATAATTATTTTAATACTTCTTTTAAATGATTGTTTTATGGCAATTCAATCTGCTAAAGAGACAATGACAATGATTTTTATCAGAAAAAAATAATATTTTTTTTAACGTGTACGATAAAAAGAACATTGGTTTAGATCAGTGGTTCCCAATTAGTGGTACGCGTACCTGCAGGGGTACGTGAGGTTGCTCCCGGGGGTACGCGAGGTTCTCTCTTGACTGAGGTATTCAATAAGACAATTGAAAAAAAACAATTACGCAAACATTACTACGGCCAACATATATTTTAAGACAATCAAACGGTGTGTGTGTGTGTGTGCGAATTACATTTCTGTAATGCTGTGGCTGTGCGAAGCACTAGTCTGGAATGAACGCAGAGAAAAATGTAACTATAAGGGGGTACGCAGGTTCAGCTCTTTCTTGAAGTGGTACTCGGGAAAAACTATTTTCCAACCACTGTTTTAGATGAGTCAAACATCCTTGAGTAAATTTTTTTCTAAATTTGTAGAAACGGCATGGAATAACTTGAACAAAGTCACATGTTTCCGAAAAAAAAAAAAAACATTATCTCGAAAATGGAGAGCCTTTTACTAAAATAAAATTTTGTCGTATAGTAGGACATTATGTGACCTATTTGCGGTCACAGGATTATCTCTTTATAATTGGACACCCTGTATACTAGATGCAGCCTGGACCTTTCAAGAAACCAAAACGAGAAATGGTCGTTTTTTTTTTTGCTTCCTTTTGTTCAATGAGCGTTTTCGGTCTTCGAGCCTAACATATACAATATTTGATGCCAAAATGCAATCCGCTGGGTTTCTTTATTTGTGGTTGTCGATAACATAAAAATATACTGCTTGAAGTGGCTATACAGCACTGTGCAAGTATTATTCAGCTCTTTGAGGCGTTTGTAAATAACAAGTGAAGGGGTGGACAACCCGCGGGCCGTTTGCGGTCCGCCTTGAACATTTTTACGGCCTGCGAAATTCATCACACTTTTACAAAATATAATTATTTTATAATGGCCAAAGTAGTGAAAAACAATATATTTAAAAAAAATACATTACTTGTGCATCCATATATTCAAAAATTAACTGTCGAAATTATGAGGAAAAATTTACTTTCAATTTAAAATAATTATCTTGCGAATATTTGACTGATATTGCCTGTTTTATTTCTGAGTTTACAGTTACGAGTTCCCAGAATAATTAAGTTATTTTTACGACCCGCGAGATTCATTACACTTTTACAAAATATAATTATTTTATAATGGCCAAAGTAGTGAAAAACAATATATTAAGAAATACATTACTTGTGCATCCATATATTCAAAAATTAACTGTCGAAATTATGAGAAAAAATTAACTTTGATTTTAAAATAATTATCTTGCGAATATATGACTGATATTGCCTGTTTTATTTCTGAGTTTACAGTTATGAGTTCGCAGAATAATTAAATTATATTCACTCCAAAAGTAGGTCTAAATCTAATATTGGGATATGTAATTTTATATGCGGCCCGCGGAGTTATGATGCATTTCCAAAGTGGCCCCCCTTATCATTTGTGTTGGCCACCCCTGGACTAAAGTAAGCTCGTGACAGTTTTTTGCGTATAGTCACGGATCTAGAATAGTTCCAATTTTTATGGTCAAACGTAATGACTGATTGACCTGATCTGAGCAAATACGAACTTGGCTGTGATTAACCATTAGGATGAATAAAATCTCTTGAGCTCGAGGAACTCAGAAGTATTAATATTCGTAGGTTTTAAACACGGACAGGGACGATAGCGCAATCGTATAATTTTTTCAGAGGTCGTAGAATCTAACTTGCTTAAATACAAACTTGACTTGTATTTGACCCTTAAAGTTAAAACTGCAAAATTTGAAGAATTTCTGTTTGATTCAAAAGCATCACGTTGTGTTTTATTGAGTCCGGACAAACATTCACAATGTAATTTTTGGTCATAGTATTTGTAACGGTCAGAGAACTTAATACAGATTTCAGATTATTAAACAGTTGAGCGTCTCCGAAGAAATGAATTGCCAGAAAACTCGATTGTGTAACACATTTGGCCTGATGTCCACTTTAAATAAACTAATAACTCACGTACAGCGAACATTAACAAAGATCGTGAATGAAATTCGTCAGTAAAATACGTAAAAAGCAAATAAATCGTAATGTATAAACTCTGGTCAAGCAACAACATAATCGAAAGTTTTAATTAAATTGAAATTTATCCTAGGCCGGAATCCAATCGTCATTCGTAGTTGCAGCAGAAACCATGGGTAATTTAAGTTTTTTAAAGTTGTTTTGTGTCGTTTTCATTAGTAACATGTTACTAAAAAGTATTTACCCGATTTTTCAGCCATAAAGTTTATCCACATTTTTTTTAACTATGAAATGTTGCCAAAGGCAAATTTAATGAATATATTATGGCAATTAATTTTGTAGCAGTTGCTTAGCTATTATATTGCCGACAGAACCTTGAATTTCTTCTAAAGGTATCTCTGGTCGCTGTTAATTTGCGAGCGTACCCTGACACGTGACACCGTCCATGAGCCAATAGCTATCGAGTTGAGTGAGCTTAGGAAATTATATAGTAGATACTTACTGACAGAAAAGTAGGCGTGAGTTTTAAGGCGTCGAGTTCATATGCTAAATGTCGTTGATTCGATTCCCGATCAATGATTTGGTTTTTCCTACGTGTATCCTTTTTCACTCCTACTCGGTGATTGTAACATTACAAATTTACCAAAGTTCACCAAAATACCCATTTATTTTTCTTTGAATGATTCACAAATTTTTGGACGATAAATATTATATAAACTTTTTAAACATATATTGCTATCACAACAGGAACACATGATGAAAGATATCCTTCCACACAGAAACATATTTTTTATTAATGAAGTACAGAATCGTATTTCCTTTACATTTCAAAATTCCAGTCTTTTCTTCTGATAATTTCGATCGATACCAGACATATATCATCATGTTGGAATTACAAGCGCTGACAGAATGTTGTGAATAATGGAATGGAATTCACTTGGAAAAAAAATTCCCGCATGTAATCGGGCGCGCTTTGAAGCGTTTTTATTATAATTTTTATTTTACGGTAGAAATGCTCGTCCCATGGCTGACATCAAGGCGAGTAATTTGTTGGCGTTACTTTAATTGTGCCAGTAAATATTGCAGTTTTAATCTGTGACCCAAAATAAATTTCTGTTGGTAACCTTAATGTGAAGGACGTATTTCATATCATAATACAATAGCATTTAAGCCATTCAAAAAACGATGTGTTGAACGAAGTGTTTCGACAAATGATTTCCTCGCATTTGCTTAACAAAACACTTTTACTATTAAATAGCGCTCATGACCCTTAATTTGTAATGTTCATATTTCGAATGTAGTTTACATCTTGATACAGTTGGAACTATTTACAACCGTCTGAAATAATAATATCTGTAACATTGCGTGAGTGAAATCAAAGCGTAATAAATCTTAACGACTTATGTGACGACTAGTTTTTAATTCTTGTCCAGGTTGTATAGATTGCGATAAATGTGAAACAACTTTCATCCACTTGAAGTATGTTTCCAGTACCATTATAATCATTTAAACAAATTTAAGCCATTCATGCCATCTTCTCTAAAGTCAAATGCCAGTTGACATAATGACACAGGATCAATTTTAAATTAGTAAAAACTTCCGCTAACATTGCTGATCGAGTTACATATCTGTGGGCAACAAATTTAGTGAAAACATCTACATTGAAAGAAAATAATTAAATAAAAAGCAACTATTATTAATTAATATGTTAATTTAAATGCAATCCATACTTTTCTTTCAGTGTTTTAATAATTTATTTCTCCTCCGGTAATTAACTAAATAGGACTTTTATTAAACAACACGCATAACCTAGTAACATCTGCGACCGTTGTAGCCCTCCAACGAAAGCCTTGAGGCTGATGTCTGCGTTACATCTAATGTTTGATTTAATTGTAATGGAGCGCACGCTCCGGTGGCAATTCCAGACCCACTTACCTAAAAAAACAGGATCTTCCCACACCCTTGTGCCTGAAATCGAGTGCCAGCTTGTGCTCATGGTCATCCTTTCCCTTCCATGAACTACTTTTAATTCTTACGCCAATATGTTTGCATGTTTCATCGCCAGTATATGCCCTGTACACTCCCATGACCCTCTTCGCCCTCCTCCTGTATTCCAATGAATCCCATTCCAGCTCCTTTATCATATCTGCGTTCTGTGGTAATTTCCAGAAACAAATCTAGCAGCCCTTTTTTGCACCCTCTCCAACTCTTGTATTTGATACTCAAAATGCGGCTCCCATACTACACTACCATATCCAAGCAATGGTCTGACCAAAGTTTTGTAACCCAACTCCTTTACTTCTCTCGTACATCCCCTTATCACTCTCTCCAACAAGTGCAGAATTTTGAAACCTTTTCCTACCACCTGTCCAATGTGTCCTGCCAAGTTAAACTTATTATCAAACGTAATGCCAAGATGTTTACATTTAAAGTCTTCAAGAAGCAACTCTTTCCTCACCTTATAACCATAATCAACGTTTAGTTTTTTTATTTGTATATCTAATAAGGTGACTCTTCTTTGCATTTATCTTCATCCCATGTTTACCAACCCAACTAGATATCCTGGCCAGATCACCCTGCAACTGTTTACAGTCCTGTACCGTTTTGGTCCTTTTATATAGCATTATGTCATCTACAAACAATCTAATTTCTGATAGTAAACCATCAATTCAATCATTTACTAGAATAATGAATAGCAATGGTCCCAATACGCTGCCCTGTGGCACTCCCATTCTTACTTCCACTTCTTTAGATACTGCATTTCCTACCATTACTTTCTGTTTTATACGTTTTAAAAATTCTTCTATCCAGCAAATCACTTTCTCATCCACTCCAACACTTTTTAATCCACATCTACATATATACTCTACAATTCACAAAATTGTGGATGGCAGAGGGTGCTCAACACAAAAACTAATCTCTTACAATGACGATGACACAGCAAAACAATGACCAAGCTTAGCCATTTATTAGCATTGATTAGTACTGACTGTCATAATGCGAGGTTGGAACAAACCACCAAAACAGCTGGTGTGAAGAATCACGTAGAAGGAGGGCATAGAATAGAATTCAGTGGGAGATTACTAAATTCAAAGCAATGCCGAAGGGTTTTTTCGATCGCAGAGTTAATGAATCCATAGAAATTTTTAAACATCCCTAATACTTCAACAGACTGCGGCTACGGAGTGGGTCAAATGCGGTAAAAGTGCGCTTGCAGAAAAACGCGTTGCAACAACAAGAACCGAATCGCTCTGCCGCAGAATACAGACACGGTGTACACCAAGCATCACAATCTCTGGTGGAAAATCTAAACATTCTCCCCAGTGCGCCAGAAAACGACGAAGGAGGTGTCAACAGCCGTTTCCAGCGGATATATTAAGCGGACGCAGCCCTGAAGAGAGCTCCAGATTGGGACCGAAACTTTGGCGGCATCGAAACAGTGACCCATAAAGTAAGCGCAAATCGATAGTAATTATGTTACCGTAACGTTAATTTGAATCTCCTCAGATTCAGTTTTCTGGAATAGGCTTGGTGTGTTAATAAACTAACCTAATTTGCTTGATATTTTGTCATTATAACACAATAGTTCGAGATACGATTCGTTTGTGCAAATGCCTCTTGTACTTTAAGGTTATTCCTTGTTCCCTGCTAGAAATTGTCTGGACAATATTGGGGGAGTACGGCTCTGCCTTCTAGTGTGAACCTCAATTTAAGGCTACGCCTTCATGTTTAATCGTTTAAGATGATATTTCTCCTTTACTGTTTATCATACTAATACAATGTAGCAGAAATGGTAGCAGTATTAGTAGATTAAATAAAAAATAGGATCAGATGCAGTAGGTGAAGTAAGTGAATTGGAAGAAAAACTATTAGTTACTAGTGAAAAGATCTGTATTGAAAAGGAGAAATATTCTAGTTTAGTATATTGATCCAGGACGACTCAGAAACGATTTTTTTATCTCTATGTGTGGATCACAGCACTTTATGGTAGCGAAGCATGGACTTTTGGAATAGTATAAAGAAGGAAAATTAAAGAATTTGAAAGGTGGTATTTAAGGGTGCTGAAAATTAAGTGGCCAGGTAAAGTACGAAATTAAGGTATTTTAGAAACGATGTGTGAGGAAAGAATTTTGTGAAAGAATCTTACAGAAAGAAGAGAAAGGATAGTAGGTCAAAATTCGAGACATGCTGGATTGGTTAATTTGTTAGTGGAGGGGGCATTCGAAGGTAAGAACCATAGAGGAAGACAGAGATTTATTTATTTATTTCGTATGGCAGAAATACAAAAACAGTAACTATATTAAATCACAATAAATATAACTATTTCTACAGACTGATGTCTAACGATTGCAGCCATTCAATTGCTTCTGTGGTTACTTCGTGAATATGATGAATTGTACCAGGAATCTTCTAAGAGAGCATTCCATGGCGATGTGGTGAATGGTTTGCTTGTAGTTACCTCAGTCACAAGAAGGGTTCTCTATCATTCCCCACTTGTACATCCAGTAGTTGCATATACCGTAGCCTGTTCTCACTCGGTTCAGTGCCGTCCAGGTTTTCCTAGGTAGGTTGAATCCAGGAGGCTGTCGTGTAGGGTCTTGGATTAGCGCATGTTTGTCGGGTTTGGAATTTCTCCAGTCAGCGCACCATGCTTCGCCTATGTTGATATTGTTTTGGACCAGCTCTTGACCTAACTTCCATGTTGAATATCTAGATTTTAGTCTATTTGTAGCTTTGTGTCTGCAGTCCTAATGAATTGTAAGGTGTGGATATCTTAAGCATTTCTGCCATTCCTTTTTTAATGCCGCTTGTCTTCGTAGACTTGGTGGGGCGATGTTAGAGAGTACAGGCAGCCAGTCTGTAGGTGTAGATTTAACAGTTCCAGAAATTGTTCTCATTGTGTCATTTAGTTGAACATCTATCTTTTTCGTGTGACTGCTGTTTAGCCATACTGGACTGCAGTATTCAGCAGTTGAGTATACCAGAGCAAGAGCTGATGTTCTGAGAGCTGCGGCATGTGCTCCCCAACCCGTTCCTGAAAGATTGTGAAGGATATTATTTCGAGTTTTTACTTTTGTAGATATGCTCTTTATATGTCAAGAACCACACCTAGATTTTTGGGATGAGGATTGTACTTCAATAATTGGTATCTGAATTTCATTTGAGGTCTATAGTGGGCTTTTCTATTGTTTAGGTGAAAAGAGCAGACCTCGGAAGACAGAGATTAGAATATACGAATGAAGCAGATAATTGAGGACGTATGTAGAGATGAAGAAATTAGCACAAAATAGGAAGTGATGGAGAATTGCTTCAAACTAGACGAAAGGCTGATAGCACCCAAAAAGTTCATTGACGTTGACGTCATTAGAGCAGGCAGAGGATCATGGACGAGGAACAGGAAAGAAATAGGCCATGACTCTCTGAGGGAACTATCTCGGCTTTCATCAGCAGTGCTACTAGCAGGCCATGGAAAACAGACGTCTATATGGCTCAACCGGGTTTCAAACCCGCGTACTCTCGAATGACACATTCAATCGTTGCAGCTTCCACTCGACCACCGGGTTAAGAAGAACTGCGAGAACCAGTCTTTGGTATTAGTACTAAAGGCAGGAAAGGATCAGTTCATCCGTTAGTGAAATTAGTACTTTTTGTCTGTACGCTTCTTCTTAATCTGTTTACGTGAAATTGCGTAATCTTCGAAATACAAATTGGAAACGTTCCCAGAATTGAGCTTCGTATCTATGGATAAGCGTGAAGAACTTATAATGACACTGACGCGTATACGCACGTTGAGACCTGAACTCTGTATTTCCCGCACCCAACTGGCTCAGAAAAATCTGAGGGCTTAAATCATACTACAATGTAGCCACACAAAATGTATTGAACTGTTCGAATATAATGTCAGCTATTATAGAATAATATGAAAACTCTGCTGGCTCATTACGTGAAATTTTATGACAGATTTGTTTGCCGTTAATGAATTTTCTAATTAACCGTTGCAGATTGTATTTGCTCATCGTCGGTGTAAACATTTTATAACGGCTGTAGGTAAATAACTCTCCGTATTTACAGTAGCGTCAAACCCATGCGAAACAATTCCTGAAATTACTGTTCAGTGGTACCCAGCCAGCATGGGGGGTGATTGAGGTGATCGGTAGGGCTCTGGCCTCGCATGCGGGAGGACGCGGGTTAGAATCCCTATCCCGACATCCAGATTTGAGTTTTCCATGGTTTCCGCGAATAACTCCAGGCGAATGCCAAGATGGTTCCTTCAAAAGACTTTGGCCGAATTCCACCCCGTTCCTTTTTCCGAATCCCTTTCTGCCTCTAATGACCTCGAAGTCGACGAGGCGTAAAGCAAAAAAAAAATCTAGAAAAAGTTTTACATTTTTTTTTACGCTTTGGCAACGTATACACAGTGAAAGAAATAAAGTTACCTGTGAATGAATAAATAATGGTTCTTTAGTAAACAAAGAAGGAAGATAGAAATATTTTAGTTACCTCAGAAGACAAAAAACTTCTGCCTTAACATCACCACCAGTTCCTATAAATTACAATATTTTGCCACCCCGACAAAGTAAATGCGGAAATTACCTCTTTGATCACAAAGTGCAGCAATCGGCAAATTGTTATTGCTAAGCGAATACTTCAATTGCATGAAAAGATTTCGTAATTAGATTCTTTCGTCCGTAATAGAATGAAGTTACTTTATAAATATGGTTCGTTAGTACGTATTTATTAGAATGTGTCGTTATTCATTGGAATATCGGAGATACTGCACAATAAACAAGAAAAATTATTTTTAGCCGTTTATTTATTGAGAGTGGCGATATTCATGGAACACACGACATGACCACTTTGGTAGAAGGTATAAATAGACCCGAAACTTGCAGACGGGCAATAATTTTAACCAGGAAGCAGGCAGATTTTTTTTCCGGAGTAGCAATCCTCGCAACAGTTTGTTACGTGTTCATACGCGGAAAAGGATAGAAGTTTTGTGGAAGAAGCTTACAGCAAGAAGAGACAGGCTGGTAGGTAATATTTTGAGACATGCTGGACTGGTTAATTTGTTAGTGGAGGGAACAGTTGAAGTTAAGAACTGTAGAGGAAGACAGAGATTAGAATATATGAAGCAGATAATTGAGGACGTGGGTTGTAAGGGATATTTAGAGATGAAGAGGTTAGCACAGGATAGGAAGGGATGGAGGATTGCATCAAACCAGTCGAGAGACTGATGACAGCAAAAAAAAAAATAGGGAAACAAAAATCCATATTTATGTGAAAAATAGGGCGTAATAAAAGTGCTATTTGCTGGAGTTTTTGATGTAGACTACTGATGGAACATCAACAGCTGCTGATCACAGAAATCGTTTAATATGTTCCGTGTGGTTAACCCCGCTCTGTGACTGTCTGATTACTGCTTGCAGCTTCATTGCTCGAGCAGTCCAGGAAAATGTTTCTGTGATTTACATAAAACCCACAAAGGTAATTTACCTCTAGTGTTTAGTACCTCATGAGTCATAACAATGTTTCCAGTCGTCGATTGTAATGAAGCTGTTCTGAGTCTGACCTTAATGAACAGTAAAAGCCACCCAACAAATATTGACTCAGACATGCAAATACTCACCATAAACACCAACAAACCACAAATACTAACATTTCAAGAGAACTATCACATACAAAAAGCACTAACAGAAGGAAAACGAATAATAAATGAATACACAAACCTCACACACCCAACACTATACAAAACACTGAAACTAAAATAAAATAGAAACATCGGCACAGGCAAAACAACAATAAACAAGGACATACTAAACCACAAAAAACTATTGAAATCATTTACATTTAAAAAAAAAAAACGCCAAACAATTGGAAGACTGAAAAAACAAAACAACACCGCATAACTACAAAAACTTGACACAGGAAAACAACAATACACAAGGACATACAAAACCACAAAAAACTATTGAAATCATTTACATTTAAAAAGTGTTGTGAATCTGAATAATGAAGATACTTCTCACCGAAAACGCAAAAGCACTGATGCTGAGAATGGAGCCAAAAGAAATGCAATAGACCACAAAATGTAAGTAGATTATAAGTTAGATAATAATTTCACTGTACCAAACACAAAATAACCTGCTTATAACTTTTGTACGTAATTACCAGAAAAAAAAACCTACTGAAGATGCTTCTGCAAAAGAAGTGAAACACGTACGGGAGATCAATAAATACAAAAAAGTGAATTGCTTTGGCGTAATTTATTTATTAATATTATCAGCAATTGAGGAAAATGATCCACAACATCCAGATATTTAACAGTAAAAACATTCAATAATACCGACTGAAAACGTGTTTATCCGAGCAATAACACGCACAAATCACTCTTGCTGAGCATTTATTAGATCACAACCACCCTCCCCCTCCCAATATAAAGACAGACATGAACATATTAAATATTAACAACCACAAAAATCAGCTGCTAACACTTCAGGAAAGCTATCATATACACAAATCGATAGCAATGGAAAAAACGATAATAAATAAATTCACGAATTTAACCAATAAAACACTATACAACACATTAAAGAAAAAAAAACCTCAAAACAAGAAAACGAATACAGTCACTCACACAATAATCATAAACAGTAAGTCAGAAACAGAGAGATAATTTAATAGAATACATAACACAGATAAAGTAACAGCAATAAATGATGAATCTCAACGACTGATGTTTACTTCATATTTATTTAAGACTCAAATTTAAAAACAAAAAAGTTGTAAAGAATGTTTTTACTCAGATATAAAATTATGCATTCATAAATGCCATAGTTGTTTTAATTCCTTTAATTTATGCCACAAAGATGTTAAACCATTGTGATAATTAAAGTGTGGGAGGTATACATTTTCTGTATTTATTTCAATCTTAAAATTAACCTGGGAACTTCCGCATTTATATTAATTAGAAGTTAGTAATCATAACATTTTATCAACGAATTAAATTGAAAACACTTTCACCTTAATTTTTTGGTAACACAAAAGTTGTCGGATAGCCGCGGACACAGTAATAAATGGTGGCCTAATCGTTTTTTGGCCTTACAAAAACCACATTAATAATGGATATCTGAAGAATCTATGTAATCACAATCCTCATGGGTTTGATTCGTAACACTGAATCCCATCTTCTTCAAAAATATCTCCAAGTACGATACATTTGGTCTGTTTTCCTTGATTTTCTTCAGAAAGGTTTTGAATACTTTTCATTGTATTCAAATTCTTTATACCGCCTTTACCTTTTAATTTCTCCGCTTCACCATTTTTACTGTCTATACTTCTTTTCCCCGTCCTCTCCTCATTTTTTGTGCGGTGAAGGTGTTAAAATCTCGCCCTTTTGTATTTTTTCGAGCATTTTGACGCAACATATTCAATTTGACAGGAACGGCGAAAAACTTCTGCGAGGAACCAAACACACACTAGTGTGGAACTCACTGGCCGCCGAAGCCGCAGCTCAGCTGTATTTGTGTTTACACTACAGTAAAATTTTACCTACGCAGCGTGTTTGGTTCGTTAGAACTTTAAATGTCCGGGGTTACCCTACTCTCACCTACGTTGGGGCTAAAGCAGCTCTTTCCAGTTCAGTTTGGATCCCTCGACTGTCTCCGTTATCGTTTGGCTATCTCCCTAGCTCGGTTCCTTATCGGTCACTGCACTCTATCACTCTGTTCACTACTGTAGACTGAATTACGTTACTGCACTCTGTCCGACTCCATACTCTCTAATCTCCCGGTTTCTCCTCTATAACCTACATTATTTAACTTAATCCGTCCATCCGGTTGCAACTACGTCACAATGCCGCAGCCATTGCGTCGATTGTTTGGAGATTTTGCAGATTTCGAAAAGTTTACTTTCCGCTAAACATGGCGTTAAAAATATTCCAAAAAACTGTTAAGGATAGTCTAAAAAATAATACTGATTTATTAAAGGTAGCGTTGAGCAGGCACTCAAAATGAAACAATGCTGTTTGGTGCCACTTTTATTTCTCTTTCTGTATTTCTGCAGTTATTTGTTAGCTCTTAAAGTCGTTAAAATATTTTTCCTCCCCCCAATTCGCCATTTGTAAATGATCTTGCTCTGATCGTTGAAGCATCGACATTTGCATCACTTGAGAAATCATTCAATGTGAATCTTTATTTCATAACAGCAGACACGAGATAAATACGAAATCGTAGCTTTTCTCAGCGTTACGTATGATTAACAACTTCTAGACAATTCAGTTTATGAGATGCCTAGACTTAGAATATAATTTAATTGATGTATTCACCTTAGGTGTAAATTTTCCTTAACCGAAAGAGCCTCATGTTCGTATCCATATTTGTAGTACAGATTGTAGCTCAAATTCGGCTTCGTACAACCTGAAAAACAATACTTATCCATCCAAAAATTTGTAACTTGCCTCCTCTATTACTCAATATTGATTTAGTCTGCATTTGATATTAAACAGCGTATTTATTCTTCAGCTGTGTAAACTTCAATACACAACTTATAAACTTCCATATAAAACACTTTACAATACAGACACAACACAGTATTAATTACCATTTAATTGTAGGTAACTCATCATCTGTGGCGTCGTGTAGTATCCTTCATATTTATTTCAGTCTCTCACAACATGAAAACTTCTCTATCCATCCATATTTTCTTGCCTTGATCATACTCATCTCTTTGGTGGCATATTGGTCAAAGAATTGGGAATAGTGCATGGGAGGGGAAAGGCGACCATGACCACAAGCAGGCGCTCGATTTCACGCATAAGGAAGTAGGAATTTGTGTGTGTGTGTGTGTGTGTGTTGGTAAAGGTGTCAGCGACTGCAGCAAGTTACGAAGTGAGCTGATGAGTAATTTACCAAAAACGCTTAAGAAATTTAAAATTAAAATTTTCAAATCCGGAAATTAAATCGGGGAGGAGTTTAACACTACAATGATAAAAGAAAATTTTAAAAAATGATATAAAAAGGAGTAATTATATGACTAGGAGAATTACTACCGGAGCGTTAGCTCCATCGCAATTGAAATTAATAATAATTCCTAGGAGTCGACCAATCTATATTTCTCTCGGTATTCCTTAGAGCATAATGCTTATTATTCACATTTTACATTAAATTAAATATACAGGGCTAGTCAAAATTATTGCAGTGATTTTAAAAAATTACTAGAAATTTATTGTTTGACATATACTTACAAGATTATGCAGATATATAAACAACTGTGATATTTTTTTAGAGTGTCTACAGATGCTCAATATGTGTACCTTTAGTGGCTCTGCACACATCAAGTCTATAATCGAGATCTTCCCGTACCCGATGCAGCATGTCTCTGTCAATGAGAGCAAATGCATTGGTGGCGCGAACCCTCTGGTATGGTCTTTGTTTGGGGTTTCGTAAAAGATACAGTGTTCGTGCCACCAGTACCAGCTGATCTGCCAGACCTGTGGGTTCGCATCACCAATGTATTTGCTCTCATGGACAGAGATATGCTACATCAGGTATGGGAAGAATTCGATTATAGTCTTCATGTCTGCAGAGTCACTAAAGGTGCACATATTGAGCATCTGTAGACACTAAAAAAAAAATTCACAGTTTGTTTATATATCTGCATAATCTTGTAAGTATATGTCAAATAATAAATTTCTAGCAATTATCTGAAATCATTTTGACTAGCCCTGTATTACCAGCATAGGCTTATTTTATCCCATCTTGAAAAATAGGAATGTTACATATTTAAATACGTAAGTCTTCTGTTGAGTTCTGCATCACAGGCATCAGATTCGCATATTACGTTAGTATAGTCCTGATATGAAGCAAGATTTGATCTTTGCGTAAAGAGCATATTACAGTTTTACAGTTTGTAGCATCGAACAGAAACTTTTATAGCCTTTAATTTATAGTTGGATGTTGTTCGGGGCTCTGATGGTGGCGCAGTACTGTTCCAATCATATCACATGTGATCTGGCTTGAGAACACCGGTATTAAAGTTTGTCTGCCGGAAGTTATGAAATGTGAAGTTGGTCCCGGCTCTTCAGACGTGAGAGAGGTCCTCCAGGAACTGATATTAGGAGATCTTCCTCATTCGTCTTTCGTCCTCTTGCATCACCATCGTACAACGTCGTGTTAGTATATGTGTGTTAGGGGTAGTATACTTCGCTCAGGTACAAAGCCGTCTGTCGTATGGTACTCTGGTATTACCAATCTTCACCTCAGAGATAATTAATAAAGCAGAAAAAATTGATGGGACTAATGCGGAGCCTTCCATACCATAGCCACTGTAGGAATAACTTTGTAAGACTGCAATGTATGACTTTACTATCCTTTCAGTGTCTCCTATACAGTAAGGATAATTTTAAAAAATAAAATTAAAAAACTATGAACGCTGACAGGACAGTCACAACTACAGCGTCAGAAGTAGATGAAATATACCATTTTTTTTACGTATAAAATAATAATTCCAAGTGGTCTTAATGACATGGTGACAGGATTTCTATTGATTGCGCATTCCGCCCCTGTGGTAGCTGCCTTAACCTAACCTAGTAGTCCTACCGGGTTCCAGGGGACCTACAGTTTAACATGGAACCCGAACTACGAAAGCGTTCTGGCGTACTTCATATTACACAGCCAGCTGTGCCAGAGGTGAAGGTCGGGTTAAGGGCCTATGAAAATCCCCGCCTGGACAGGGATTCGAACCACTGACCTTTCGGTCTCCAGTCAGACACCTTAACCACTGAACCGCCAGACCGCTCTTCGTTTGGTTGAAACTGTGGTAAGACTCGTATTTTTTATCTATAAACTATTTAAAACGATACTCTTTGGTGTTGGCGAAATGTAAGTTGATAATGACAATTCATGAAGGAACAATTCCTTCCTGCGGTATAATAACTATCCTATGTTACTATCCACGCCATATACAAACTCCGTCCCAAATTTTATTTAAATTTATTGAGCAATTAAGTCGTGATTGAGGCATCCAAACTTTCTCATTTATAATATTACAAGATTTGTTGTTTCCAACTGTGCGAAAGTTACCTTACAACGCATTATTGCTCCTGCAAAAGCTTATACAAAAATTAAATAAATTTTTGAAATTTCCATATCAAATTATAGTAGCTTTTTTAGTATAATGATGGCATTTTATTATAATTTGTTTGTACTTGATTTATTGGAAATTTTGTAATTTCAAATTAAATAAGTTTTTGAAATTTCCATATCAAAGAATAGTACCTTTTTTAGCATATTGATTAGCATTTGATTCTAATTTGTTTGTATTTGATTTATTGGAAATTTTGTTGATAGAATTTAAATAAATTTTTGAAATTTCCATATCAAAGAATAGTAAATTTTCTAACGTAATGATGTCGTTTGATTCTAATTTGTTTCTACTTGATTTATTGAAATTTTTTCGTTCGATATACATTGTAGTGTAATACTTGGATTGAGATGGCATGACACTGACGTTTTTTGTGAACTTGAAGGCCTCTTGTACTACTGTAATAAACATCATCTAATTGAAATAAGATCAAACACTGGAGTTGGATCAGGTGTAAAGGAGGTCAGTTAGGTATATTTGCAGAAATTATCGCTGAACGGAGTCAGTGACCGATATGGCAAATGAGCTGAGTTGAGAGTTATTGGAAGATATGAGGCACGGCCAGATGTTGAAAGAATAATCAGGAATAGTACGGGTTTAAAAAGCGGTGTTGACGAACATATCGTTACTCCTAATTTCAGGCTTAAGGAAGTGGAATAAATTACTAATAGGATTCTGAACAACACTGTCTCAGGCAGCGAAAAAATCGAATTTCAAAATTGGTATATTTCTTAAGAAAGTTTTTTTTAGATGAGGTCACAGTGGCATGCACTCCATCGCAGTTAATTAATAACTAATATGTTTAACAATAATATGCTATTAGCGATCTTTTGTATTCTAAGGCTTCTGCTGCTTTTTATATTGTTGATCGTTTTGATAGACCGACTAACCTGATGAGTAATCTCATAAGAGAACAATGCACTTACATGTGTTTGAACTACACGTGCTGTGAGACCTTAATACCTAACGTTAATAATATCTATTTTTTTCCTACATGAAAACCTGCTGAATAATATAAAACTAGAATTTTTGGACCTTGGTGTTCGAGGATGAATTTTCCCATTACTAGTGGCAGACAAATTTTTACGAGGGCAACTACCGGAGAATATTACAAGGCAAATACGAAATATTCAAACAGTTCAACTTCCATCGAGATGCGTCAAATTACGAACAGAATCTAAAGAAAAATAAATGCGTGGATAAGTACTGTAGAGTCTTCAGTCTCACATATGATTATTTCGTCAAGGCGTGCTCGCAATTCGTAGAAGTAAACATAATAAATAAGTTGCGAATAAGTAGTCGATTAATAAAAAGAAAACTGAATGGAGACACAAAAAACGATTTGTGTTATGATGTTACGAATTAAGATTAGACCTCTATCGAGATAGCATAAAGAAATATTGTTTATATCAAATAACACACGACAGAAACTTAATATCTTTGGCTGACCGTACAATCTCTGGCCAAGATTGTCAAAATTCTATGAAGAGTTTACCAAAATTTGCGCATAATACACTAATATTAATGTGAATGTTTGAAAAACGTTGAGCAAATTTTTTAAACCTGTAATATTTATGTTCAAGTCGGTAAAAGGATCTTATTTGAAATCCTAAACTTCCTAAGCGTATCTGAGATTTTTTAAAAAAATCTTTGGTGGTGTAAACAATCTTTGGTAAAAATTGTACTCGTTCTAAGCATGGTTGTCGCATATTTGTTGACGTTACGAAAAGTATTATTTTACGTAGAGATGTAATACATTGCAGATTTTAAACTATATAATAACATTTTACACTGTGAAAACCCATGCAAATCGGTTTCGTAGTACACTGTCGGCCAAAAAGTCATTTATTTATGTTGAGAGATGTTCATGTTGTAGAGCATGTAGACGATTAAATGTCCTGCAATGTTTACTCGACCATAGCAGGTCGCTAATCAGTGAAATCGGCTAAATTGTTTTCGAGCAAATCTGGGTGGTTTTGCACTTATGAACCGATTCAGTATTACCTGGAACGCCCACGGCTGATAATGAAACAGAGATAGATAGGTTCCAAAACGGATGCCTGATGTACTTTGGCAGATGTCTCGACGCGGTTTATACAACAATGTAAACTTATAAACGCCATCAATAAATATGTGAACGCGTCTGCAATTGTTGGCCCGGAGACCGCCAAGGACTGTAACAAGAATCGCGATTACTCTGCGTGCCGACTCGCGAAATACTATTCCCCCTCTCCGAATTTCGGGTCAGTCTGTACTACCGCCCAGGGTGATCTCGTCAGCGTAGCAACTCCTATGAAATCAGTGTCCAGAAAACGTACCATAGCGATACGTCATCGATTCTGAACGTGTAGCAATGTTTAGTATTTCTATTGCCCAATGTCCCCAAAGTACCAACAGCTTACTGTGTGAAATGAAATCTTCACAGGAAATCAGCCGGATAGAGTCGTTTCGACAGCTAGCTCTGCTGTATTCATCAGGTGAATAGCTTCAGATGGAAATCACAACTTAGGTTTTGTCTAGATCGGTGTTTCCCAACGTGGGGCCCACGCCCCACAGGGGCGCAATTTGGTTTTTTTAGGGGGGCAATTTATAAATTGACTTGATACGACTTTACAGCTTTCTCTTCGGGTTATTTAAATACAATGCTAGATATAGGTACCAAATATAGCAAAAAATCAAATTCTTAAAACAGTGCTGTAAATAATTATTAGGTATAGTTTCGCTTGATGTTAGCAAAATATATCATTTGGATGATTTGAGTCATCAACTTTACCTTTGTTTAATATAAAAGGTGCAATGGCTTTGTGAAGAAACTAAAATCAAATACCCAAATGCAACAGAATGTGCAAGAAAACTTCTATTTCCTTTTCCATCTTCATATTTAGCCGAATCTGGATTTAGTGCAGTAAATGATTTACTGATTTAAAAAAAACGAAATCGACTGGATATAACACAACGAGGAGACTTGAGATTAAAGCTAACTAAATTGGAGCCTAATATAAAATCTCAATGTAGCAAGCATCAAGCGCAAGGATCACACTAAATTGCCATAATAAATCTTTATTAAAAATCTTTTGAATTAGAATTTTAGTATTTAATTATATGTTTTTTAATTTTACTTACTGTGTTTTATGACAATATTAAAGTGTTTTCTTTCAAAAACCATCATATATGAGTTTCTTTAATAACAAATAATTTTTTATTAAAAATTATGTATGGGGGCAAAAAAAAAATGTTAAAAGTGGGACATGACCCAAAAAAGGTTGGGAAACACTGGTCTAGATTGTGATTTATAGTAACGACATCTGATGAAGACAGCATAGCTAGCTGTCGAAACGTTGTCTTTTTAAGACGCTATCCGGTAGCTATCATCAGTGCGCCGGGAAATTTTCACTCACATATTAGCTTACGAGGGGCAGTCAAAAAGTTCCAGGAATTTCATTGTAACTCTTTATTAACAAAAGATAAGTACACATTTACCTAAACTACTCCATCTGAACACACACACTTGCTCCACCGCTCCTGCCATTGCTGGAAACAACGATGAAAATCCTGTTTTGGTATCTTCCGAAATACAGCCATCGCTTCTGTTTTGATGTCTTCTACGGTAGCAAAACGTTTACCTTTGAGGCCCATTTTCATCTTGGGAAAGAGCCAGAAATCCGATGGCTCTAAATCCGGTGAGTAGGGAGGCTGATGGAGGACTGGAATAGGACTGTCGATAATATATCGAAATATCGATATTATTTTTTAAAAATATCGATATTTATCAGCGATATTTTTTAAGACGATATATCGATATTTCGATACTGAAATTCGGATATCGGAGTCGATATTTTTTTAAAAATAAGTTATCATTTTTCGTTTGCTCTGCATGACACTGTGTCTCTCAAATTTCTGTTACGCACAGAGATCAGCAAGCTTAAATAAATCTTACAACGTTTCCATAATTAATTTGGAATTTATAGGTACCAAATTTACTCAGATGATGACAACAGTGTAGGCAAGGCATCGCTCGCCCAGCACGAATCCAATGCGAGCACATTGTTTGAAATGAGCGTGCGCACTGTCCAGGGAAGTCCAACTGGAAATTAGTGCGTTAGCAGGAATACTGGGAAGTGTAAATAACAAATAATTGCTATTTAGAGAGCAAGAAAAATAACACAACTAAGAGTAAGCTATCAACATACAAAACTAAATGAAATTACATGATAAAATTTTATGATTTTTTTTTTTAATTTGGCCATAATGAGTGCTATAATAGCTAAACTTTTGTCTAAATAAATTCGTCAACTGTATTGCATATCAATCTTAAAAATAAACTAAGATTTTCCTCGAACCTCTTTCGAGTTTTATGAATTTTACTAATTTTTATGAAAATTATGATATAATGGTCAATTTAAAAAAAAAAAGAAAAAACAATCATCATCACGAAGAGAAACCATTCGAAAGTGAAATGCTGATTAAGAATAAAACCACGTCCATTTATCAGTGGACAACCATATTTTTACATGGTTTGATTTTATGAAATTGAATTTATGAAAGTATCGATATATCGATACATCGATATTTTTTCCCGAGATATCGACAGCCGATATTGATACTTTTTAAAATATCGATATATCGAAAATCCGATATTTTTAAAAATATCAACAGCCCTAGACTGGAATGTTCTTTTCCAAGCCATGTCTGCACAACAATCGATGTGTGGGAGGGAGCATTGTCGTGATGCAGTGACCATCCTCCTTGCCATTTGTCAGAACGTTTTCTTCGGATTGCTTCCCTCAGTCCTTTCAAAACTTGCACGTAAAAAGGTCACATGAACTTGATGTTCGCCCTGTGCTCAAACTGCGACATCGCGCCAACTGATTACCACATAGACCTACCTTCAGCTACACTGCAGTCACACTGCCTGTTATGACCTGTTCAGACCTGTCAAACTCATAACAACTGATTACTACTCAGACCTACCTCCAGCTACACTGCAGTCACACTGCCTGTTATGACCTGTTCAGACCTGTCAAACTCATAACAACTGATTACCACACAGACCTACCTTCAGCTACACTGCAGTCACACTGCCTGTTATGACCTGTTCAGACCTGTCAAACTCATAACAACTGATTACCACACAGACCTACCTTCAGCTACACTGCAGTCACACTGCCTGTTATGACCTGTTCAGACCTGTCAAACTCATAACAACTGATTACCACACAGACCTACCTTCAGCTACACTGCAGTCACACTGCCTGTTATGACCTGTTCAGACCTGTCAAACTCATAACAACTGATTACCACACAGACCTACCTTCAGCTACACTGCAGTCACACTGCCTGTTATGACCTGTTCAGACCTGTCAAACTCATAACAACTGATTACTACACAGACCTACCTTCAGCTACACTGCCGTCACACTGCCTGTTATGACCTGTTCAGACCTGTCAAACTCATAACAACTGATTACCACACAGACCTACCTTCAGCTACACTGCAGTCACACTGCCTGTTATGACCTGTTCAGACCTGTCAAACTCATAACAACTGATTACCACACAGACCTACCTTCAGCTACACTGCAGTCACACTGCCTGTTATGACCTGTTCAAACCTGTCAAACTCATAACAACTGATTACTACACAGACCTACCTTCAGCTGCACTGCAGTCACACTGCCTGTTATGACCTGTTCGGACCTGTCAAACTCGTAACAACTGATTACCACACAGACCTACCTTCAGCTGCACTGCAGTCACACTGCCTGTTATGACCTGTTCGGACCTGTCAAACTCGTAACAACTGATTACCACACAGACCAACCTTCAGCTACACTGCAGTCACACTGCCTGTTATGACCTGTTCGGACCTGTCAAACTCGTAACAACTGATTACCACACAGACCTACCTTCAGCTGCACTGCAGTCACACTGCCTGTTATGACCTGTTCAGACCTGTCAAACTCGTAACAACTGATTACCACACAGACCTACCTTCAGCTGCACTGCAGTCACACTGCCTGTTATGACCTGTTCAGACCTGTCAAACTCGTAACAACTGATTACCACACAGACCTACCTTCAGCTACACTGCAGTCACACTGCCTGTTATGACCTGTTCAGACCTGTCAAACTCATAACAACTGATTACTACACAGACCTACCTTCAGCTACACTGCCGTCACACTGCCTGTTATGACCTGTTCGGACCTGTCAAACTCATAACAACTGATTACCACACAGACCTACCTTCAGCTACACTGCAGTTACACTGCCTGTTATGACCTGTTCGGACCTGTCAAACTCATAACAACTGATTACCACACAGACCTACCTTCAGCTGCACTGCAGTCACACTGCCTGTTATGACCTGTTCGGACCTGTCAAACTCATAACAACTGATTACTACACAGACCTACCATCAGCTGCACTGCAGTCACACTGCCTGTTATGACCTGTTCAGACCTGTCAAACTCGTAACAACTGATTACCACACAGACCTACCTTCAGCTACACTGCAGTCACACTGCCTGTTATGACCTGTTCAGACCTGTCAAACTCATAACAACTGATTACCACACAGACCTACCTTCAGCTACACTGCAGTCACACTACCTGTTATGACCTGTTCGGACCTGTCAAACTCATAACAACTGATTACCACACAGACGTACCTTCAGCTACACTGCAGTCACACTGCCTGTTATGACCTGTTCGGACCTGTCAAACTCATAAAAACTGATTACCACACAGACCTACCTTCAGCTGCACTGCAGTCACACTGTTTGTTATGACCTGTTCAGACCTGTCAAACTCATAACAACTGATTACCACACAGACCTACCTTCAGCTACACTGCAGTCACACTGCCTGTTATGACCTGTTCAGACCTGTCAAACTCATAACAACTGATTACCACACAGACCTACCTTCAGCTACACTGCAGTCACACTACCTGTTATGACCTGTTCGGACCTGTCAAACTCATAACAACTGATTACCACACAGACGTACCTTCAGCTACACTGCAGTCACACTGCCTGTTATGACCTGTTCGGACCTGTCAAACTCATAAAAACTGATTACCACACAGACCTACCTTCAGCTGCACTGCAGTCACACTGTTTGTTATGACCTGTTCAGACCTGTCAAACTCATAACAACTGATTACCACACAGACCTACCTTCAGCTACACTGCAGTCACACTGCCTGTTATGACCTGTTCAGACCTGTCAAACTCGTAACAACTGATTACCACACAGACCTACCTTCAGCTACACTGCAGTCACACTGCCTGTTATGACCTGTTCAGACCTGTCAAACTCATAACAACTGATTACCACACAGACCTACCTTCATCTACACTGCAGTCACACTGCCTGTTATGACCTGTTCAGACCTGTCAAACTCATAACAACTGATTACCACACAGACCTACCTTCAGCTACACTGCAGTCACACTGCCTGTTATGACCTGTTCAGACCTGTCAAACTCATAACAACTGGTTACCACACAGACCTACCTTCAGCTACACTGCAGTCACACTGCCTGTTATGACCTGTTCAGACCTGTCAACTCATAACAACTGATTACCACACAGACCTACCTTCAGCTACACTGCAGTCACACTGCCTGTTATGACCTGTTCAGACCTGTCAAACTCATAACAACTGATTACCACACAGACCTACCTTCAGCTACACTGCAGTCACACTGCCTGTTATGACCTGTTCAGACCTGTCAAACTCATAACAACTGATTACCACACAGACCTACCTCAGCTACACTGCAGTCACACTGCCTGTTATGACCTGTTCAGACCTGTCAAACTCATAACAACTGATTACCACACAGACCTACCTTCAGCTACACTGCAGTCACACTGCCTGTTATGACCTGTTCAGACCTGTCAAACTCATAACAACTGATTACCACACAGACCTACCTTCAGCTACACTGCAGTCACACTGCCTGTTATGACCTGTTCGGACCTGACAAACTCATAACAACTGATTACCACACAGACCTACCTTCAGCTGCACTGCAGTCACACTGCCTGTTATGACCTGTTCAGACCTGTCAAACTCATAACAACTGATTACTACACAGACCTACCTTCAGCTACACTGCAGTCACACTGCCTGTTATGACCTGTTCGGACCTGTCAAACTCATAACAACTGATTACCACACAGACCTACCTTCAGCTGCACTGCAGTCACACTGCCTGTTATGACCTGTTCAGACCTGTCAAACTCATAACAACTGATTACCACACAGACCTACCTTCAGCTACACTGCAGTCACACTGCCTGTTATGACCTGTTCGGACGTGTCAAACTCATAACAACTGATTACCACACAGACCTACCTTCAGCTGCACTGCAGTCACACTGCCTGTTATGACCTGTTCAGACCTGTCGAACTCATAACAACTGATTACTACACAGACCTACCTTCAGCTACACTGCAGTCACACTGCCTGTTATGACCTGTTCGGACCTGTCAAACTCATAACAACTGATTACCACACAGACCTACCTTCAGCTGCACTGCAGTCACACTGCCTGTTATGACCTGTTCAGAACTGTCAAACTCGTAACAACTGATTACCACACAGACCTACCTTCAGCTACACTGCAGTCACACTGCCTGTTATGACCTGTTCAGACCTGTCAAACTCGTAACAACTGATTACCACACAGACCTACCTTCAGCTACACTGCAGTCACACTGCCTGTTATGACCTGTTCAGACCTGTCAAACTCATAACAACTGATTACTACACAGACCTACCTTCAGCTACACTGCAGTCACACTGCCTGTTATGACCAGTTCAGACCTGTCAAACTCGTAACAACTGATTACCACACAGACCTACCTTCAGCTACACTGCAGTCACACTGCCTGTTATGACCTGTTCAGACCTGTCAAACTCGTAACAACTGATTACCACACAGACCTACCTTCAGCTACACTGCAGTCACACTGCCTGTTATGACCTGTTCAGACCTGTCAAACTCGTAACAACTGATTACCACACAGACCTACCTTCAGCTACACTGCAGTCACACTGCCTGTTATGACCTGTTCAGACCTGTCAAACTCATAACAACTGATTACCACACAGACCTACCTTCAGCTACACTGCAGTCACACTGCCTGTTATGACCTGTTCAGACCTGTCAAACTCATAACAACTGATTACCACACAGACCTACCTTCAGCTACACTGCAGTCACACTGCCTGTTATGACCTGTTCAGACCTGTCAAACTCATAACAATTGCGTCACAAATGCCAACACTACGACAGAATTCAGAGATTTTTTGGCTGCCCCTCGTACACTGTGTCCTGCAAAATCTCAAAAACTCACATACATAAAGCATCTGAGGCGTTACAACGTCTGCTAACATTCTACCTGTGAAAGTAATAGTGATATTTCAGACTTTAATAGGCAAAGCGAGATGAGGTTAAAGGGAGGGTGAAAGTTATCGCGCTGCTTTGCTTGTTAGTATCAAATCAGAAACTTTTCCTTGGCGAGTACCGCTTTGACTGGCGAGCAAACATCCCGGCTAGAGAATTTAATTAAAGTACGCTTCAAATCTGTTATGGAAGTTTGTTGTTTCAGTATACCGGGTCGGTCAGAACTCATCTATTCCTGCAGCTGGAGAATTTATCGAAACCTTGTGACACTCGTAAATAGTTCACTGAGCTTCTGGCTTGATTGTAAGAACTTGCTCTTCAAAGCTGTTAATATGAACACCAGATCTAAAATTCTCGTAGCTATCGTTAATGACGATGACGATCACTATTCCCTTGCCCAGACTTGGTGGCAGCCCTAAAGTGATTCATTCCTCACTGGAAGCTTTCTTGGTTTCCCATCGAGCCTGGTGGGTGAACGGTTAACGTTCCGGCCTCGCATTTGGGAGGACGTGGGTTCGAATCCAGGCATCCAGATTTGGGTTTTCCATGGTTTCCCCAAATCACTCCAGGCGAATGCCGGGATGCTTCCTTCAAAAGGCCATGGCCGAATTCCTATCCCTCAGGCCTTTCCTCCGTCTAATGACCTCTACGTGGATGAGGCGTAAAGCCATAAGCAAGAAAAAATAAAGCTTGGTTTCCCTTTGCCAGCAACACTGATAAAAATGTATTTACATATAACTGTTTTCCGCGGATGACTATGATGTAAGTATGTTCACTGCATTACGTTGTTTGAGTTGGTAATGAAAGACGACCGGAAGGGTGGGGGGGGAGATGAGTTGTCAAGCTTAAGGGGTTCCGGTAGGATGGAAACTGATGAATAAATCATTTTCCTTTTTTTTTTTGCCGAATATTGATACATGTATGTTTCTAACATACAAATCCTTTAAAAAAGACATAGCAACAACAGTGTCGAAATGAAACGATCTGTTTGGGCTTTCTTATTTCATGTTGCTTCAACTGATTCTGCTCCCAGGCACGGACTCTGCCTCAAAGGAACTGATACATGGTGCAAATACAACAAACCACAAACAGCAGGCCAAACATTTATGCACAAGGATAGTTTACCATATGCTGTCATTGACGAACTTAAGCCTATATTCAGGGATCTACTGAAGAAGTGTTTACGTGGTCGTACCCAAAATCCAAATGAGTGCCTCATCAGTGTTATTTGTTCAAGAATTCCAAAAACTGTTTTTGTATCAGTTAATGCTCTTCATTTTGGTGTTTATGATGCTGTAATGACTTTTAACAATGGAAGGTTGTCAAGGTGTGAGGCATTGAAGAAACTGAGTATTAGCGTTGGGTATCACACCATAC
Source organism: Vandiemenella viatica (assembly GCA_031002005.1). Lineage (NCBI taxonomy): Eukaryota > Metazoa > Arthropoda > Insecta > Orthoptera > Morabidae > Vandiemenella > Vandiemenella viatica. Next base: position 212,662,194 of record JARYHS010012519.1, on the reverse strand, counting down.
GAGCTATGTACAGGCTTGACTAGGAAAGGTTAGGGCGTCAGAGAAAGCATTGAGGGAAGTGGAAGAAAAGGGTCGTGAGAAGAGAAGAAGACTAAAGAGAAGGCTGGAAGAAAGCTATCAGGACGATCCAGATGACCCTAGTTATGGTTTTGGAATGCACTAAAACTTTATCAGCATTTTCCCGTAAGTTTACTTTTTGATAGTTTTAGTGTACCTTTTCCTGGAAACTACCTGCATGAACTTCCTGGAACTTTTACAGCCTTGAAAGTATGTTTCTGTATTTTAGCACAGGGATATTGTATTATACCTTATAGTTTGTAAATTATTGACTGGACAGCACCTCCGAAAGTGCAAAAAATTGGAATATTTAAAAAAAATTAATTCTGCCAAACCAATCCGAACTTTGAGAAATCCCTGTGCTAAAGTATTGGAAAATCATCATAGATTCACCCTATTTTGTTTCAGATATGTATCACAATTAGTTATTGGGAAAAGGTACAATGAAATACATGGGGAAAATACACCCTACCGGAGCCGCTTAACGTCGCCACCCGACGGAAGAATCAACACCAGAACTGCCGTACGCTCTCGCTTCATACGCACTGCGGAGGGGTTTGGGATACGACTCAGGGCTATAGCGCGTTATCTGGTGTCTAAGAATTGCCGCCCCTCCCCCCCCCCCCTCACCTTTCCTATCCCACCGGCCAAGTCCACCACCAGGACTGGAACCAGCCAACCCCGTGTCAGCGCCGGACACCATCACGGCGCCCCAACCAACTGAACCAACGGGGTGTGCGTCACTAATAAAGAATAACAATTTAATGTGCAAAATAATCACAAACTAAGTTATTAATTACTAGCTCTGTCATACTCTGTTGCTGAATACTGCTGCCCATCCTGGATCAATAGTGTCCATACAAAGAAGGTAGATGTGCAACTCAAACAGGCAATGAGGATAATTACGGGATGTATTCACAGTACGAACACCATATGGCTTCCAGTGCTATGCAACATCTCACCCCCAGCATTAAGAAGATCAGAAGCTCTCTTAAAAATCTGGAAAAATATCCTGAAGAACCCTCAGGACATCAAGACATTATTCAAGCAAAACACCAACTCTTGAAATCAAGAAAACCACCATGGTGCACTGCAATCAACCTTACAGAGTCCTCTTTCAACATCAACAAGCTGTGGACAACTCAATGGGAGCAGTCATCAGTAGCCAATAAAAATCTAGTTGAGGATCCCTCAGTAAGGTTACAAGGTTTCGATCTCCCCAGGAGAATCATCAATCGGATTCGAACAGGACAAGGCAGATGCGTCTACTTACTATACAAATGGGGCTGGGTAGATTCTGCAAATTGTGACTGTGGAGCCACCTTACAGACAATCAATCATATCGTTTCTGACTGTCCTCTTCGGGCCTACAAGGGAACAATGGCGGAAATACATGATGCGTCGGCTAGTGCAGTTGACTGGATTAAAACATTAGATCTCGAGATACGAAATTGTACAAGCTTGTCATATGTACATTTCCTATTGTGTACCTTGTTAAGTAATCATACGATAAAAATAAATAAAAAATAAAAATAAATAAATTATAATTTATCTTTAACAATTTTAGAACTATCACTTAGCTAAGGTGTCGAGAAATTCAAAATAAAATTTCAATTATCATTTTGGTAACCAACTTAATATCTTTCCCCCCACCCCCACCCCCATCGTGCTCTGTGGGTGAGCGGTAACTCTCGGACCTTAAAATTGCGAGGACGTGGGTTCAAACTCCTGATCGGACACCCAGATTTAATATGTTTTCCCGCAACCAGTACGGGTAAATGGATGGTACCTCCATGAAGCCATGCTAGAATTCTTTATGCCTTTTCATGACAAGCAATCAGATAAGGCGGATCTCTTTGCAACGAAACATTTTTCACAACAAATTTGCGATAAATAATATTGCCAATACCGCCAATGGCACGCTTTTAAATGGACCACAAAATCGAGATAACAGAGTAAGTCATCACGGACAATCACCTAAGTAAATTCTCTATTAAAGCCAGCGATTTTAGTGATAAAATATACCAGCCCTGTAACGAATAATGCATTAGTTTTGCGCAACCGGTTTTGAATATAAAATGGGTCCGATTGCTGCATCAAATTTTTTGTGAGTGCAGCTATAAAAGGAGAAATATAATAAAATAAACAACCTAAAAACGGACTACTGTTATATTTATGTGAATACAAATTCCGATACGGTAATTTTTCTGGAGTGACGTGTTTGTTATTTTTGCCCCTCGCATAGCTGCAGCTGCATGGTGTATAAAAAAAATTAAAAAAGAAATAGGTTAATAACAGCAACGAATGTTCGGTTTTGACAAAGTCCATTTGATTTTATTTGCAATGGTGTGTAAATATAATACTGTTTAATCTATTATTTTGGTATTACAGATCTCATTTTTACCACAAAGTTTACATTAAATTGTGATTGGTGGGTTTAGTATTAATTGAGTTTGTTAAAAATTAACTTAATTGGGATAGTGATCGGAATCTTCTTATACAAACAAACAAAAGTATTAAGCAAAATATACGAATATTAAATTTATTCAACAAGCTTAGTAATTGCAGAACAATCAGCACGAATTTGATTTGGTCGTCATAACAAAAGTTTTTACTCGTGTCCTGAATCGATTCAGTACAAAATGAAAATTTAGAATCATATGTTTTGTCAACGAATATTGTTAGTTGCTAGTGTTCAGTTTAATAAGGTGTGAAAACTTAACACCGTACGCTCAAAAAAAAAAAAAAAAAAAAAAAAAAAAAAAAAAAAAAAAAAAAAAAAAAAAAAAAAAAAAAACTAGGAATTTTATATGCGATTCACTGACGTAAAGTCCTGTGTTTCTGTTTGTAACCTTCTCCGATTTGAGTTGAAGTTAATACTCGTAGCCTATAAAAGTTCAAGTTTTAAAGGAGTTCGAACTGAGAACCATCCAGCAGTCAACTATCAGCGCCCAATAAATCACGACTGTCCAATCAGATTCCGCTCTCTGCTCAGACTCAGTGGTACAAAGCAAGGCGTGCCAACTTTAAAGAGCTCAAAAGTTAAACTGCTGGTAGAAATTCACACTTAAACGTCGTGAATGTGTGATTTCTACTCCAGCATTTATCTCGTCCTGTGTGAGTTGGAAACTCTCCATCAGTAGTAGCACTGCAGGTATATTTAGTCTCCGCACATTAATTTCACGCGTCGGCATGCATTTCATCTCGTGCATTAACAAATTACTGCTGACAAGCCAATGAAACACACCGCTGGCTAGTGGATCAGAGTGGCAGCTGGAACTGGGCTGCTCCAACTAGATTACTAGACTAGGATTCATCTGGATCTGTCTGCATATATCAACTCGCACTGAGAACTAATAGATTACCTGTCTCATTATACGCAGCGCTGATCAAAACCTGCGCATCAGGTAAGCCAGAGAGAACAATAGGAATGTAATAACAAAAGGATTTTGCAGATTAAATTTACGCTTCGGTTATGACGTCGACTGTCATTGATTGTACATCTTAAGAGGTCCGCAGTACAGGAAGACAAAGCACAGAGTGCATGAGGCAGGTTGAATGTTGGAGACGCGACAATTCATCTTCTGGGCTTATGAGGTAATTATTTGCTGCCACCCTCTGGTCCTGTGAACGGACGCCAAATACGAGGTTACTGTTCATTGTGACTGCAGCGCAGTCCGCCTTCGGTTCTCGCAAGTAGCAGCCCACGGCCTATGAAATATTTGAAATTTTCAACATAAGAAACATAAAAGTTGACAGATTAAATCGAACAGGTTTCCACTCGTGTACTCACGCATAAATCACAAACTTCTTATCTCTTACTTCTTATATCTTCAAAACAAATACATACAATAAACGCAATAACAATGTAACAGAGAAAATGTCTACATTTAAGACATTAAAAAATAGATTTGAGAAATATTATCAAGCTAAAGAAAAGGAATCAACTTTTCTTTGAATTTATCTGTATGTCTGTCTGCCAGCTGGCATGAACGAGACTCAAACAACAACTTGTAACAACTCTAAGACGCAGTTTCCTGTGAATTACAATCCTATACATTAATTACATTTGTGTCTGAAGAGATACGCAGTGATTGATTGTAAATTTGTGTATTATTGTTATGAATATGAAGTGTTTCAATGGATGGAAATTGTTTAAGTAATTTGATTAAAAGCAGTAAAGTGCCTCAAATTTTAGTTAAAAGACTAAAATAAAGAATCTTTTGTAAGCTAAAATGTTTGGAATGTTTAGAATTGTTTTAATTTTGTCAGTTTGATGTTCAAATGCTTGGAAATATTTTCTGTTTACATTTAAACACATTTTCTTATGATTCCAAGTAATTCCGTGCAAGTTTTAATTGTTTTTACAGCGAGTGTAAGTCCTCCAGAAACGTTATGCGGTTCTCTCGGTAATTCTATCATGCTCATATAAGATCCCGATTATCGGAAGCGTAAACAGCCTCCATTCGGGACTAGGTTTTCCCGGCATGTGTTGCAATGCCTCTTTTCCTTTCTCAATTGGCTATGCATATACAAAACAGACAAATTTACATGTACTAAATAAATGAAAGACAACGTGAAAGCTGAACGGTTTCATGTGTAAATTTTGTTTAAGAAGGGTGATGGGTGAGAGTGGGAGGATTTTCGTAAACCTAATGTATGCAATACATTTCTCTTTGTTTTAAAGTATACGTTTGCAGTGTTCCATCAAAAATCTGATAAAAACTGTGAGTTTTCATAACACTCGTTTGACGATAACATTCGACGCAGATCACTTTTGAATAATCCAAAGGCACCACCTGAGCTCTATGATGCGCTCTAAGAAGCTATACCCTGTGCACTCCGAACAGGGAACTCAAAGTCACGTTCTCCTGGCGCAGCCCTCACTTCAACATCCCCTTCCTTCATACCTCTCAGAACTGACCGCTATGTCCAGGTATGCGACTGATAAATTTCCCCCTCGCATGTTGGGGGTAAGGGCAGTGGAGTGGGGACAAAGCAGACTGTCCTTGAGGCGCCTCTGTTAACTGAACGGACTATAGTTTGTGTCCTTGATAACTGTGCGGCTGAAGCGCTTACCTGCGGCACGGAACAGAGGAATGCGATGATCCAGGCGAGCGCCAGCATGATCTTGCCCCGCCGCCTGGCGTCGTTCACTTTGAGCGGGTGGAGCACTGCGAAGTATCTGTCTAGAGACACGCACACCAGCACGTTGCTGGACAGGTAGAGGCCGAAGGCGCGCAGCAGCAGAAACACCTTGCACGCCACGTCGCCGGCCATCCACTGTGTGGTCAGCCGCCAGCCCACCTGCGGACAGAGCAACAGCTGTACATCCTGGAACGGGCGAGTAACGGAATTCACACTTATAGTTGCTACCGACAGGCCCAAATGAGCTCCCCTAGCAGAAAACATCTGATACAGTAGCAATTCGATCTGTGACCACCAGGGTAGCCATGCGCTTTCGACTGCTACCATGCTGGTCTTGGAAGGAACAACAGCTTCAAATACCAGACTTAGCGTTGGCCATCCTGGATACGGGAACGATTTAAAACGGTTTTCGGCAATAATCTAGGCAAATGCAGGCATGGTTACCAATCTCCACCTAATAAATTACACATTTCAAAAACGAATATCTACACTAATATTATAGATGCGAAAATAGCTCTGTCTCACGGTTTATGTTTTTACGACTAAACCGATCTAGATAAAATTTGACAACGAAATACTATGTACCCTAATGAAGGGCACTTTCCTAGTTAAGTAACATGTTTTGCCATGAAGTATCGAAAACCTACCGAACGGTGACAGACAGATGGATAGCGTGTGTAGTCTCTGTAATGTTTTATTGGTCACTCAGGCTTTGTTTCTCTCGCTGTCAGTTAGTGTATGATCTACTTATAAATTTTTCGTATGTATTGACAGGGCACACGTCCCAAGCCACGGTAACAGCTATTAGAAAACACAATTTATACGTGGTACTAACAGAGTGAGTCATAAGATGGTAGTAAATAAAGTAAAAACTATTGGAGTGATGAGAAAGTATCTGCTGGGTGGAAGAGTTTTTAAAAGGTAGTAAACAGAAAGTTGGAGTACGAAATGCAGTATAAAAAGAAGTAGAAGTAAAAATGGGAGTGCCACAGGGTAGCGTATTGGGACCATTGCTATTCATTATTGTAATGAATAATTGTGTTGATTGTTTACTATCAGAAATTAGATTGTTTGCAGATGACATAATGCTATATAATGCTATGACATAATGTTATATGAAAGGATCAAAACGGTAGTGGACTGTAAACTGTTGCAGGGTGATCTGTACAGGATATCTAGTTGGGTTAGTAAACATGGGATTAAGATATATGCAACGAAAACTCATTTTATTAGATACACGGATAAAAAAAAAATTCATTATTTAATTTAAAAAAAGTAAGGGCTGATTATGATTAAAAGATGGGGAAAGAATTGCTTGTTGAAGACTTGGAATTTAAATATCTTGGCATTACATTTGATAACAAGCTTAAATGGGCAGGACACATCGGACAGGTGGTAGGAAAAGGTTTCAAATTTCTGCACTTGTTGGAGAGAGTGATGAGAGGATGTACGAGAGAAGTAAAGAAACTTGGTTACAAAACTATGGTCAGACCATTGCTTGAATATGTTGGTGTAGTATGGGACTCATATTTTGAGTATCAAATACAGGAGATGGAGAGGATGCAAAAACGGGGTGCTAGATTTCTTTCTGGAAATTACCGCAGAATGCAATCAGTAACGGATACGATAAAAGAGCTGGAATGGGATTAATTGCAAGACAGGAGGAGGATGAAGACCGTCATGGGAGTGTACAGGGCATATACTGGCGATGAGGCATGGATAGATATTGGTGTAAGAATTAAAACTAATGCATGGAAGGAAAAAGATGACCATCATCACAAGCTTGAACTCGATTTCATGCACAAGGGTGTGGGAAGGTTCTCTTTTTTAGGTAAGGGTGCCAGGGACTGGAATAAGTTATCAAGAGAAATTATGAATAATTACCGAAAACATTGAATGAATTTAAAGTTGAAATTTGTGGAGGGCAAATGTAAGGAGGATGCAGGAAAGGGGGAAGATTGGTGTGTAGGGAAATTGCCACCGGAGCGTACGTTGCATTGCAATTAAATTAAATTACGCCTATCTCGACGATTCGTTCTAGTTAACTTTTTTTTCTGATTGCTGCCAATTGTTGTTAAATGCACGACCGGACAAATCGAAAGAGAAAATTTCGCTTGGGACGAGGCAGCTTGAATCCTGGTATAGGAGACAAGAGGGGGTTTAGCAGCTGTTCCGCTGCAGACAGCTCGTTTCCGCTGTTGACTTGTCTTTGCCGTTGGATCGAACTCGATATTGGAGCGGTCGGAAATGGCACCAGCGCTCGGCATACAGAACGGAGCGTCCCCTAACAAGCCATCGTGCAGAAAACCTTGGACACGCGCCGACAGTAGGGAATAAAATAAATAGCAGCGCTTCTGGTTTCGCACGAGTCCGAAGGGCATTGTCACTAACCATAAACACGTCTTGGAGTCATGTAGAATTTTCTTCCGGCAAAACCACAAGTTTTACGAACAGTTTTTTTTTTTTTTTTTTTTTTTTTTTCACTGACAGGGACTTTGGATGAAATATATGAAACTGTTTTCTATTGGAATTGGCTTGGATGGGTATTGGTAGATAGTAGTGCACTGAAGGGATCAGAAGTCAAAATCTGCAAACTGGGCCTTGATTTCACAGGTAAGGGAGTGGAATTGTTCTGCACTGTAGGTAACTGGAATAAATTACCAAGGGAATCACAGAAAAATTTACCAGAAACACTGAAACAACATAAAATTAAAATTTGTAAATGTCAAAAGTAGGGGAACGGGGTACCAAGTTGAAAATATGTTCTAAAAATACAGAAGGGCTCATTAAAAGACCTGTAAATTTGTCTACGAATGCACTACAACGTAATAACTACAATAATGAAATAATATTGTGAAAAAAACAAAAGGGCAATACTTTTGTTTTTCCAAACAAAAAATAATGACATTTTCCCCGTACATGGAGCAGAACGGGGAATTGTGCGCAGTCCATTTTTTGCACATGGATCAAGCGACCAAACCTTTAACTGACTGAGTAATATACGCCGCGATATAAGCATTCACAGTCCGAACAATTCTCAGATTCACGCTCGTTAGTTTTGTCTTATTTCTTTAGTTCTTTCTTTTTTTCCGTTTATCATCAGGCATTTTTATTTTTTTCCATTCTTAATTCTCTTTCTTAAAATTCTTTTTCTTTCTGACAAACTTCTTTTACTCTTTTTCCCCTAATAGCAGCTCCTACACCTTTTTTGGATGGGGAATATGTTAAGACAGTAGTGTTCCCCACCTTCCAATTCGCCCTTTTCATGTTTTCTTTAATTTTATGAATAGCCGCAATAATTCGGGTAAAACGTAAAATGAAGAGGCCCTGTTGCCAGATGTCACCCAATAGCGCGGCAGAGTGGAGTACTTTTCCATTCCGCCACAAGCGGTCTGCCCAAGAGACACGAATTAGGTTAGGGAGGTGAGGTTACTCAAGAAAGATACACGAAAAAAATGGAACTAAATGAAACTAAAGACAATCAAACGTGTTTCAAGCATGTACTAACTATACTTGTAATGTAAACAAGTATTCATAATTTACCTTGGCTACAAAATCATCAGAAGTTACAATACAGGAGAAGGTGCTTTGCATAATTTTTGTTTTTGTTTCAACATTCCGTACCCTTCTGGTATATTACTAATTCTGTCACCACCTGCGATATACATATTTATATATAATATCTCAGTCCTCTCGCAACAATTTTTTTTTTTTTTTTTACTATGGCTTGACGCCTCGTCGTCCTCGAGGTCATTAGAGGAGGGATGGGACTGGTGACAAGGAACTTGAAGGAATTTGGCCATGGCCTTTTTGAAGGAAGCATCCCGGCAATCGCCTAGAGTGATTTGGGGAAACCACGGAAAATCCCAATCTGGATGCCCGGACGGGGATTAGAACCGCCGTCCTCCCGAATGCGAGGCCAGAGTCATATCGATAATGCACTCGGTCATGTCGGAAACTTTGGCGTGTCCTCACCTCCCGAACCGAGTGACTCATTTTCATCAGAATGAATAAGGTGTTCGTGATATATGTTCTTCACCCGTGGCAGCCTTCAACTTTGGTGAGTGATGATTCATTTTCTCTTTGCTTGTAATTTATAATACAAGAGAAGAAAATCACACAACGAAAACTTCACGCACTAACGTTCCAGAAACTAAACTAACATGGCTGCCGTAGTTGAACAGTGGCTGTTCCCCGGGTTCCCCTAAGTGGGTGGTAAATTATACTAAACCAATTTAAGATTACCGAAAAAACCACGAAAAGGGAAAGTTGGTATATATTGAAATCACTACTGGAACATACGCTCTACTCAGAAATGATAGTGACACAATATTTTATCTCTAACTAGCGGAGTTCCCGGCGTTGCCCGGTATAGTTGGCGTAGATTTAACCGTACCCTATTTTTATTCCCGCAAAACATTTGTACAAAGTTTCATAAAACACGCGCCAACTTTTTCGTAATTAAAGCAAACTTACATTCACCAAGAAACTGGTGGACTGAAGTTTATTTGCACGTATACTATTTTCATTCGTCCGAAAAGATTCGTGTATATCAAGCTTCGATACTACATTACTGAACAACTCTAGATTATGTTAAAAACTCACATTTAATTATACTTGTGGCTTGAAACTCCAGATCCTTTAACTCTGCAGATAAAATATCAAAAGTGAATCCGGAATAATATTATCGTAAACAGAAGACTAATGCTGAAGGCCAGAAATATTGTGCAGAGATCGTACTTAAAGAAAATCTCTGTTGTTTTTACGGCTATCTATGTCGTTTAAAAATTGATATCCCGAATTAAAGGAAAGAATACTTCAAGCTATGGCTTTTAAAAATTGAATATATCGAATTAAAAGAAAGAATACTTAAAGTTTTGTTTAGTGTGCAAAATAGTTATTACTATAAGTTATCTTATTGCTTTAATTAAAGGCTATGGTCAGAGACTTTGTGTTGTGTGTTTAGTGTGGAGTATGCGGTATCTAGAAATTCCTCCTGTGGAATTTGTCACCATACGTTCAGAATTTCATTTAATGCTCCTACATTATTTGACGTTGAAACATAAGACATGCCAGACAAGTGAATTAAGATTCTAAGCTTTAAAACGGTGAAAACTCCATAGAAATCCGCCCCATAGTTTCCGAGTTTTTATATGACCAATATTTCCGGTTTTCGTTTTATAGATATAGATTAACATATCATTTTCATCTAAACTTCGTTATGTTAACGAGGATCTACTTCTCCGTAGTCTACTGTAGGCCTGCAAACAGAGAAAGTTCTGGAAGTGCTCAGCTGAAAAGAGCCAATCAGAACGCCCTCGCTATCAAACGTTCCAGAAATATGCACTTTCAGTTTGCTAATTTCTTAAAATTGCCTCATCTAGAAAATACCAATCTATATCCTTTGATTGCACTTCTTGTGTAACTCAAACACAACGAACGGAAACTGTTAGAGCAGCTGTGTGTTAGCTGTCAGGGAGATGGGGTGGATGGTAGCAGATACAGTTTTTCCTCGAACTGGACAGATGTGAAAAATTCTCGTGGCAGACCTTACGTGGAAATAGAATATAAGATATTTTTCTAAAAAAAACTCTGTCGTTTATTCTCTACAAACACGTTTTTTATAATATTCCGTCTGTGAATTTATTGATGATAATCGTCAATGGAGACGAGAACATTTCGCGGTAAACGTATATTCGTGGTCCAAGTTGCGTATTTGATGTAGATCATACAGTTTCTGCACGCGTTCACCGAATGTACACGCTACGTTGAGAGACAAACTCAACAGGATCGCTGAGGATAATGTCCATATATTGCGCAAAGTGAAACTCTCTTTTCCATGAACAGTTGGGCTCAGCGACTGAATTTCCTCTGACTTTGCTCTCAACTAGACTTGCGCATAATAGTTCGCTACTGGGAGCGCTCAGTTTAGTTCGCAGCCCCTTCGCGAACTAGGTCGCTCTTTTAGTTAGTTAGCTCCCATATCGAATTCCAGAGAAACGGATCGTTCGCTCGCTTTGCTACCTCTACTGCATGCGCTCTTTTGTTTGTAATGTTAGGTTTTTTAATGTATAAAGGACAGTGTTGCCAATGTCTGTGTTATTAAGGACAATAGACCACCGATAATTTTTATATTAATTGGTCCGTTTTGGTCGTACAAACAGTGTGGTAAAATATTTTCATCTAAAACGTAGAAGTTATGTACTTCTACCTAGATAATGTTTCTATTATAATATTGGGAGGATAAACTGAAATATGTATTTTCATAATTATTAAAACATATCTTCTAGTCTGCCGACCCGCCTCTAATGACCTCGACGTCGACGAAGCGTAAAGACCGAACAAAAAAATAATAATAATAAACAAAAATAAAAAATCATATGTAAAACAATAAAATTGATGTTAAAAAAACGTGTATCTGTCTACTCATTGGGTCCCATTTAGTGACGTTGGTCTGGTTTCGCATTTCCCGTTTTACCGTGTAAAACAAAAATCACTCGATAGCCTTAGACCAGTACCGGATTAACCACGTAGCAGGAGGTAGCAAATGCTACGGGCCTAGCGCCTTCTAGGGGGCATCGTGCCTCCTGGGGGTGCCCCGCACCTAGGCTAGATGGGCGACCTTTTTTTTTTTTTTTAGCTCTACAATTTTGCCCCGGAGGGCAAAAATCTGGAAAATCTAGGGCCCCTTCTTCACATATGCTACGGCCCCGCGCTGTCTTAATCCGGCCCTGCCTTAGGCTTGCCCATAATAGTTCCCGACTGGGAGTGTTCAGTTTAGTTTGCAGCTCCTTAGCGAACTAGGCCGCTCTTTTACACTGAAGAGCCAAAGAAACTTGTACACCTGCCTAATTTATTATTATTATTATTATTACTCCGCGATTCACTATAAGTGTGTGGCGGAGGGTGCATAGCACCTATCGAGAAGGGTTATGGTTTGGAAGGGTTATAAGGGATATGGCAGGAGGCGCCCATGGGCTATTGTGAGGAACCATCCCCGCATTCGCGTGGAGTGATCTGGGAAAACCATGGAAAACCCAGATCAGGATGGCTGGAGTGCTTTATCGAAAGCTACTCCTGTCGGATTTTAAGTTTACTCGCCCGGTAAATCCTTTCTATTCCATTCCCTAATCGCTCGTGGGAAAAATGAGTACAGAAATGAATCGGTTCTGGCCCTGATTTCTCTTATCTTATTTTCACGGTCATTTCGAGATATGAATGTTGCTGGTAGCAATATTTGCTGACTGTCATTCCGAAATACATCTGTCGTGAATTTTTCAATTAGCTTCCGTCGAGAGCAACGCCTTCGGTGTTCCAGGTCTTCCCAACCTAACTCCTTCAACATCGCACTTACGCTTTCCCTCCAACTATATATACCTACTGTAGGTACTAAAACACGACGTGGCATTGACTCTACTAATGTCTGAAATAGTGCTGGAGGGAATTGACACCATGCGTCCTGCAGGGCTGTCCATAAATCCGTAAGAGTACGAGGGGGTGGAGATCTCATCTGAACGGCACGTTGCAAGGCATCCCACACATGCTCAATAATGTTCATGTCTGGGGAGTTTGGTGGCCAGCGGAGGTGTTTAAACTCAGAAGAGTGTTCCTGGAGCCACTCTGTAGAAATTCTGGACGTGTGGGGTGTCGCATTGTCCAGCTGGAATTGCCCAAGTCCGTCGTAATGCGCAATGGACATGCATGGATGCAGGTGATCAGCCAGGATGCGTACGTACGTGTCACCTGCCAGAGTCGCATATAGACGTATCAGGGGTCCCATGTCACTCCAACTGCACACGCCCCAATCCAGCTCCCATCACGAATTCCTGAGAAACAGAACGTACGTTTGCTTTGCTGCCGCTACTGCACGCGGTATTTTGTTTGTTATGGTAGTTGTGGCTATCGGTGGTTGTCTTTTAATTGTTAATGGGACAAAAGCATGTTTTGTTTTCATATTCCAGGTTAAATTTCCGTTTGAGCTTCCTGCAATAGTTATTACTGTTGAACTGTTGTTTTTTTATGTGTGTCTTCAGTGAAATCTGTCCATATGGAACTATCTTTCCGTTTTGATGACATAATAATAAAAAACCAAAAACAAAACGTATTAACCCCATAATCAAACTGATATACATTACGCTACATCACATAATCGCATTGTAGAAGTCACGTATTATTTTTATAAGGATCGAACGAGCTAAGGAGCGAGAGATCTGGGAAACTAGTTCGCGTAGTTCGTCCGCGGGAGCGCTCTTCCGAACTAGTTCATTCGCGAACTACACAAGACTGCTCTTAAAGCAACGAAGCGTAAAGGAGTTGTAGATTATGCACATGTATTCTGCTTGCGGTGTAGCTAGTTAACTAACTTGAACCAACAACCCTTCACACATGCTACTCCCCTTTTATCGTCTTGTACGGGCGACACCCACCTTGTGTTCGTGTCTTCTCCTGAAAGTCACCTGCGTCGGTAATCAGCGAATACCACATCTGACAGAACTGTTTCTCGTTATGAAGTCTTCTGCACAGGTAGTTCTCGTAAGGTAGTACGAAACGGAATTAAGAAAGATTTTCAACCTGATGTGCAAAAGTAAGTGAATTTTTATGCCAATTGGCATTTGAATATAATGTAAAATCTGAATACTCCATTAGATCTCGTATTTTAAGGAAGCAGGGCTGGCAGCAATACACACACATACATACAAAAAAATAATATTAAACAATGAAGATATAAAAAAAGGGACACGTAACGTTGGTAAAAAATTGCACTTACTTATGTCTTTTTTTTTCGGGGTTTGCACTACGTTTTGTTTTTTTGTTTTTTGTTTGTTATCGCCAACGTTTCGGTACCAACCTGGAGCCTTCGTCAGGGCTTCTCTCTATCTACCCGCCTGGTCCTTTTTTGATAAACTTGAACACTGATTCACTGTTTATTTTTCACCGGTAAAGATGATTTTGTTTCTCCGCCAAAGAATATTTACTGTTTCAAAGAGGTTTTTGTATCATGGAGCGATTTTGTACTTGTTACAACGTGTTCATTTGCTAGTACACACTTCCACATTTGACTCAAACCATAGCCGCAGTCTTTATTGAAATTATTAAACCCCGAAAAAAAGACACAAGTATAAGTGCAATTTTTTACCAGTAATGACGTCTGCGAAAAGTGTGAAATGTTGAGAGAGGGAAACAGAAAGCTTGAAATGTAAATATCTTGGCGTGATATCTGATATTAAACTCAACTCGGCAGGACACATTGGGAAGGTGGCAGAAAAAGGTTACAAAATCCTTCATTTAGTGGAAAGAGTGATGAGAGGATATAACAGAGAAGTGAGAGAATTGGATTAACCAATCCGAGCGTGGTGGGTGAGTGCTAACGCTCTGGCCTCGCGTTCGGGAGGACGCGGGTTCGAATCCCCGTGGAAGATTTAGGAGTAGCGCTTGGAAGGGAAAAGACCTTGACCTTAAACTGGCACTCTATTTCAGGCATAAGGGGATGGGAAAATGTTTTGTGAGAGAGGTTGTAGGGGATTGGGATAAATTACGACAGGAAGTGATGAATAATTTAACAAAAAAGCTAAAGGAATTTAAAATGAAAATTCATAAATGGCAAAAGTGGGTGGTTGGAGGAGTTTTACACTCAAATTACTTAAGATGTTAGTGCATAACAAAATACGAACTGAGTAAATATATCACTGGGGAAATTGCCATCGGAGCATGCGCTCCATCGCACTTAAATTCAATTCAGTTGGTTTAGAGCACATCTGAGTGCAGTTCCGTCGAAAGCAATGCCAAAGCAGGTCGTATGTAAGGTAGACATTTAAAAGTAGGACGCATTGCATTCATCATTATATCTTTGATGCTGTAACTTGAAAGAGTTTAATCGTTCTCTCTCTCTCTCTCTCTCTCTCTCTCTCTCTCTCTCTCTCTGTGTGTGTGTGTGTGTGTGTGTGTGTGCACGGGGGAGAACTTTGTTTGTGTCTAGAATTTGTTCTGTTGATAAATAAAATCTCTCTTGGCTTGAGCTCGGAAGTGCCACTCGGAATAATATCGCTACATCAGTGTGGTTATTTAATGCACCTACACCATTTTCGGTCCAATACCCAGTGCATATACCTGAACGTATTTTCTCAATAAAGATACAATGAATCTAAAGTTTTCTCATTAAATGCAACATTATAATCACAATTGAGAAAGTTGAGAACCATGGTGGGTCTTTGAAAACGTTCAGCATGCCATTGTCAACTGTGTTAAAGGTCAGAGTATATTATTTCGAACTACCCCCGTCCTCCCTAATGGACTGCCTCAGTGTTGAGAATTCACCTCTCAAATTACGCAACGCCTTATCTCGGTCTCTAACTGTGCCAGTATAAACTTATACGAAATTAAAATGTTGGTGATTTTTTACCTAAGTCCTTAGTTGCTATTATAACTGTTTTTTGTTATTCTTCCGTCTTGTAACTAAAACAATTTTTTTTTTGTATGTCAAATGCGTTTCGACTTTATTTAACACATCTTCAGTGCCATAGGTAAACATATATATATATATACGTGTATACCACATAGAAAGCACTAAATAGATTAAGAACTGAAGTGTCCCAATGCAGATCTAATATCAAAAAGTGGGGTTACAATACTGAAAGCGAACTATGTGAGTGTGGTGAGCTGCAGGACCCACAACATCTTCTGATATGCAGGAATCTACCTGGAACCTGCGCTATCGACGACCTTTATAGGGCAAATGAAAGGGCCATCAGGATTGCGGAATTCTGGTCACATACCATTTAATTGTGTTCTGTAGTCCAAAGCTTAACATTAGTTAATTAATTTTATTTGTTTTGTTTCAACTTGTAATGTTACGTCGTGGACACGAGAAATAATAATAAATATATATGCGCATACAATAACGTTACTTGAATCTTGTGTTTGTTTGTAAATTGGTTAATTTGCGTTATATTACTAACTACAAACAGTTTTATATCATGAGCAAATACACGCAAGTTCATAGTTCCACACCAGCCCCATGTGTCGCAGTATCACTATTATCAAATGATTTTGAAGGATGCATTTTTGAGATTTCGCCGACTACGCAACTTTTGTTGCCAACAACAACAAAAGTTTGTATACGGTTCGTAGTCGGCGAAATCTCAAAGAACGCATCCTACAAAATCATTTGATAATAGTGACACTGCGACACATGTTGCTGGTGTGGAACTATGAACTTGTGCGTATTAACACACGAAATAAAACTGTATGTGGTTACTAATATAACACACCTTAACCAATTTACAAACAAACACAAGATTCAAGTAACATTATTGTATATATATATATATATATATATATATATATATATGTGTGTGTGTGTGTGTGTGTGTGTGTGTGTATGTGTGTGTATATATATATATATGTTTGCCTAGGGCACCGAAGATGTCATAAATAAACACTAAACGTGTTTGTTTTAATTGCAAGAAGGAAGAATAACAAATGCCAGTTATATGAAATTATGTTGTAAACATTTGTCAACCAGTAATGTGTACCTCGATTGTGGAGTTCTATGAGGTTCGTGTCGAGTATGTGCTAACATACATCAGTAAATCTTAATCATTGTCTGGGTGAGAATTTGGAAAACAATAATAAAACGCCATCTGTATATAGCTTCAACGATATTGGTGGTAAAAGAAAACACATAGGGATAAAAATAAATTTGTCTTAGAAATCGACAACTCCCACACCTGCACAATGAACGTGAACCATCGAATACTTTCAAATCTATCGCTTACATCTGCGCTGAATGGACAGAAGAAAATGATGGCCGCGTCCAACGAATAGTGTTTTAAGCACCTCATCTCGACATCATTTCAACATGGCGGGATAGAAGACTGATCAAATTAAATTGCGATAAATGTAAGGGACGAGTAAAGAGGGTTACAAATAAGAAGACAATTGTCCGTCAGGTCTTAGAAATGTTGAATAATTTAAGTTCAGAGGTGTAACAATATACAACAATGTTAAATGGGATCACCAAAGAACATAGATCCTTCAAAAAGCTAATTGTAGGTTGCGATTCATAGATGGAATGTTGAAGAATTGTAACGTATCTACAAAGGAAATTGCGTGGGTCTATAAAAGTTTTCTCGAGTATGGTATCCGTATCGCAAGAGATCGATCTACAGTATCGAGAATGTGCAAGATGAGCCGCTCAATTTGTGACCACGAAAATGTCACAGAACTGATACGGAAACTGCGCTGGGGTTCTGTGGCAGTCAAACAACGTAATTTACGAACAAATTTAATGCGAACTTCTATTAGTTATGAAGACAGTGAAATGCTTCTCCCATCAACGTACTCTGCTACAAGAAAGATTTAAAAAAAAAAATATCTGTCTTTACGCCTTTTCGGTATCGAGTTCATTAGAGGGGGCAGATGGGTGGGGACAAGGAACGGGAAGAAATTCAGCCATACTCTTTTAAAAGGAACCATGTCGGCATTCGCCTGGAGTGATTTCTGGAAGCCATGGAAAACCTAAATTTGGATGACCGAACTGGGATTTCAAATCGTGTTCTACAGAATTGGATACGCGTGCTGTATATTTAAGACCAACGAAATAAGATTTTCTTTGCGTATGGCTTTACGCCACGTAGACGTCAAGATAGTAAGAGAAGGAAAGCAGTGGGGGCAAGGAACTGGAAGGAATTCGGCCACGGCTTTTTGAAGGAACTATCCCAACATTCGCTTGATTTGGTGAAACCGTTGAAAACCTAAATCTGGATGCCCGGACGGGGAATCGAATCTGGGTCCTTCCGAATGCGAGGCCAGAGCGTTACCGCTCACGTACCACGCTGGAAAGCCTAATACAGTGCCGTGTATGCGTTTTCTTTCCGCGCGCTGCTAGGCAATGGAATGGTGCATAGTGAAAATCGGTTTCGCTGCAAAGCCACCCATAGTCTCCTGTGAATACAAATGTGCTCTAAGCGTTAACTTTACGTTGAGCTCAATGAGGGGTGTCCAACCGCAATAAAGAAGCGCTGGTTGGATTATTTTTGGAAACCTTCGACCATCTGCGCTGTCAGCTTTCGGCCCGTTCAGCCGTGATTCCGATTCTGGATTGCCGCCAAGAGCTCATTTTAAACAGCTCGCTGTTGTGTATGAAGAACTCTTGATTGACGCTGCTGCCACGGCTTGCCTTCACAGACCACTAGTGCCTCGAAACTCAACAGCGTAAAACCAGCAACAAGTCATGTGAAGTTTGCTGTCCATTATAGACCTCCAAATCAACGATATGAATTAATTATCTGTCTATATAAAACGCTGTAGATTTTTCGTATACTCTCTGTACCGCGATACTGTTTTTACAGAAAGCTAAGAAATATATATATATCTTTTTCAAGATTATGAGCGTTGTTTGATGAAAATTACACTTAGTTAGCGAAGAAACGAACTGCTAAAATACTGCATTCAACAAGTCAATTTTGACGAACTTGCAAGATATTCATATTCAATGTAGATACTTCAAGTCACCGTTACAATATACTCGAAGAAATGATTTGCCGAAACACTGAAATAGAAGTATATACTGCGTTTAAATTAACATATTAATTATTAGTTGCTTTTATTACTGATGTCAATATTTCATTGGGTCAAAGTTGGATCGCAATGCAGTGAATAAATTCGTACGCGGGTAATAGAATCTATGAATTATGAACAGCTATATTAGTAGAAGTTATGGATATGTCGAAATGCAGACAGGACCAGACTGACAACTGACACAAATTTTTTACAGAATAATTCACAATGAATTTAGTTTTTTTTAAATAATTTATTCTGCTTTCATAAGGGAGCTTCCATAAACTGCAATACTCGGTTTTTTTTGGGGGGGGAGGGGGGAGAGGGATTGCCTGGAATGCTACGGTGCGCCAAGTGTGTGTGTGTGTGTGGGGAGGGGGGGGGGAGTGTTCCTATCCAGGCCACATATCTTTCCATTCATATCATATTTCACAGTTAAAATGAGATACACAACACACAACAGAATATGAATATTTATTTCCTTCATTTAATTGCCTCCATATGTAATTTACAGTAGTCTGACAAGTGAAAACAGAACAAAATGTTTTATGGAATCAAAAGGAAGAATGTTACGTGCTACGTGGGGGTAAAGGCTAAAGCCACGTCTGGTTACTTGGGGGGGGGGGGGAGGCTTCACAGGAGGCCATAATGGAGCTACGTGATTTATGTACGCTTCCTAAGCTCCGAGTTAGTGAGGTTATTATTATTTGATGCTGTAGTTAAGAAGTTCCACATTTATCGTGCTGAATGAGACCGGTAGCAGGAATAAAACTAATATCACGCTCGATAGCATAAGTTTTGGGATTTTTTTTAAAAATTAATTTCATTGAATACCTAATTCTGACATCAAAAGTTCAGTAGAAGTTCCATCTGTAACGGTTTGTAAAGTGCAACCGAAATACGTACAAATTACGAATTAAGGTTATGGGCACTATACAACAACAATTCTATTTATTTAGGCAACAGCTAAGAAATGAATTGCCAGAACATTCCTTTCACAGTAATTTTTAACGGACTTTGAATCTAGTAAATATATAATAACTTACGATTGCCAATGGAATGGATTATTTCATTCGTTTATTTATTTATCGAACGCATTTTAATTAATTCTCAGAAGCATCTTAACCGGTGTTTTTATCTGTTGACCGAGTCGAGTGGATGAATGGCAAGGTTCTAGCTCGCCATTCAGAATAACGTGGGTTAAAATCCACGTCGAGCCATCAAGATTTGGGTTTTCCACGAATTCCCCAAATAACTCCAGGCAGTGCCAAAGTAGATGTGTCGTCAAGTTTTAACCCGGACGTAAGTTCCATCGCAATCTTAGTAATAATAATAAAATTGCCAGGAAAATATTCGGACCAAGATAAGAAAATGGAATTTGAATGAAGAGGTGAACTGTAGGCAGGAGATGTTTGAAATATTTTGGTCTCAACTTTACAACGGATAACAATAGACTCACAAAAATATTAATCAGTACAATAAATTCCAAGGTTGGGTGGATACATTCGCTGGAAGAAACAATGGGGACATAAGTGTGTTGAATATCGCACAGGACATCATGAAAAATCGCGAAGTTTTCAGAACCTCAATCAATAAACACGCATTTTTGCTGAAATCTAGAAGTCAGACTGATAAAAAGTGTTCAGAAGAACGTAAGAAGTAACTCAAGGACAGACAAAATGGGGACTTCGAGAAACTGGTGCTAACTTGTTGAAATTTACATCAGTCGCTTCGTCAACATATCCTCTTCACGTTTTGCGATCACACATTGTGGAAAATACGCCAGGGATTTAATTAAAAATGCCGAAATATAACAGTGATGCACAGCCGTTAGGTAGATGCCGCCAACGTTGAAAAATCAGTCTCTTAAAATGTTGATTTAATCCTTTGTTGTAATGTTTTCTTGCCTTTTCAGCTCTTCTCCGTTGTAAAAAGTCGCACAAAATTGACAAATTGGCAATATTTATCCGAGTTGTAATACGGCGATGCCCGCCATCTTACATAGCAACGAGCAACCAGAGATAATCGATTGCTTCCATTGTACACAAATACGCCATTTGCTTGGATGCCGCAAAGCAAACATTTTGGATATTTTTTCTTTTTCACTTGGTCCAGGCTGTATTTCAACCTAACCACGATTTCTATTACAAAACGAAACTGTTTAGGTTGAAATGATCCCTGTACCGATAATTTTTATGTTATTTCCGCAATGTGTGATCGCAAACCGTGAAGAAGACATGTTGACGAAGCGACTGATGTAAATTTCAACAGGTTTCTCGAAGGTCAATAAAGTGGTGCAGTTAAAAAAAAAAACGCACCACACACTAAACAAATTGAAGACAGACAAGAAAAATAAAACAGCATCACATAATGTTACACGAACATAAGTAAACAAAATGTACCGGCCATTTGTAATAAATAGAGAGTGCAGTGCAGTGTTGTTAGTTACTAGTGAAACAACAAGCTGAAAATGAATAGCTACTCGAAAATTGAAGCAAAATCACTGCTGCTGATAATGAAGTATAAATAAAGGCAATAGACCGAAAAATGTAAGTATATTATTATCTATAAAATGAAAACCGGATATATTTGAAGTATAAAAACTCGGAAACAACAGAGCAGATTTCGATGGGGTTTTCACCGTTTTAAAGAGTAGAATCTAAAATGAAGTGTTTGGTATATCTTATGTTCCAACGTAACATAACGCCGGAGTGGTAAATGAAAATCTTAACGTACAGCTTGAAACAAAAAATTAATGAAATACGATGCCTATGTCATACATCGTAAAAAAAAAT
The DNA here is from genome assembly GCA_031002005.1 of Vandiemenella viatica. NCBI lineage: Eukaryota > Metazoa > Arthropoda > Insecta > Orthoptera > Morabidae > Vandiemenella > Vandiemenella viatica. The sequence goes on along the minus strand of JARYHS010012519.1, from coordinate 212,640,637 downwards.
AATAGCCATGTTATCGCATGTAACATTTACTTTCTTAAATTTTGGTTTTTAGTCTTTAAACCCCATACATAGTTATATCGAATACGAAGAGGAAACTACGTAAAGTGGAAAATATTTAAGTTAATTTTAATAATACAATGAAAAAATCTTTCGATATCTACTCTGTTTACTATCTGAGGCCGCACTGCTACAATCTCTGATGTGAAATTTTAATGGCTGTGTTTATTAACGCATATTTGATGTGTTCGAAGATGAAATTGAGCTGTTTAAAACCTTTAGAGAAGAATTTTGTTGCTTTTAGAAATTACGGTCTTTGGCCGCATAGCTACAATCTCTGAATTCTTGCTGTTAATAGTAAGTAATGCACAACTGAACATGAAATTGAACTGTTTAATACCTTTAGTGTTGACACAGTGTTATTATTATTATTTTTTTTTTTTGTAATTTATTGATGAGCGATTCGTTCTTTACCACATTTACTGTAAAAAACATTGTTTCTATTGCTGCACAAATTGCTTGCTGTGGTTATTAGGATAAAACTTAGTACATATGTTCCTCATATCATGGCTAAAAATTTGGCAGGAATAAATCAACCCCAACCCCATCTCTTTTCTGCTACATAGGGGGTTAGCCGTTTAAATACGTATAGAAAAATGGAGCGACTGACATGAAATTTAATTCACAAGTTCAAATGCTGGCAGTTCTATCATTATCGTGACGCCAAAATCTGATGATGAATTCTTATAGAACTCGGCGAAAAAAATCTAAAATATGAATAACATTTTTATATATCTCACTTGGTTTTCGAGATTTAACGTGTCAAAAATCAGTTATAGTTCCTTGTGCTTTTGGTGACATTTCTTCTGGTCCAGGCTGCATTTCAACCAAACAACAACCACTATGAAGAAAATAAAACACCTATAGTGCATTTACACCTTGTAGATATAGTGGTTTGGTGATGCAATATCTCGAGAGCTAAGCGAGATATCAAAAACATTTATACTTTATTTTCGATTTGTCTCACCAAGTTACATACGACTTTATTATTAAATTTGGCTAAGGCGTAATTTTTCTTCTGGTCCAGGCTGCATTTCAACCTCACCACGTCAGTTTTGAAATACGATATCACGAGAACTAAGCGAGATATTAAAAGAATTTATTCTTTACTTTCAATTTGCCTCATCGAGTTACATAGGATTACATCATCAAATTGCGGCTCCACGGTCATCGTAGAATCCCCAAAAAACCTTCCTCTTTTATGAGCTTCAATATTGTGCAAATCAATCTAGATCATACCGGGCAACGCCGGGAACTCTGCTAGTAATTTATATAAAATTCTAATGTACAAATGTAACAACATAACCACATTGTAACATGTATACGCAATTAAAAGGAGAAACCGCTTAGGGTGTTTCTACAAAAGAAGTGAAACACGTCCGAAAGTTAATAAACGAACAAACATTCAATTTCTTTGGCAGCATCTATTTATCAGCAATAACTGTAGAAAAACTGCTCCACAACTCCAAATATCAGCACAGTGAGTTCATGAAGGATATCAGCACAGTGAGTTCATGAAGGATATCAGCACAGTGAGTTCATGAAGGATATCAGCACAGTGAGTTCATGAAGGATATCAGCACAGTGAGTTCATGAAGGATATCATCTCAGTGAGTTCATGAAGGATATCAGCACAGTGAGTTCATGAAGGATATCAGCTCAGTGAGTTCATGAAGGATATCAGCACAGTGAGTTCATGAAGGATATCAGCACAGTGAGTTCATGAAGATTTTCTTCTTCTAGCTTTACGTGTTGTCGACGTCTATGCCATTATAGGTGTAAAAGGACTGGGGGCAAATAATGTAAAGGAATTCGGCCATGGCCTTTTGAAGGAACCATCCGGGCTTTCACCTGGAATGTTCTGGAGAAACCATGGAAAAACCAAATCTGGATGCACGGAAGGGGATTCGAAACCGCGTCCTCCCGAATGCGAAGCTAGAGAGTTACTGCTCACCCACCACACTCGGTTATTCATGAAGATGTTTTGGAAGAATAGGAAGGCGAGAAGTTCCAGTCCGCTCTATGAATGGGCGTAGCGAAGAAAGAATAATAATAACAAAGACGATTGAAGTATTGAAGCTTGAAGTATTGGAAAGGAGAATTATACGAAAACTTTTGGGTGCATTGGAAAATACAGTACAATGGAAGTTAAGAACGAATGAGTAAATATATCATAACATTGAAAAAATAACAGAATCAATCAGAAAAAGGAGAATGATATTTTTTGGACACATCTATCGCATGGATGACACCAGGCTAACAAAAAAAAAAAAAAAAAAAAAAAAAAAAAAAATATTCAGATATTTTTGGGAGAAAAAAATCAACTATAACCTGAATTCAAGAGATTAAGAAATATTTGAAACGAAATAACATCAGTGAACAGAACGCTATAGAAAGAGCAAATTTTCGAAAGCAGATTTCGAATATGGCAGGAGTCCAAGGTAGAAAGGAGAATAAAACGGGTGCAAAATGGTCTGTGGAGGGAAAGAGAAAACACAGTACAATAATGAAGGAGTAATGGAAAGGAAGAAAGAAAAAAACAACAGGAGAGGAATTGAAATTGGCACTCGGTCCCTAGCTGGCCATAACGAAAAGAAGAAGATGAAGAAAGATGATGGTGTCCACAATAGGAGCTGTCATCTACGACAATATCACTGCTAATGATAAACACGCTGATCTGAATTCTTCTTTGGATCGCAAACAATTCAGTCTCTAGCTTTATTAAACTAGTCTACTACCTTTAGTGGAAAAATTATTTCCCTCCGCTACGAAACTCAAAGCTTGTTGTCTTTTCACGAGAAAGAAGACCAGCTTTGGAAGTCTTGACGAGCTGTTTAAGTTTTATGTTCTGGGGGAGAACTTAGCTAACAATTCTGCACCAGTGATTCGATGTTAACTTTGCTCAAGATTCTTGCAGACAACTCAAAAGTTTGTAAAGCAGACTTGGTTCGGAGTTATGTTCTTAAGAAGTGCCGTGGACAAACTGGATATTTCAGTCATTTTTAAAACTAGAGTTTGTCCTGAAAGATTAAGACGTACGAACTCTTGTCTTGTGCTACTTTCCAAGTCTGCAGATTACATTATCATTTTAAACGAACATGGTGTGAATTTTAACTGACGCTAACAGCATTCCTTCTTTTTTTTTTCTCATATGACTTTATGCCTCGTCGACGTCGAGGTCATTAGTGACACGAAAAGACTGGGGAGAGGAACAAAAAGGAATTCATTCATCGTATTTTGAAGTAACCACCCCGGCATTCACTATGATACATTTCCTGTTTTCAGGTAAGATGTAGTCGGATTTCCTAAAAAAAATCTGTTGATATGTTAGTGATAAAAATTTGTACAAACATATTACTTTGACAGCAAATAGAAATTGTAAGTCAGTTAGCTGATTTTGACGAATTATGAGAAAGTTTTCAGAGAGTGAGATAGTATAAAAGGAATGGAACCTTCAACTATTTTAGGCTTTTCGGCAGGTCGATGTACAGAATAATAGTGCTGGGGGATGAAAGCATTCACCTGGAGTGATTTCTGGAAATCGTACACTGGATGGCCCGTATAGTAGATACACTCATACAGCTTGAATTTTAGCTGCTCATTTCAATCTAATAAATTCTTTGTTTTTCAAGTATCGATCTCATGCCAATAGGTTTTGTTTACAAACGAAAAAATTATTAGTATCATTGTTGCTGAAAAAATTTCAAATTTATATATATATATACATATATATATATATATATATATATTTGTAAAATAATAAATGTCTTGATAATACAATGTTTTTCCTGTTCAAAAAAAGTGTTTATTTTAGCTGCACTAGATGGAAAAAAACACAAAAAAACCTATATACAGGTAGCAATAAGCTAAGAACAAAAAGCCTTAATACCAACACGTTTTCCTGTTCAGTTTCATCAGTGATATTGAAATTCATATTGAAAGTATAGTATCCTGTTTTCCGCATACGATGAAATTATTCCGTGAGTGTTTTATGCGCTACATCACTAATTAAATATCATAAGTAACTATCTCCGACACTGAAAGGATGAAACAATAATTAAAGTACGTATTGTAGAATATGTTTAAGTGAAGCTGTTTAAAGTTGATTGTGTGCCGCAACTTACCAGGCCGGGTTACAAGCTGCATATTTCAGAATCCGAAGTGAGATTAACCCACAAAAATGTTGTGTTTTTACTGAATGCTAAATTAGTCGATAAAAAAGTAAGATTAAAATATGTATGGCAGCTGAGTGGATCATCGCTTGGAGTGATTAATTAATTAGCCTCAATAAAGCTAACGACGCAATGACGTATCCAGGATCAGAACTAGGGAGGGGGGAGGGGGCAACTTCAGAATTAGGAGGGGGCAACTCATATTGTTTTCGAGGAAATGGGGTGGGGGACTGAAACATGACGATTTCTTGCAAAATAAAACTCAAACCTGGAAACTATTTTTATTATTGATTAACATAGTAATCCAAGGACCTACTATGCAGTTAATCAATATCGTAACTCAGTTACAGTTTTTTTATGTAAATATTAATCGTTTCGGATTCTCAGAAAAATTTTCATTGACTTTATTTGTCAATATCTCACGGTGTACTTTCACGAAAGTTCGATGCACACTCATCAGGGATGATCCACTCAATCTTTCCTCTCCCATAGTGCTCCTGAGCCAGTTCTTCACTCATCGAAGCGTACTGAAGGCAACTTAATTTTACTTCTAGGGGAGGGGGCAGCGGCCCCCCCCCTGCCCCTCGCTGGATACGCCCATGTAACGAGGAGTTGGCATGCTGTTACACATTCCGTAGTATTTCACTCCAAAAAGAGACAGCATTCCCATCAAGAATAAAGATATTGAACTACTGTACTACAAACGGATAATTGCTGACGCTTATCTATCACAAATGGGAAAGTAACTCTGTCTGTTTGTTACGACTAAACGGCTAATCCGATATTGATTAAATATGACAACGAAATACTATGTATCATTAGCAAGGACATAGGAAACTTTTTACGGGATGAACAACATATTTCGTGATGAAATTTTGAAAACTAACCGAACGGTGCCAGACAGACGGATAGCGTGTGTAGTCTCTGTAATGTTACATCGGTCACTCAGTCTTTGTTTCTCTCGCAGTCAGTTTGTATGTGATATGCTCATAAATATCATGTACAAACACAACTAATTACATGGTACAGATGTACACTGCACTGCGACTATCAATAAAACCCAGAGATAGACGCTGAAAAAAGGAGGAGTATTCTTATAAAAGACTTGTTTTTCCATCGCCAGTTATACGCAGCTGGCTCAGTGATTTCAAACCCACAAAGACTTTATATCTTAGCAAAGCGCGGCAAAATAAAAAACGTAGTGTAAAAAACGGTAATTACATAAGGTGTCCCCAGAAAGTGACATATTTTTAAACCACAAACAAAAAGCTGCTGGAAGAACTGTGATATATAGGCTCCTACAGTTATCACCTCCCCCCCTCTTTTGTATGTTCCTATTTTTGAACATGTTGCAAATAGGTTTCAATCATCAGCCAGGATCGATGATAGAATGGATTGTTGATGGCTTGCCAACGGTTACCACCTTACGTTCCACACAAACTACTAGTGCTGTGTAATCTATGTATTAAAAAAAATAATACAAAGATTACGCTAATTATACTCATGGGTTATTAAAAATCATTTGGGTAGTGAGAAAGTCGCAAAGAACAAACTAAACATATAAATTTGTTGCTTTTGCTTCCGTCTTCTAACTTTTCTTTTCTAAGCTGACTTGATAGGCGGTTTTGAAGACTGATAACATTTATTTGGCTGAGTGTATTGGAGTAAATGTAAACATTCGGGAGCACCTAGGTTAGAACTCTCGTCCTGCCATCCAGATTTCGGTTTTCCATTGTTTCCCGAAATCACTCCAGGTGAATGCCGGTGAGGTTCCTCCAAAATGGTAAAGCCGAATTCCTTACCGTGGCTTGTCCCTAATCCCCTCCCGGTTCTAATAATATCGCCGGCAACGAATTGTAAAAAACTACCAAAAAATATATAAACATTATCCAAATTTCTGTAGCGGTAGCACTGTGTTACCTTCTCCCATTTGAAATTAGTAAACTGACTGACGGATTATCTATGGCCATTTGTACCAGGATGATTTAAAAAAATAATAATAATATTTGTAAGTCTCTCGCGATGAGGATATCAGGGCGGAAAGAGGATGAAAGCAGAGGGGAAAGATTCCGGCATTTGCCACGAATTACTCTGGGAAATCTTGCTGCCGCCATCTTGAATCGAGCACGGATGACAGTCTGAATGATTGTGTTGAACGTTTTTGCTCCTCCACGAGGCGCGATTCAAACGGAAGAACCAGCAGTGTGCAATGTCAGCCACTGTAACGTACACAGGTTGTGTTTTATTAAATTGAATTCAATCACAAATAAATGTTGTGTGTAGCTAAATAAAAAATGTAAGAACAATTTTCATGAAATCAGTAATAAGTCATTTTTAAATGGTGTTCATTACACTTTTTTCAAAGTTATTTCATATGGTATTAGAAAAATTAAGTACAAAAATATCAGTTCAAAAATTGTTTATGAGTCGTCTAGCAGTTTTACTGTCGTTTGTAAATATAATCGCTGGAATAATTGTGTATATGTGCTTTAGTATCTTTGGACGAATCTAGTACCTTATCCAAGTGTAATATTACTATGGAGCTTAAGGAGAAATAAATATGAAGTGAAAAGTGATTCGTCGGTGTTGTCATTTCGTTGAACTATTTAATTCACTCAAAGCAGTTGTCATTTAAACTTTAGTCGAAGTTAAAACCATTTGGCAATTAACGACAGCACATGTGAATTGGAGGACGAAGTAATTAAAGGTAATCATCATCAACTGCTTTGATTAGATCTTATTTTAAGAAAGGATTTTTTTGGAATTCGATCATTAAACTGCAAAAGTATCATTATTTCTAAATGTGATTTTTTTATTTATTTACTTATTTATTTATTGCGACGAGCCAATTGTCTCCCTTGATACCTAACCGAAATCACTAAATGAGGTAGCATTTCACGGACTAAGATATCCGCTTTGTTGTTTGTAACTGGAAGGAGAACCGTTTGTGGATTCCTGGCTCTACTATTGAGGAACTTTCTCCGTATACTGATCGAGAAAGTAAAATCTAATTTCAGAGACCTGCTATCAAGAGCATTATTCTGATTGAATTTATTACGTCGTTGCATGAGAGAAATACGCTTTCGTAGATCGAGTCCGCCTGATAGGGCTTTTGTAGTCTCCTTTCTGCATTATTAATGAGTCTTCATTTTAATCCTTAATTAGATGTCTAATAGAAAGCTTTAAATTACAACTGAGAGCTGATTTCTAGCAACGTCCGTCGTCGGAAACATTATCAACAGATTTCTTAGTAAGGTTTAAAAGCAAGGAGGTATTTATATCGAAATTATCTCTTGTCTTAATTATCTTCGCAATTACATTGCTTTAGTTGGAATATATTTTTATTTGTATAAGGCACGTGAAAATTAAATTCTGGATTTGATATTTCTTGAACTGGAGAAGTAGTAAAGCAAGTGCTGAAATCTTTCTTAATATAATTGCTGGAAAATGAGTTTAACTTTCCATTTTGTCGCAGTCGGAGGCTTATTGAAAAATTCCTTTCACCAAGGCGATTACCAGGAAACATTATTTATTGACAACGTAATTCAGTTACAAATTTTAATATTACAATCGCAACTTGATATATTTTTGTTATTAATAATTCGTCGTGTCGCAAGTTGATGATGATTACCTTTAATTACTTCGTCCTCCAATTCACAGGTGCTGTCGTTAATTGCCAAATGGTTTTAACTTCGACTAAAGTTTAAATGACTACTGCTTTGAGTGAATTAAATAGTTCAACGAAATGACAACTCCGACGAATCACTTTAACTTCATATTTATTTCTCCTTAAGCTCCATACTAACATTACACTTGGATAGGGCCCTAGATTCGTCCAAAGATACTGAAGCACAAATACACAATTATTCCAGCGATTAACTGCTGTAAAACTGCTAGACGAATCAAAAACAAATACCAAAACTTTCGAAAACAACTGACTCTGCTCGCTGTATCCGCGCGTTTAAATAGGCGCTAACGGAACAACAAAGAGTGCCAACAGACCTTTAAAAAGCAACCTCATTTATCGATATCGGTTATGTGTGAAGGGAGATAATGGTTTGTAACCAAAACAAAAAAACTTTTAGAAATAATATATATGATTGTGTTTTTCTTTAATATGTTACCCAACTATGAGCAATACATTAAGATTGTCAATATCTTTTAATAAAGTAATTTTAAAAGTCTTTCTTTGTTTTTCAATAGATGATAGCACACTTCCCATAAGAGGACTGCCATTGAATCACTGTTTGAAAAAATGGGTTCCGAGCAAGAAACGTTCGAGCACTATCGGTTAAACTATTGATTTGAAGAAGAGAAGTCGACGTTCATTTTTGGGAAGGTTTTTTTTGGGAAAGGGGGTGGTAGGCCATTAAAGGCTGGAAAACAATGGCACAGAGCAAGGGCGTATCCAGGATCAGAACTAGAGGGGGTCACGATTTGAGCTGGGGGACGGCAACTCATATAGGTTTCGAGGAAGTGGGGTGGGGAACTGAAATATGACGTTTTGTATCAAAATGAAATTCAAACCTATTGAGGAAACCACTTTTATTGTTGATTAAAATAGTAATCCAACCACTTAATCTAAGGCCTACTATGTAGTAAATTATGATCGTAACTGAGTTACAGTACCGAGGATGGTGGTGTAACGGTTAGCGTTCTGGCCTCGCATTCGGGAGGACGGCAGTTCGAATCCCCGTCCGGGCATCTAGATCTGGGTTTTCCATGATTTCCCAAATGCTTCCTTTAAAAAAAAGACCATAGCCGAATTCCTTCCCATTCCTTGCCCCCCATCCTTTCGGTTTCTTGGAAAATTTTTCAATAACTTTGTTTCGCAATATCTCACAATGTTCTTTCGCGAAATTTCAATGCACACTCATCAGGCATTATCCAGT
>JARYHS010012519.1:212529393-212630516 GCA_031002005.1 Vandiemenella viatica | reverse complement strand
GTCTCCCTCTACAGTTTTTACCTTTGACTGTTCCCTCGACTATCAAATTTACCGGTCCCACGTGCTTTAAAATGTGACCTACCATCCTGTCTCTTCTTTCTGTATAACTCTTCCAAAAACTTCTTTTCTCACCCATAACTTCCAAAACACGTTCATTTCGTACTTTATCTGTTCCCTTAATTTTTAGCATCCTTCTTTAACACGATATTTAAATGCTTCAGTTTTCCTTCTTTTGCTTTAGAACTTCTCAACGAGGAATCTAAAACTATTACTCAGAAGTGTTGAAACGTTACAATATTAACGCCGGTAATCAAATGATCGCATTGATCCAGAAACTATGTAATCCTGATTTAACCGCAAAAGTGTAAGCAATCTCTCAATAGCTGAAGCCTAATGTAAACATCACCAAACGTTCCAAACTGGTATTCACAGGAAAATTACTACACGTCATTTGAGAGCAAGTAGCTCTGTTGGATTTTTCCATTGCGATTACAGTATCTGAAACAGAAGTAAACCCCACCGCATGTTTCCGCCGTGTTTTAAAGTGTTTTTGTTTCCCTTCTGGTTTTATGCCTCGTCCACGTAGAGGTTGTTAGAGGCTGGAAAGGATTCGGAACAAGGGGCGGGAAGGAATGCGGCCAAGGCCTTCTGAAGGAACTACCCCGCCTGGAGTGAATTCGGGAAACCATGGAAAACTTAAATCTGGATGCCCGGACGGGGATTGAAACCTGCGTCCTCCCGAATGCTAGGCCTGAGCGTTACCGCTCACCCTTGCTAGTTGTATACCTCAAATGTATCTTTTTACGCCAATCGGTTTTACTAGCTTAGGAGGGATCCGAAATACTGTGTTGTTCGCTTTCTAACGCGCCCTTGAGTACTCAATCAAATTATTGTGCCCGACAGAACAAAGTCTACGAGCTTTTAATTTCCTCCCATTTATCTCTGTACTGTGTGCTGGAAGAAAATGGGAGTCGTCTCTCTCCGTGATCTAATTGTCCCCGAACAAAGGAGAAAGTTGGAGTCTCCAACCTGATCAAACGAAAAAACCGTCTCCAGCAGACTAACTACGTTTTGTGTTGTTACAGCACTCGAAGGAGTTGTGAACTATTGTCTACCCCACCTTGGGTTGTTCGGCCCCGCAGACATTGTTAATGACACTCAATGCCATGGTCGTATCCAGCGAGGGGCAGAGGGGGCTGTTGCCCCCCCCCCCTTGAAGAAAATTTAAGTTGCCATCAGTACGCTTCGACGAGTGAAAAACTGGCTCAGGAGCACTTTGGGAGAAGAAAGATTGACTGGATAATGCTTGATGATTGTGCATTGAAATTTCGCAAAAGAACATTGTGAAATATTGAGAAACAAAGTTATTGAAAAATTTTCCAAGAAACCGAGACGATTAATGTTTACATAAACTGTAGCTGTATTTTTTTTTTTTTTTTTTTTACTGCTTAACGTTTCTTACCAGTGAGGTCTTTAGAGACGGGAAAGGATGGCGGGCAAGGAATGGGAAGGAATTCGGCTATGGTCTTTTTTTTTAAAGGAAGCATTTGGGAAATCATGGATAACCCAGATCTAGATGCCCGGACAGGGATTCGAACTGGCGTCCTCCCGAATGTGAGGCCTAGTGTCCGACCGAAGGTCATTTTTTTGGCCGAAGCCGAATGTTCGGCTCTTGGAATAACCTTCGGCCGAAGCCGAAGCCGAAGGTTCAAAAATAATTATATATCTTAGAACACTAACATGAAGTATATATGACATGCAAAAAATGAACTGTTATTTTGTTTTATATGTGGTATTTTTTATATAAATTGCACCTTTACAATAATTATAATCAACGTTTATAATGCAATGTTGTTGAAGGCCATTTTTCCGCAGTTGCTCAGTAAATTAATTCATAAAATAACGCCAATGCAACTGTATTATGTAGGTTTATTGCCGTACGCGTTTCGCCTCTTCTCGAGGCATCATCAGCGACGAATCTATATTGCCGTACGCGTTTCGCCTCTCCTCGAGGCATCATCAGCGACGAATCTAAATAGATTCGTCGCTGATGATGCCTCGAGAAAATAAAACAGTAAAATAGAACCAAACTAGGTTATGAGCAATACAATTTAGCAAAAATTAAAGCAGTTATTTTTATTTAGCAAGAATAAAAGGAAACTATAAAATTTAACAGTAACAGCCCGAATCAAACCAGAATAATTTGTATCGTGGATTAAATTAATAAGTTTTGGAGTTTTAGCTTTGGTAAATCAAATACATGAATAGTAATACCATCGTTTTTTAACAACAATAAAAATAAATTTCAACCTTCTTACCTAGCATAAATTATTCTAGCTTTTAAAATACGATATTCTACTGTCTAAATTAGTATAACATATTAAATTTTCAGTTAAAACCGAATCAATACCAATATTTTTAAAGTAATTTCACGTATACAGATTAATTGAAAATGTACTAAATATAACCAAAACAAAAAGTACATCGGCACTAATAAAATAATATTTAATCGCTCAAAATGAACCGTTTTATTTGTTATTGTCAGTGCACAGTTTTGACGTAGAAATGACAAAATATCAGTCTTCGTATTTAAAATTTCGTCGCTAGTCAAATACTTAATTTTAAACCGTGGATCGATTAGAGCGACAAACAACAACCATAAGGTTTTTCTTGCGAAAGCAGATCGCCTGTTAACAGACCCCACACTAGCGACTTTTGAGCAGTATTATATGATCAGTTTTCATCCTTCTGAGCAAGTTTTGTGTTTAAGATGTCAATGATTGATATAATTAAAGATACTGTTGATAAATCGCTAGAAATATTAGTTGTTGCTTCCCAAATACACTTCAGCGCAGTTATAAAATTGTTCATTTGTATCCATTCTTCTACAGCTGGAATTTCTATTCCATCACGTTCTAACATATACAGATTTACTGGATATTTCTGTTCTATTAATTAAGATATCGAGTGGCTTGTTCACTCTTCTTACGGTTTACAACACTTTTTCACTATTTCTATTATAGCAATATCTTTAAAAAATTACTTTGTGAATCATGAGCTGTAGAGTGTGAGCAACACAACCAATAAAAACGAAGTTTCCATAGCGGATGGTAGTATTCATATTTCATGTATTATTACATATACCCGTATGGATATTTTCTTTTGAATTATATTTGGTAACAGTTTCAGTGATTTTTTGTGCAATATATTGCCTTGTATGATCTTCCAACACACTAACAGCCAATTTTTTTTATTTTTTATTTTGGAACCTTTGCAAATGTCATGTGCCGTGACACTCAAAAACGTGTTTGCTTGATCACTTCATATCTTCGTGATAAAACTGATCCATTCAGCCTTTTTCTAAAATCAATGCAACTTTACTGTTTACTTTTTCGCACGCAGTGGGCATTAAGGACTTTCTAAAATATTTCTCCCGCTTTTGTCTGTACTAGGGTCGAGTTTGAGGATTAGAAAAATTAAGGCTGCGAAGTCCTTCTCTTTCAAGGAGGTTGTACGGAAACATGTTTACAATGACCAGATCCATACGTAATACACTAATCCGCAAAGAAATCTGAGGATGATTATCGGGCCATGGTGGCGCTACTTTTTTTTACGATATCGCATAAAGTAGACTGTTAAACTTCTTTTGTAAAATCTTTGGACGCATACAAGATCACTGATTTTTTTTTAATTACTCAAGCTTTGGTATTTAACACTGGTTTCACAATATACTTCCCACTGATTTTTATGATGTTTTCCAAATGGTTCTTTATCTTTGCTATCGTCTGTTGGCGCGCTACGTGACGGTATTCGTAAAAGTTGCTCCATTTTCAGGGGTTGGATGTAAACCTTCGGCTTCGGAAAAAAATTCGGCTGAATTTGGCCGAAGCCGAATGTGCGGCCGAAGGTGGCCGAAGCCGAAGCCGAACCTTCGGTCGGATCCTAGTGAGGCCAGAACGCTAACCGTTACACCACCGCCCTCGGTACTATAACTGAGTTACGATCATAATTTACTCCATAGTAGGCCTTAGATTAGGTGGTTGGTTTACTATTTTAATCAACAATAAAAGTGGTTTCCTCAATAGGTTTGAATTTCATTTTGAAACAAAACGTCATATTTCAGTCCCCCACCCCACTTCCTCGAAACCAATATAAGTTGCCCCCCCTAGCTCAAATCGTGCCCCCCTCTAGTTCTGATCCTGGATACGCCCTTGCTCTATGCCATTGGTTTCCAGCCTTTAATGGCCTACCACCCCCATTCCCAAAAAAAAAACTTTCCCAAAAATGAACGTCGACTTCTCTTCCTCAAATCAATAGTTTAACCGATAGTGCTCGAACGTTTCTTGCTCGGAACCCATTTTTTCAAACAGTGATTCAATGGCAGTCCTCTTATGGGAAGTGTGCTATCATCTATTGAAAAACAAAGAAAGACTTTTAAAATTACTTTATTAAAAGATATTGACAATCTTAATGTATTGCTCATAGTTGGGTAACATATTAAAGAAAAACACAATCATATATATTATTTCTAAAAGTTTTTTGTTTTGGTTACAAACCATTATCTCCCTTCACACATAACCGATATCGATAAATGAGGTTGCTTTTTAAAGGTCTGTCGGCACTCTTTGTTGTTCCGTTAGCGCCTATTTAAACGCGCGGATACAGCGAGCAGAGTCAGTTGTTTTCGAAAGTTTTGGTATTTGTTTTTGAGTCGTCTAGCAGTTTTACAGTAGTCTGTAAATTTAATCGCTGGAATAATTGTGTATTTGTGCTTTAGTATCTTTGGACGAATCTAGTGCCCTGTCTAAGTGTAATGTTAGTATGGAGCTTAAGGAGAAATAAATATGAAGTTAAAAGTGATTCGTCGGAGTTGTCATTTCGTTGAACTATTTAATTCACTCAAAGCAGTAGTCATTTAAACTTTAGTCGAAGTTAAAACCATTTGGCAATTAACGACAACACCTGTGAATTGGAGGACGAAGTAATTCAAGGTAATCATCATCAACTTGCGACAGGACGGATTAGTAATAACGAAAAATATATCAAGTTGCGATTGTAATATTAAAATTTGTAACTGAATTACGTTGTCAATCAATAATGTTTCCCGGTAATCGTCTTGGTGAAAGGAATTTTTCAATAAGCTACATTCCGACAGCGACAAAATGAAAAGTTAAACTCATTTTCGAGCAATTATATTAAGGAATATTTCAGCACTTGCTTTACTACTTCTCCAGTTCAAGAAATATCAAATCCAGAATTTAATTTCCACGTGCCTTATACAAATAAAAATATATTCCTATTAAAGCAATGTAACTGCGAAGATAATTAAGACAAGAGATAATTCCGATATAAATACCTCCTTGCTTTTAAACCTTACTAAGAAATCTGTTGATAATGTTTCCGACGACGGACGTTGCTAGAAATCAGCTCTCAGTTGTAATTTAAAGCTTTCTATTAGACATCTAATTAAGGATTAAAATGAAGACTCATTAATAATGCAGAAATGAGACTACAAAAGCCCTATCAGGCGGACTCGATCTACGAAAGCGTATTTCTATCGTGCAACGACGTAATAAATTCAATCAGAATAATGCTCTTGATAGCAGGTTTCGGAAATTAGATTTTGCTGTCTCCCTCAGTATACGGAGAAAGTTCCTCAATAGCAGAGCCAGGAATCCACAAACGGTTCTCCTTCTAGTTACAAACAACAAAGCGGATATCTTAGTCCGTGAAATGCAACCCCTTTTAGCGATTTCGGTTAGGTATCAAGGGAGACAATTGGCTCTCGCAATAAATAAATAAGTAAATAAATAAAAAAATAAAAAAATCACATTTAGAAATAATGATACTTTTGCCGTTTAATAATCGAATTCAAAAAAATTTCTTTCTTAAAATAAGATCTAATCAAAGCAGTTGATGATGATTACCTTTAATTACTTCGTCCTCCAATTCACAGGTGCTGTCGTTAATTGCCAAATGGTTTTAACTTCGACTAAAGTTTAAATGGCTACTGCTTTTAGTGAATTAAATATTTCAACTAAATGAAAACACCGACTAATCATTTTTCACTTCATATTTATTTCTCCTTAAGCACCATAGTAACATTACACTTGGATAAGGCACTAGATTCGTCCAAAGATACTAAAGCACAAATACACAATTATTCCAGCGATTAAATTTACAAACGAAAGTAAAACTGCTAGACGACTCAAAAAAAAAAAATTTGAACTGTTATTTTTGTGCTTAATTTTTCTAATACCATATGAAATAACTTTAAAAAAACTGTAATGAACACCATTTAAAAATAACTTCTTACTGATTTCATGAAAATTGTTTTTAAATTTTTTATGTATCTGCACACAACATTTATTTGTGATTGAATTCAATTTAACACAACACAACCTGTGTACGTTACAGTGGCTGACATTGCACACTGCTGGTTCTTCCGTTTGAATCGCGCCTCGTGGAGGAGCAACAACGTTCAACTCAGTCATCCAGACTGTCATCCGTGCTCGATTCAAGAAGGCGGCAGCAAGATTTCCCAGAGTAATTCGTGGCAAATTCCGGAATCTTTCCCCTCTGCTTTCATCCTCTTTCGGCTCTGATGTCCTCATCGCGAGAGACTTACAAATACTGATTTTTTTTTTAATCATCCTGATAGAAATGGCCAAAATGTTTATATATGTTATGTTAGTTTTTTTTTACAATTCGTTGCCGTCGATATTATTAGTACCGGGAGGGTTGGGGACAAGGCACGGGAAGGAATTCGGCTTTAGCATTTTGGAGCAAACACAACGCCATTCAACTGGAGTGATTTCGGCAAACATTGGAAAACCGAAATCTGGATGGCAGGACGGGAGTTCGAACCCAGGTGCCCCCGTATGTTTACATTGTTTACTTCAATACACGCAGCCAAATAAATGCTGTTAGTCTTCAAAACCACCTACCAAGTCAGTTTATCTGTGACCACGCGTGGTTTAGAAAAGACATGTTAGAAGACGGAAGCAAAAGCAACAAATTTTATGTTTAGCTTGTACTTGGTGACTTTCTCACTAGCCCAGTGATTTTTAATAACCCATGTGTATAATTAACGTAATATTTGTATTATTTATTTTAAAACATTGGTTCCACAGCACTAGTAGTTTGTGTTGTTCTTGTGTGGAACGTAAGCTGGTAATTGTTGGAAAGCCATCACCAATCCGTTCTACCTTCGAACCCGGCTGATGAATGGAACCAATTTGCAACATGTTTAAAAATAGGAACATACAAAGAGGGGAGGGAGGGGGAGGGGTTAATCGTAGCAGCCTACATATCACAGTTCCTCCAGCAACTTTTTGTTTGTGGTTTAAAATTGTGCCACTTCTCGTAATTACCGTTTTTTACCAAACTGTTTTTTCTTTTGCTGCCCTTTGCTAATATGTAAAGTATTTGTAGGTTTGAAATCATTGAGCCAGCTGCGTATAACTGGCGATGGAAAAACAAGTCTTTTATAAGAATACTCTTCCTATTTTGAGCGTCTGTCTCTGGGCCTTATTCATAGTAGCAGCGCAATGTACATCTGTACCATGTAATAAGTTGTGCCTGAACGTTAATTTTATGAACAGGTTATACACAAACTGACTGCGAGAGAAACGAAGCCTGAGTCACCGATGTAACATTACAGGGACACACACACGCTATCCGTCTGTCTGTCGCCGTTTGGTTAGTTTTCAAAATTTAATGACGAAATATGTTGTTCATCCCGCAAAAAGTTTCCTGTGTGCTTGATAATGATACATACTATTTCGTTGTCATATTTAATCAATATAGGTTTAGCCTTTTAGTCTTAACAGGCAGAGTTACTTTTCCATTTATGATAGATAAGCGTCAGTAATTATCCGTTTGTGGTAAAGTAGTTCAATATCTTTATTCTTATTTTTGGAGTGAAATATTACGGAATCTGTAACAGCATGCCAACTCCTCGTTACATGGACGCATACAGCGAGGGGCAGGGGGGGGGGGGCTGTTGCCACCCCCCTATAAGTAAAATCAAGTTGCCTTCAGTACGCTTCGACGAGTGGAGAACTGGCTCAGGAGCACTATAGGAGAGGAAAAATTGACTGGATTATGCCTGATGAGTGTGCATCGAAATTTCTTGGAAGTACACCGTGAGATATTGACAAATAAAGTCAATGAAAATTTTTCTGAGAATCCGAAACGATTAATGTTTTCATAAAAAAACTTTAACTGAGTTACGATCTTGATTAACTGCATAGTAGGTCCTTGGATTACTATGTTAATCAATAATAAAAATAGTTTCCTCAATAGGTTTGAGTTTTATTTTGCAAGAAATCGTCATGTTTCAGTCCCCCACCCCACTTCCTCGAAAAAAACATGAGTTGCCCCCTCCTAATTCTGATGTTGCCCCCCCTCCTAGTTCTGATCCTGGATACGCCCTTGCCTCGTTAGCTTTAATGAGGCTAATTAATTAATCACTCCAAGCGATGATCCACTCAGCTGCCATACATATTTTAATCTTACTTTTTTATCGACTAATTTAGCATTCAATAAAAACACAACATTTTTGTGGGTTAATCTACAATACAATACAATACAATACATTCATTTTCCATTGATCCCAATATAAGAGACTGGCTCTGTGGGATGTGGAAAGTTGTCAATTTACAGATAAACAGTTGCATAACAAAATAATAAGTACACCACTAGATGTACAGTCATAGTATACATGGTACATTAAACACTTCCATTACAAAATAATACATACACCAGAAGATGTACAGTCATAGGTTATATGGTACATTAAAAAATAATAATAATAATAATACATACACCACAAGATGTACTGTCATAACATATATGGTACCGTAAACAATTATGTAAGAAACTAAATACATACACCAGGAGATGTACAGTCATACCATACATGGTAAATTAATTATTTGAACTATATTTACACAAGATACTGGCAGTTATTTTTAAGAGACCTTAGAAATAAATTCTTCGACAGAGTAGAAGGAGTTGTCAATTAAAAATTCTTTCAATTTTTTCCTGAATTTATTCTTATCATCTACTAGACATTTAATATGTGTTGGGAGCATATTGAAGATATGTATCCCTGAATATCGGACCCCTTTTTGAACAAATGACAATGACTTGTAAGTCTTGTGAAGATCATTTTTACTTCTAGTGCCGTAATTGTGTATTTTACTATTTGTTTCAAACAAAGTATAATTTGTGACTACAAAGGACATTAATGTGTATATATATTCAGATGCTAATGTTAAAATCCCTAACTTCATGAACAGCTCTCTACATGAAGTTCTATTGCTAACCCCACACATTATTCTTATTACACGCTTTTGGGCTCTGAACACTTTATCTCTATGGGTAGAATTGCCCCAGAATATTATTCCATATGACAATAAGGAGTGAAAATAAGCAAAATAAACTAGCTGCCTCATACGGAGATCACCTAAAGCTGAAATTGTACGAATTGCAAACGTGGCTGCTCCCAATCGCTTTAGTAAGTCAGAAACATGTACTTTCCAATTTAAATTACGATCAATATACAAACCTAGAAATTTCACACTATCTACCTTTTGAATGGACTGGCCTGCAAATTTTATGTCTATGTCAGGTGTTACTCTGTGTGATGTACTGAATTGCATATACTGAGTTTTATCAAAGTTTAAAGACAAGCCATTAGCTGTAAACCATTTATTAATCAGTTCAAAGACATAATTTGAAATATATTCTGTAGATAAATCTGGAGTGTTTTTAATTCCTATGTTTGTGTCATCTGCAAATTGGACAAATTTTGAGTTTTTAGGTGAAACACAGGGTAGATCATTTATATATATTAAAAACAATAGTGGCCCCAATATAGAACCCTGAGGTACTCCACATCTGATTAATTTCCACTCAGAAAACAGTGGACCTCTTAAGGCAGCCTTAAAATTCTCCATTGACACTTTCTGTTTTCTATTTAGAAGTTAAGAACTAAACCATTTATTAAAAATGCCATCTATACCATAATACTTAAGTTTCTGTATCAGAATTTTATGATCTACACAGTCAAATGCTTTAGATACGTCACAAAAAATTCCCACAGGAATTAATTTATCATTTATTCCTTCTAAAATATTGTCAGTGAATGCAAATATAGCTTGTTCTGTTGAATGACCCTTTTGAAAACCAAATTGTGATTTAGTTAGAATATTATTATTTTTTAGATGTTCATAAACTCTATTGTACATTGCTTTCTCAAAAACTTTGGAGAAGGCTGTTAGTAATGAAATTGGTCGGTAATTCGATACGGCTGCCTTATCTCCCTTTTTATAGAGTGGTTTAACTACAGCATACTTAAGCCTTTCTGGAAAAATCCCCTCAAGTAGAGATATATTGAATAGATAACTTAGTATATTACTTAATTCTGTGGAGCACAATTTAATTAATCTGCTGGAAATCCCATCATAACCACTTGAGTATTTGCTCTTAAGGGATTTGATAATTTTTCTTATTTCTTCTGGAGTAGCTAATTTTATAGACATTGAGTTAAATTTTTCTTGGAAGCCTTTTTTGACAAAATCCATACTGTGTGTCACTGAGCTATTAGCAGTCAACTTATCAGCAACAGATAAAAAATGTTTATTAAAATTATCAGCAATTGAGAAATTAGATTCTACTGCATTTTCTTTGACAAAAATATCATTACTTGTTTGATTACTCTTTCCTGTTTCCTTTTTTACAATGTCCCATATTGTTTTAATTTTATTTTCAGAATCATGAATTTTATGTTTGTAGTACATACTTTTAGATTCTTTAATAACCTTTTTCAGTATTTTGCAGTACTGTTTGTAATGTGTTTTAACATTAGCATTCTCACTGTTCCTAGAGGCAATATACAACTTCCTTTTATTAATGCATGATGTTCTAATGCCAATAGTTATCCAAGGCTTTTGTTCTTTTTGAGAAGCATGACACTTTTTCAAGGGGAAGCAACTTTCAAAGAAATTTAATACAATGTCACTAAAAATGTTGTATTTTTCATCCATACCTTGAGCACTGTATACCTGTTCCCAGTTTGTGGCATTCAGGCACTAACTTCGGAATCTGAAATATGCAGCTTGGAAAACTGCCTGGTAAGTTGCGGCTCACAATCAACTTTAAACAGCTTCACTTAAACATCCTCTACAATACGTACTTTAATTATTGTTTCATCCTTTCTGTGTCGGAGATAGTTACTATGATATTTAATTAGTGATATAGCGCATAAAACACTCACGGAATAATTTCATCGTATACGGAAAACAGGATACTATACTTTCAATATGAATTTCAATATCACTGATGAAACTGGTGTTGAAACTGAACAGGAAAACGTGTTGGTATTAATGCTTTTTGTCCTTAGCTTATTGCTATATAGGTTTTTTTTGTGGGTTTTTCCATCTAGCATCGCTAAAATAAAAACTTTTATGGACAGGAAAAGCATTGCATTATCAAGACATTTATTATTTTACAAATATATACAGGGTGTTATAAAAAGGTACGGCCAAACTTTCAGGAAACATTCCTCACACACAAACAAAGAAAAATGTTATGTGGACATGTGTCCGGAAACGCTTACTTTCCATGTTAGAGCTCATTTTATTACTTCTCTTCAAATCACATTAAACATGGAATGGAAACACACAGCAACAGAACGTACCAGCGTGACTTCAAACACTTTGTTACAGGAAATGTTCAAAATGTCCTCCGTTAGCGAGGATACATGCATCCACCCTCCGTCGCATGGAATCCCTGATGCGCTGATGCAGCCCTGGAGAATGTCGTATTGTATCACTAAAATGAGCTCTAACATGGAAAGTAAGCGTTTCCGGACACATGTCCACATAACATATTTTCTTTGTTTGTGTGTGAGGAATGTTTAATGAAAGTTTGGCCGTACCTTTTTGTAACACCCTGTATATATTTGAAATTTTTCAGCAACAATGATACTAATAATTTTTTCGTTTGTAAATGCCAATACTTGAAAAACAAATAATTTATTAGATTGAAATAAGCAGCTAAGATTCCAGCTGTTTGAGTGTCTGATACACGGGAGAACATTCAGAGCCCGGCCATCCAGTGTACAATTTTCCACGATTTCCAGAAATCACTCCAGGTGAATGCTTTCATCTCCCAGCTCTATTATTCTATACGTTGACCTGCCGAAAAGCCTAAAATAATTGAATGTTCCATTCCTTTTAGACTATCTCACTGTTTGAAAACTTTATTCCTTATAACTATTTCATAATTCGTCAAAATCAACTAACTGACTTACAATTTTTATTTGCTGTCCAAGTAATATGTCTGTACATAATTTTTTCACTAACATATTAACAGAAAATGTTTAGAAAATCCGACTACACTCTTACCTGAAAACAGGAAATGTATTATAGTGAATGCCGGGGTGGTTCCTTCAAAAGACCATGAATGAATTCCTTTCCGTTCCTCTGCCCAGTCATTTCGTGTCTCTAATGACCTCGACGTCGACGAGGCGTAAAGTCATATGAGAAAAAAAGAAGCAATGCTGTTAGCGTCAGTTAAAATTCACATCATGTTCGTTTAAAATGATAATGTAATCTGCAGACTTGAAAAATAGCACAAGACAAGAGTTCGTACGTCTTAATCTTTCAGGACAAACTCTAGTTTTAAAAATGACTGAAATATTCAGTTTGTCCACGGCACTTCTTAAGAACATAACTCCGAACCAAGTCTGCTATACAAACTTTAGAGTTGTCTGCAAGAATCTTGAGCAAAGTTGACATCGAATCGCTGGTGCAGAATTGTTAGCTAAGTTCTCCCCCAGAACATAAAACTTAAACAGCTCGTCAAGACTTCCAAAGCTGGTCTTCTCTCTCGTGAAAAGACAACAAGCTTTGAGTTTCTTAGCTGAGGGAAAGAATTTTTCCATTAAAGGTAGTTGGCTAGTTTAATAAAGCTAGAGACTGAATTGTTTGCGATCCAAAGAAGAATTCAGATAAGCGTGTTTTTTATTAGCTGTGATATTGTCGTAGATGACAGCTCCTATTGTGGACACCATCGTCTTTTCGTTATGGCCATCTAGGGACCGAGTGCCAATTTCAATTTCTCTCCTGTTGTTTTTTCTTTCCTCCTTTCCATTATTCCTTCATTATTGTACTGTGTTTTCTCTTTCTCTCCTCAGACCATTTTTTACCAGTTTTATTCTCCTCTCTATCTTGGAAACCTGCCATATTCGAAATCTGCTTTTTGAAAATTTTCTCTTTCCATAGCGTCCTGTTTACTGATGTTATTTCGTTTCAAATCTTTCTTAATCTCTTGAATTCAGGTTATAGTTAATTAAATCCCAGGCGACTTTTCCGCAATGTGCGATCGCAAAACGCGAAGAGGACATGTTGACGAAGCGACTGATGTAAATTTCAACAGGTTAGTACCGGTTTCTCGAAGGTCAATAAAGTGGTGTAGTCCCCATTTTGTCTGTCCTTGAGTTACTTCTTACGTTCTTCTGAGCACTTTTTACCAGTCTTACTTCCAGATTTCATCAAAAATCTGTGCTTATTGACTGAGGTTCTGAAAACTTCGCAATTTTTCATGATGTCCTGTCCGATGTTCAATTCACTTATGTCCCTATTGTTTCCTCCAGCGAATGTATCCGCTTAACCTTAGAATTTATTATACTGAATAATATTTTTGAGAGTCTATTGTTATCCATTGTAGTGTATAAAATGTATCAAACATCTCCTACCTACAGTTCACCTCTTCATTCAAATTTCATTTTCTTATGTTGGTCCGAATACTTTCCTGTCAATTCTGTGCTCTTGCTTTTATTATTACTATTACTGTCGATTGCGATGGAACTTACGTCCGGGTTGTAACTTGACGATATATTACTTTGGCACTGCCTGTAGTTATTTGGGGAATCCGTTGAAAATCCAAGTCTGGATGGCCGGACGGGGATTTGAACCCGCGTCCCCCCGAATGCCGGGCTAGAACCTTACCATTCAGATACTCGACTCGGTCAACGGATAAAAAACACAGGTTAAGATGCTTCTGAGAATTAAATGAAATGCGTTCGATAAATAAATAAACGAATGAAATAATCCATTGCATTGGCAATCGTAAGTTATTATATATTTACTAGATTCAAAGCCCGTTAAAAATGACTGTGAATGGAATGTTCTGGCAATTCATTTCTTTGCTGTTGCTAAATAAATAGAATTGTTGTTGTATAATGCCCATAACCTTAATTTGTAATTTGTACGTATTTCGATTGCACTTTACGAACCGTTACAGATGGAACGTCTACTGAACTGTTGATGTCAGAATTAGGTATTTAGTGAAATTAATTTTTTTTTAAAATCCCAAAACTTATGCTATCGAGCGTGATATTAGTTTTATTCCTGCTACCGGTCTCATTCAGCACGACAAATGTGGAACTGCTTAACTACGGCATAAAATAATAATAACCTCACTAACTCGGAGCTTAGGAAGCGTACATAAATCACGTAGCTCCATTATGGCCTCCTGTGAAGCCTCCCCTCCCCCCCCCCAAGTAACCAGACGTGGCTTTAGCCTTTACCCCCACGTAGCACGTAACATTCTTCCTTTTGATTCCTACCGAGCGTGGTGGTGTAACGGATAGCGTTCTGGCCTCGCATTCGGGAGGACGGCGGTTCGAATCCCCGTCCGGGCATCCAGATTTGGGTTTTCCATGGTTTCCCCAAATCACTCCAGGTTAATGCCGGGATGCTTCCTTCAAAAAGGCCATGGCCGAATTCCTTCCCATTCCTTGCCCCCATCCTTTCCCGTCTGTAAAGACCACGTTGTTAAAAATGGACGTTAAACTGTTCCAAAAAAAAAAAAAAAAAAAAAAAAAAACAAACACTTTTGATTCCATAAAACATTTTGTTCTGTTTTCACTTGTCAGACTACTGTAAATTACATATGGAGACAATTAAATGAAGGAAATAAATATTCATATTCTGTTGTGTGTTCTGTATCTCATTTTAACTGTGAAATATAAATGAAAAGATACGTGGCCTGGCTAGGAACACTCCCCCCCCCTCCCCACACACACACACACACACTTAGCGCACCGTAGCATTCCAGGCAACCCCTCTCCCCCCTCCCCCCAAAAAAAACCGAGTATTGCAGTTTATGGAAGCTCCCTTATGAAAGCAGAATAAATTATTTTAAAAAAACTAAATTCATTGTGAATTATTCAGTAAAAAATTTGTGTCAGTTGTCAGTCTGGTCCTGTATGCATTTCGACCTAACCATAACTTCTACTAATATAGCTGTTCATAATTCATAGATTCTATTACCCGTATACGAATTTATTCACTGCATTGCGATCCAACTTTGACCCAATGAAAATATTTACATCAGTAATAAAAGCAACTAATAATTAATATGTTAATTTAAACGTAGTATATACTTTATTATGGTGTTTCGGCAAATCATTTCTTCGAGTATATTATAACAGTGACTTAAAGTATCTGCATTTGATATAAATATCTTGTAAGTCCATCAAAAATGACGTGTTGAATGCAGTATTTTAGCAGTTCGTTTCTTCGCTAAGTAAGTGTAAGTTTCATCAAACAACGCTCATAATCTTGAATCTTTATATATAAAGATGAATGTATGTATGTTTGTTTGTTTGTTGGTTTGTTTGTTCTTCATACAAATCCACAGTTTTCATCCGATCTCGATGAAACTTTGCACACTTATCCTTTGAAACAAGGAGAAAAATACTGTCTACATTTGGTTGAAAAATTATCTGTATAAATAACACATGTTGTGTCATAAATTCGAAATACGGCGATAGACAGACACGTTGGATGGTGACGTCTCCGTACCGTGTTTCCGTGTAGTGGACTGGCAGCTCAATGGCTAAAGAGCTTGCTTACGAACGTCGTGGTCTCCGGTTTAAATCTCAGTGGAGGCTAAGATTTTTAAAAATTGTTTTTCATCGTAAGAGTCAGGCCTGGGCCGTAGGTTATTAGGATTGAATGTTGAACTGTAGATATTAGAAAGTAAGGGGTGCAATGCGAGGCAAATCGTAGTTAGTCTTGCAATTTTGTAGGTGTAAACTTTTTTACGTTATAATGATCCCTCAGGTGTTGTTCGCAGTCAGTGTGTGAGTGTGAACCACAGTAATACTAATATAAATACGGAAGTAAGTCTCTGTCTTTTTGTTACGTTTTGACGACTATATGGCTATATCGTTGTGATGGAATTTTATAAGGAAAGCTGTACGAAGGGCACAGGATATTTTTTCCAGTATGATTAACAGTTATAGTCACGAAATTTTGAAATCTTATCGAATAGTGACAGAAATATGCTGGAAATTGATTCTCTTCAAGAGGCAGGTTCGACGGTAGAATGATATAGTGATAGCTTTCCTGTCATATTATGCCGATTTGATATTGTTTGGGACCAATCCTTCGTTACCAACAACTTTTTATGTTTAATTCTGGCAAAAAAATTCTTAATCCACTCGTACGAAGTCGCGGGTACGAGGCTAGTATATATATATATATATTAGCTTACTGTAACAACAGTGTTGCGGTACAGAGAGTATAAGAAAAATCTAAATTGTTTTATATAGACAGATAATTAATTCATACTGATGAACTGGACGTCTATAACGGGCAGCAAACTTCACATGATTTGTTGCTGGTTTTACGCCGTTGAGTTTCGAGGCACTAGTGGTCTGTGAAGGCAAGCCGTGGCAGCAGCGTCCATCAAGAGTTCTTCATACACAACAGCGAGCTGTTTAAAATGAGCTCTTGGCGGCAATCCAGAATCGGAATCACGCTGAACGGGCCGAAAGCTGACAGCGCAGATGGTCGAAGGTTTCCAAAAATAATCCAACCAGCGCTTCTTTATTGCGGTTGGACACCCCTCATTGAGCTCAACGTAAAGTTAACGCTTAGAGCACATTTGTATTCACAGGAGACTATGGGTGGCTTTTGCAGCGAAACCGATTTTCACTATGCGCCATTCCATTGCCTAGCAGCGCGCGGAAAGAAAACATATGCACGGCACTGTATTAGGCTTTCCAGCGTGGTACGTGAGCGGTAACGCTCTGGCCTCGCATTCGGAAGGACCCAGATTCGATTCCCCGTCCGGGCATCCAGATTTAGGTTTTCAACGGTTTCACCAAATCAAGCGAATGTTGGGATAGTTCCTTCAAAAGCCGTGGCCGAATTCCTTCCAGTTCCTTGCCCCCACTGCTTTCCTTCTCTTACTATCTTGACGTCTACGTGGCGTAAAGCCATACGCAAAGCAAATCTTATTTCGTTGGTCTTAAATATACAGCACGCGTATCCAATTCTGTAGAACACGATTTGAAATCCCAGTTCGGTCATCCAAATTTAGGTTTTCCATGGCTTCCAGAAATCACTCCAGGCGAATGCCGACATGGTTCCTTTTAAAAGAGTATGGCTGAATTTCTTCCCGTTCCTTGTCCCCACCCATCTGCCCCCTCTAATGAACTCAATACCGAAAAGGCGTAAAGACAGATATTTTTTTTTTAAATCTTTCTTGTAGCAGAGTACGTTGATGGGAGAAGCATTTCACTGTCTTCATAACTAATAGAAGTTCGCATTAAATTTGTTCGTAAATTACGTTGTTTGACTGCCACAGAACCCCAGCGCAGTTTCCGTATCAGTTCTGTGACATTTTCGTGGTCACAAATTGAGCGGCTCATCTTGCACATTCTCGATACTGTAGATCGATCTCTTGCGATACGGATACCATACTCGAGAAAACTTTTATAGACCCACGCAATTTCCTTTGTAGATACGTTACAATTCTTCAACATTCCATCTATGAATCGCAACCTACAATTAGCTTTTTGAAGGATCTATGTTCTTTGGTGATCCCATTTAACATTGTTGTATATTGTTACACCTCTGAACTTAAATTATTCAACATTTCTAAGACCTGACGGACAATTGTCTTCTTATTTGTAACCCTCTTTACTCGTCCCTTACATTTATCGCAATTTAATTTGATCAGTCTTCTATCCCGCCATGTTGAAATGATGTCGAGATGAGGTGCTTAAAACACTATTCGTTGGACGCGGCCATCATTTTCTTCTCAGCGCAGATGTAAGCGATAGATTTGAAAGTATTCGATGGTTCACGTTCATTGCGCAGGTGTGGGAGTTGTCGATTTCTAAGACAAATTTATTTTTACCTATGTGTTTTCATTTATCACCAATATCGTTGAAGCTGTACACAGATGGCGTTTTATTATTCTTTTCCAAATTCTCACCCGGAGCAAGCAAACACGTTTAGTCTTTATTTATGACATCTTCGGTGCCCTAGTTAAATATATATATATATATTCACACACAGACACAGACACAAATACACACACACACACACATATATATATATATATATATATTCAGTATTGTAACCCCACTTTTTGATATTAGATCTGCATCGGGACACTTCAGTTCTTAATCTATTTAGTGCCTTCTATGTGGCATATATATATATATATATATATATATATATATATATATATATGTTTACCTATGACACTGAAGATGTGTTACCGAGCGTGGTGGTGTAACGGATAGCGTTCTGGCCTCGCATTCGGGAGGACGGCGGTTCGAATCCCCGTCCACGCATCCAGATTTGGGTATTCCATGGTTTCCCAAATCACTTCACGCAAATGCCGGGATGCTTCCTTAAAAAGGCCAAGCCCGAATTCCTTCCCGTTCCTTGCCCCCATCCTTTCCCGTCTCTAAAGACCTCGCTGTTGAGAGACATAAAGCAGTTAAAAAAAATGTGTTAAATAAAGTCGAAACGCATTTGACATACAAAAAAAAATTGTTTTAGTTGCAAGACGGAAGAATAACAAAAAACAGTTATAATAGCAACTAAGGACTTAGGCCAAAAATCACCAACATTTTAATTTCGTATAAGTTTATACTGGCATAGGTAGAGAGCGAGATAAGGCGTTGCGTAATTTGAGAGGTGAATTCTCAACACTCAGGCCGTCCCTTATGGAGAACGCTGGTAGTTCTACTGGAAATAATATACTCTGACGTTTAACACAGTTGACAATGGCATGCTGAACGTTTTCAAAGACCCACCATGGTTCTCAACTTTCTCAATTGCGATTATAATGTTGCGTTTAATGAGAAAACTTTAGATTCATTATATCTTTATTGAGAAAATACTTTCAGGTATATGCACTGGATATTGGACCGAAAAAAAATGGTGTAGGTGCATTAAATAACCACATTGATGTAGCGATATTATTCCGAGTGGCACACCCGAGCTCAAGCCAAGAGATACTTTATTTATCAACAGAATATAATCTGACACACACAAAGTTCTCCACCGTGCACACACACACACACACACACACACACACACACACACACACACACACAGAGAGAGAGAGAGAGAGAGAGAACGATTAAACTCTTTCAAGTTACAGCATCAAAGATATAATGATGAATGCAATGCGTCGTACTTTTAAATGCCTACCTTACAGCGACCTGCTTTGGCATTGCTTTAGACGGAACTGCACTCAGATGTGCTCTAAACCAACTGAATTGAATTTAAGTGCGATGGAGCGCATGCTCCGATGGCAATTTGCCCAGTGATATATTTACTCAGTTCGTATTTTATTATGCACTAACATCTTAAGTAATTTGAATGTAAAACTCCTCCAACCACCCACTTTTGCCATTTATGAATTTTCATTTTAAATTCCTTTAGCTTTTTTGTTAAATTATTCATCACTTCCTCTCGTAATTTATCCCAATCCCCGACAACCTCTCTCACAACACATTTTCCCATCCCCTTATGCCTGAAATAGAGTGCCAGTTTAAGGTCAAGGTCTTTTCCCTTCCAAGCATTACTCCTAAATCTTCCACGGGGATTCGAACCCTCGTCCTCCCGAACGCGAGGCCAGAGCGTTAGCACTCACCCTCCGCGCTCGGATTGGTTAATCCAATTCCCTCACTTCTCTGTTATATCCTCTCATCACTCTTTCCACTAAATGAAGGATTTTGTAACCTTTTTCTGCGACCTTCCCAATGTGTCCTGCCGAGTTGAGTTTAATATCAGATGTCACGCCAAGAGATTTACATTTCAAGCTTTCTGTTTCCCTCTCTCAACATTTCACACTTTTCGCAGACGTCATTACTGGTAAAAAATTGCACTTATACTTGTGTCTTTTTTTCGGGGTTTAATAATTTCAATAAAGACTGCGGCTATGGTTTGAGTCAAATGTGGAAGTGTGTACTAGCAAATGAACACGTTGTAACAAGTACAAGATCGCTCCATGATACACAAACCTCTTTGAAACAGTAAATATTCTTTGGCGGAGAAACAAAATCATCTTTGCCGGTGAAAAATAAACAGTGAATCAGTGTTCAAGTTTATCAAAAAAGGACCAGGCGGCTAGATAGAGAGAAGCCCTGACGAAGGCTCCAGGTTGGTGCCGAAACGTTGGCGATAACACACACACACACACACACACAAAACAAAAAAAAACAAAAAAACTTAGCGCAAACCCCGAAAAAAAGGACAAAAGTAATTACAATTTTTTACCAACGTTACGTATCCTTTTTTTCATATCTTCATTGTTTAATATTATGTTTTTATATGTATGTGTGTGTATTGCTGCCAGCCCTGCTTCCTTAAAATACGAGATCTAATGGAGTATTCAGATTTTACATTACATTCAAATGCCAATTGGCACAAAAATTCACTTACTTTTGCACATCAGGTTGAAAATCTTTCTTAATTCCGTTTCGTACTACCTTACGAGAACTACCTGTGCAGAAGACTTCATAACGAGAAACAGTTCTGTCAGATGTGGTATTCGCTGATTACCGACGCAGGTGACTTTCAGGAGAAGACACGAACACAAGGTGGGTGTCGCCCGTACAAGACGATAAAAGGGGAGTAGCTTGTGTGAAGTGTTGTTGGTTCAAGTTAGTTAACTAGCTACACCGCAAGCAGAATACATGTGCATAATTTACAACTCCTTTACGCTTCGTTGCTTTAAGAGCAGTCTTGTGTAGTTCGCGAATGAACTAGTTGGGAAGAGCGCTCCCGCGGACGAACTACGCGAACTAGTTCCCAGATCTCTCGCTCCTTAGCTCGTTCGATCCTTATAAAAATAATACGTGACTTCTACAATGCGATTATGTGATGTAGCGTAATGTATATATCAGTTTGATTATGGGGTTATACGTTTTGTTTTTGGTTTTTTATTATTATGTCATCAAAACGGAAACATAGTTCCATATGGACAGATTTCACTGAAGACACACATAAAAAACAACAGTTCAACAGTAATAACTATTGCAGGAAGCTCAAACGGAAATTTAACCTGGAATATGAAAACAAAACATGCTTTTGTCCCATTAACAATTAAAAGACAACCACCTATAGCCACAACTACCATAACAAACAAAATACCGCGTGCAGTAGCGGCAGCAAAGCAAACGTACGTTCTGTTTCTCAGGAATTCGTGATGGGAGCTGGTTTGGGGCGTGTGCAGTTGGAGTGACATGGGACCCCTGATACGTCTATATGCGACTCTGGCAGGTGACACGTACGTACGCATCCTGGCTGATCACCTGCATCCATGCATGTCCATTGCGCATTACGACGGACTTGGGCAATTCCAGCTGGAATGCGACACCCCACACGTCCAGAATTTCTACAGAGTGGCTCCAGGAACACTCTTCTGAGTTTAAACACCTCCGCTGGCCACCAAACTCACCAGACATGAACATTATTGAGCATGTCTGGGATGCCTTGCAACGTGCCGTTCAGATGAGATCTCCACCCCCTCGTACTCTTACGGATTTATGGACAGCCCTGCAGGACGCATGGTGTCAATTCCCTCCAGCACTACTTCAGACATTAGTAGAGTCAATGCCACGTCGTGTTTTAGCACTTCTGCGTGCTCGCGGGGGCCCTACACGATATTAGGCAGGTGTAACAGTTTCTTTGGCTCTTCAGTGTAAAAGAGCGGCCTAGTTCGCTAAGGAGCTGCAAACTAAACTGAACACTCCCAGTCGGGAACTATTATGGGCAAGCCTAAGGCAGGGCCGGATTAAGACAGCGCGGGGCCGTAGCATATGTGAAGAAGGGGCCCTAGATTTTCCAGATTTTTGCCCTCCGGGGCAAAATTGTAGAGCTAAAAAAAAAAAGGTCGCCCATCTAGCCTAGGTGCGGGGCACCCCCAGGAGGCACGAGGCCCCCTAGAAGGCGCTAGGCCCGTAGCATTTGCTGCCTCCTGCTACGTGGTTAATCCGGTACTGGTCTAAGGCTATCGAGTGATTTTTGTTTTACACGGTAAAACGGGAAATGCGAAACCAGACCAACGTCACTAAATGGGACCCAATGAGTAGACAGATACACGTTTTTTAACATCAATTTTATTGTTTTACATATGATTTTTTTATTTTTGTTTATTATTATTATTTTTTTGTTCGGTCTTTACGCTTCGTCGACGTCGAGGTCATTAGAGGCGGGTCGGCAGACTAGAAGATATGTTTTAATAATTATGAAAATACATATTTCAGTTTATCCTCCCAATATTATAATAGAAACATTATCTAGGTAGGTCAAAAATTCTATATTTTCAAGGAAAAACTTGCTAAGGGCCTAAAAATATAGTGTCACAAAAATGTCGTTTTAGATGAAAATATTTTACCACACTGTTTGTACGACCAAAACGGACCAATTAATATAAAAATTATCGGTGGTCTATTGTCTTTAATAACACAGACATTGGCAACACTGTCCTTTATACATTAAAAAACCTAACATTACAAACAAAAGAGCGCATGCAGTAGAGGTAGCAAAGCGAGCGAACGATCCGTTTCTCTGGAATTCGATATGGGAGCTAACTAACTAAAAGAGCGACCTAGTTCGCGAAGGGGCTGCGAACTAAACTGAGCGCTCCCAGTAGCGAACTATTATGCGCAAGTCTAGTTGAGAGCAAAGTCAGAGGAAATTCAGTCGCTGAGCGCAACTGTTCATCGAAAAGAGAGTTCAACTTTGCGGAATATATGCACATTATCCTCAGCGATCGTGTTGAGTATGTCTCTCAGCGTAACGTGTACATTCGGTGAACGCGTGCAGAAACTGTATGATCTACATCAAATACGCAACTTGGGCCACGAATATACGTTTACCGTGAAATGTTCTCGTCTCCATTGACGATTATCATAAATAAATTCACAGAAGTAATATTATAGAAAACGTGTTTGTAGAGAATAAACGACAGAGATTTAAAAAAAAAAAAATCTTATATTCTATTTCCACGTAAGGTCTGCCACGAGAATTTTTCACATTTTTCCAGTTAGAGGAAAAACTGTATCTGCTACCATCCACCCCATCTCCCTGATAGCTAACACACAGCTGCTCTAACAGTTTCCGTTCGTTGTGTTTGAATTACACAACAAGTGCAATCATAGCTATAGTTTGGTATTTTCTCGATGAGGCAAATTTTAAGAAATTAGCAAACTGAAAGTACATATTTCTGGAACGTTTGATAGCGAGGGCGTTCTGATTGGCTCTTTTCAGCTGAGCACTTCCAGAACTTTCTCTGTTCGCAGACCCACAGTAGACTACGGAGAAGTAGATCCTCGTTAACATAACGAAGTTTAGATGAAAATGATATGTTAATCTATATCTATAAAACGAAAACCGGAAATATTGGTCATATAAAAAATCAGAAACTACGGGGCGGATTTAGATGGAGTTTTCGCCGCTTTAAAGCTTAGAATCTTAATTCACTTGTCTGGCATGTCTTATGTTTCAACGTTAAATAATGTAGGAGCATTAAATGAAATTCTGAACGTATGGTGAGAAATTCCACAGGAGGAATTACTAGATACCGCATACTCCGCAGTCCGCACTAAACACACAACACAATGTCTCTGACCATAGCCTTTAATTAAAGCAATAAGATAACTTACAGTAATAACTATTTTGCACACTAAACAAAACTTTTAGTATTCTTTCTTTTAATTCGATATATTCAATTTTTAAAAGCCATAGCTTGAAGTATTCTTTCCTTTAATTCGGGATATCACTTTTTAAACGACATAGATAGCCGTAAAAACAACAGAGATTTTCTTTAAGCACGATCTCTGGACAATATCTCTGGCCTTCAGCATTAGTGTTCTGTTTACGATAATTATTATTATTATTATTATTTGCGGATAAGCCCATTAGGACTACGCAAAGTACTCAGAAGCGTTTGTTCGCTTTCCTTTGTGCCCATATTTCCTTCATACGCTTGCTGTGGGCTTCTTTCCTCTCATCTGACCATGTTGTTCCTGATCTTTTCTTTAATCTTTCCTCCCGGTCAACTTGCCACTTGTGAATTTTTGATTTAAATGTGTCTTTGTTTTCGAAATCTTCTGGAACAATTCCTGCTGATTTGAGGTCTTTCTTGATTTCTCCAATCCATTTCATTGTATCCGATACTGATTTACTTCGGTTTTCATAGAATTCAACTATTTGTCTTGTAAGTCTGTTAGGGTTCATTCTTTTGATGTGTCCATAAAATTTTAGTCGGCGTTTTCTAATATCACTGTGAATGTCTGCATATTGTAGAATTTCCTGATTACTTTTGAGTCTGTACTGGTCTCCTATGAGTCTTGGGCCCAAAATTTTCCTTATAATTTTGCGTTCTTTTTTCTCAATGTTTTCTATATCTTTTTTTCTGTTTTAATAAGTGTTTCTGATCCATAAAGACATTCAGGTTTAATAACTGTATTGTAATGTCTCAGTTTTGTGTGCTTGGAGATGCATTTTTGTTGTAGACATTTTGTGTTAGGCGATAAGCTGTTTCCATCTTTTGGCATCTAATTTCATTATTCCGGATTCACTTTTGATATTTTATCTACAGAGTTAAAGGATCTGGAGTTTCGAGCCACAAGTATAATCAAATGTGAGTTTTTAACATAATCTTGAGTTGTTCAGTAATGTAGTAAGCTTGATATACACGAATCTTTTCGGACGAATGAAAATAGTATACGTGCAAATAAACTTTAGCCCACCAGTTTCTTGGTAGGGGGCGGGTGAATGTAAGTATGCTTTAGTTCCGAAAAAGTTGAAACTTTGTACAAATGTTTTGCGGGAATAAAAATAGGGTACGGTTAAATCTACGCCAACTATACCGGGCAACGCCGGGAACTCCGCTAGTTATGGATAAAATATTGTGTCACTGTCATTTCTGAGTAGATCGTATGCTGCAGTAGTGATTTCAATATATACCAACTTTCCCTTTTCGTGGTATTTTTGGTAATCTTAAATTGGTTTAGTGTAATTTACCACCCACTTAGGGGAACCCGGGGTACAGCCACTGTTCAACTACGGCAGCCATGTTAGTTTAGTTTCTGTAACGTTAGTGCCTGAAGTTTTCGCTGTGTGATTTTCTTCTCTTGTATTACAAATTACAAGCAAAGAGAAAATGAATCATCACTCACCATAGTTGAAGGCTGCGACGGGTGAAGAACATATATCACGAACACCTTATTCATGCTGATGAAAATGAGTCACTTGGTTCGGGAGGTGAGGACACGCCAAAGTTTCCGACATGACCGAGTGCATTATCGATATGACTCTGGCCTCGCATTCGGGAGGACGGCGGTTCTAATCCCCGTCCGGGTATCCAGATTGGGATTTTCCGTGGTTTCCCCAAATCACTCTAGGCGATTGCCGGGATGCTTCCTTCAAAAAGGTCATGGCCGAATTCCTTCAAGTTCCTTGTCACCAGTCCCATCCCTCCTCTAATGACCTCGAGGACGACGAGGCGTCAAGCCATAGTAAAAAAAAAAAAAAAAAAGAAAAAAAAATGGTTGCGAGAGGACTGAGATATTATATATAAATACAAAAAAACAACAAAAAAAACCAAAAAAAAACAAGCAGTCTGCATCGAGCAACAAACACCGTCAAGCTGCGACTTCGGACGGGTTGGGATTCCTTGTCGTAGGGTGTTCCTGTATGTATATCGCAGGTGGTGACAGAATTAGTAATATACCAGAAGGGTACGGAATGTTGAAACAAAAACAAAAATTATGCAAAGCACGTTCTCCTGTATTGTAACTTCTGATGATTTTGTAGCCAAGGTAAATTATGAATAATTGTTTACATTACAAGTATAGTTAGTACATGCTTGAAACACGTTTGATTGTCTTTAGTTTCATGTGGTTACATTTTTTTCGTGTATCTTTCTTGAGTAACCTCACCTCCCTAACCTAATTCGTGTCTCTTGGGCATACCGCTTGTGGCGGAATGGAAAAGTACTCCACTCTGACGCGCTATTGGGTGACATCTGGCAACAGGGCCTCTTCCTTTTTCGTTTTACCCGAATTATTGCGGCTATTCATAAAATTAAAGAAAACATGAAAAGGGCGAATTGGAAGGTGGGGAACACTACTGTCTTAACATATTCCCCATCCAAAAAAGGTGTAGGAGCTGCTATTAGGGGAAAAAGAGTAAAAGAAGTTTGTCAGAAAGAAAAAGCAAGGATAAAACTATTTAAGAAAGAGAATTAAGAATGGAAAAAAAGAAAAATGCCTTATGATAAACGTAAAAAAGAAAGAACTAAAGAAATAAGACAAAACTAACGAGCGTGAATCTGAGAATTGTTCGGACTGTGAATGCTTATATCGCGGCGTATATTACTCACAGTCAGTTAAAGGTTTGGTCGCTTGATCCATGTGCAAAAAATGGACTGCGCACAATTCCCCGTTCTGCTCCATGTACGGGGCAAATGTCATTATTTTTTGTTTGGAAAAACAAAAGTATTGCCCTTTTGTTTTTTCACAATATTAATTCATTTTTGTAGTTATTACGTTGTAGTGCATTCGTAGACAAATTTACAGGTCTTTTAATGAGCCCTTCTGTATTTTTAGAACATATTTTCAACTTGGTACCCCGTTCCCCTACTTTTGACATTTACAAATTTTAAATTTATGTTGTTTCAGTGTTTCTGGTAAATTTTTCTGTGATTCCCTTGGTAATTTATTCCAGTTACCTACAGTGCAGAACAATTCCACTCCCTTACCTGTGAAATCAAGGCCCAGTTTGCAGATTTTGACTTCTGATCCCTTCAGTGTACTACTATCTACCAACACCCATCCAAGCCAATTCCAATAGAAAACAGTTTAATATATTTCATCCAAAGTCCCTGTCTGTGAAAAAAAAACTGTTCGTAAAACTTGTGGTTTTGCCGGAAGAAAATTCTACATGACTCCAAGACGTGTTTATGGTTGGTGACAATGCCCTTCGGACTCGTACGAAACCAGAAGCTCTGCTATTTATTTTATCCGCTACTGTCGGCGCGTGTCCAAGGTTTTCTGCACGATGGCTTGTTAGGGGACGCTCCGTTCTGTATGCCGAGCGCTGGTGCCATTTGCGACCGCTCCAATATTGCGTTCGATCCAACGGCAAAGACAAGTCAACAGCGGAAACGAGCTTCTGCAGCGGAACAGCTGCTAAACCCCCTCTTGTCTCCTATACCAGGATTCAAGCTGCCTCGTCCCAAGCGAAATTTCCTCTTCGATTTGTCCGGTCGTGCATTTAACAAAAATTGGCAGCAATCAGAAAAAAAAGTTAACTAGAACGAATCGTCGAGATAGGCGTAATTTAATTTAATTGCAATGCAACGTACGCTCCGGTGGCAATTTCCCTACACACCAATCTTCCCCCTTTCCTGCATCCTCCTTACATTTGCCCACTACAAATTTCAACTTTAAATTCTTTCATCGTTTTCGGTAAATTATTCATCATTTCTCATGGTAACTTATTCCAATCCCTGATACCCTTAACTAAAAAAAAAAAAAAAAGAGAATCTTCCTACACTCTTGAGCCTGAAATCGAGTGCCAGCTTGTGGTCATGGTCATCTTTTCCCTTCCAAGCATATCTTTTAATTCTTACACCAGCATCTTTCCACGCATCATCAGCAATATACCCCTTGTACACTCCCATGATCCTCTTCACCCTCCTCTAGTCTTCCAATGAATCCCATTCCAGCTCTTTTATAATATCTGTTACTGGTTTCACTCTGTGATAATTTCCAGAAAGAAATCTAGCAGCCTTTTTTTCATCTTCTCAAACTCCTGTATTTGTTAACCAAAATGTGGGTCCCATACTATACTACCATATTCGAGCAATGGTCTGACCAAAATTTTTGTTACCCAATTCCTTTACTTCTCTCATACATCCCATCATCACTCTCTCCAACAAGTGCGGAAATTTGAAACTTTTTTCTGCTACCTATCCAATGTGTCCTGCACAGTTAGGCTTGTTATCAAATGTAATGCTAAGATATTTAGATTCAAAGTCTTCAACAAGCAATTCTTTCTCAATCTTATAATCATAATACACCTTTAATTTTTTTAAATTAAATGTTAAAATAGTTTTTTATCTGTGTATCTAATAAAATGAGTCTTTGTTGTATTTATCTTCATCCTGTGTTTACCAACCCAACTAGATATCCTGTCCAGATCACCCTGCAGCTGTTTACAGTCCACTACAGTTTTGATCCTTTTTTATATCATTATGACATCTGGAAACAATCTAATTTCTGATAGTAAACGATCAACACAATTGTTTATTGGACTAATGAATAGCTATAACGCTATACGCTGTTTCTCACTGCCCTACGTTTTGTTTCTAACATACCGAGCGTGGTGGGTGAGAGGTAACTCTGGCCTCCAATCTCGAAAGACCTGGGTTCGAATCTCCGTCCGGGCATCCAGGTTTGGATTTTGCACGGTTTCCCCAAATCATTCCAAGCGAATGTCGAGATGCTTCCTTCAAAAGGTCATGGGCGATTTCCTTCCCGTTACTGCCTCTAATGCCTTCGACGTTGACGAAGCGTAAAGCCATAGTAAAAAAACAAAAAAGTTTCTAATGTAATGCTTTGTCAAAGGTATGTTTTTAAATAATTGAAATGAGGACTTTACCTACAAATCGCCATTTTGTTTGTAATTAAATGTATCACTGCGATAGTCTGTATAGCATACATAGTAATAAGTTACACCATATTTTACATAGGCCTAAGTAGATAAAAACCATTAGACTCTGCGCAACGCATATTTGCCCTAAATCAAACTTACTAGGTCGGACAGTTATCAGAATCAAGTATTATTTATTTATATATTCCTCGTATGCACATCAAAATCAAGTAACAGATCTCATCAGGGCACACGGTGATGACACGTGACTCTGGACAAAAGAGGTATTTAATTGCAGGAGTCAGTTTGCTTGCTTGGAACTATTCTATCCCAGAAAAACAAAAGTGAAATCAACACACACTTTAAAGTGAAAACTAGGCTTAGGACAAGATCTCATTACTTTCGCCATAAAAAAAAAAACAATCATGAGACTTGGTCTATTTTTGGAAAAATTGTTTTTGTGGCCTATCATTTGTTTTTATAAGTTGATCACTCAAATATAACGGCTCCATTTGAAAATTGGTGGGTAAAAACATTTCAGAATTCAAGACATTAGTTAAAGTGTGTCCATTACAAACAATGTCCACTCTACTACGAACAATTCTTTGCGTCCGGTGTTCGGCATTGTCTAATGACACAGATTTCACTACCACGGTAAGTAAAATCAAAGCAACCTCCAAACTAAACATAGGAACAAGGAAAAATTAAAGCTGTTACTTAAGCTTGCTCATTTTTATGGATAAAAGAAATTTAAGACATATAGTGTCATCAAAAGCAAAGCAATTAACCTACAAATATGCCGAAATGTTACCACTGAATAAATACAGGAAAAATCTCCAATATCGGATTTTGATTAGACGATGAAACCACAAATGTGTACCAGTTTATTCCCTTTCTAAGAGCACGGGAAGTAAAGTGGAATTTTGATGTTTGGGTGTCGAGCCGATTTTTAATCTCAGCAACTTCTAAAGTAAGGAGGGGAAGAACGTAAGATTTGAACTTAGTAAGCTTCGTCTATAATGTAAATAGAGACATATAAACTTATTAGGGTAAATAACAATTTCACGTTTGGAGTAGATAAGGGGTAGAATATATAAGTAAATTTGCAAGATTTATACTATGCTTAAAATCTGGTGGTAAAACCTTAACTGTGTGACAAAATTCGGCTTTATACAACAACGGAGAGTTTTTATGATCATCAGTGCGTGACAAGATCGATAAAAGTTGCATATGAATAACATTCAAACTAAGAACAGGAATGAAACAAAATTCAGTGTGTTTGCTGAGATTGCTGATATCTATTTATGATAGAAGTTTGAGGAATCTAGCGTCACTAAGATCGATGAAACTGAGATGCAAAAATGGCCCCGAATCTCTTATTGAAATGTGTAGGCAGTACCACCATTGACTCAACTTGGCTGGTACACTGCCGTGGAACCACACACAAAACACGGTCAGCTGTTTACACAAAGTATTGAGGGAACTTTGTTTTTAAACTCTGAGCGTATTCGCAAAGTACTGGTCTGGCAGCATATTAAGTGATGTCTCAGCAGAGATGATAAATGAAGAGAGGAAGCTGTTTTGGAACTGACTGTTGGTGAACATCCACGCTTCTTTGCGAAAGGTAATATACGATCGCGATCAGTGTGCCTTCGGTGTCACCATACTTATTTTTTTAATTACTATTATCGGATTGTTCAACCATCTAAAGGTAGGGATTCAGTTGATCCCGTTTTCCACCTCTGACTTGAGTACTAATGAAGAAACTGCAGTGTCACCATCTGTTAGTGCCACGTGTAAATTGTATTCTGTAATAGCTGGGACGTGTGGTCTGTCATTGCACACGACAATTTATAAACAGATCATACACAAAATGACTGCGAGAGAAACAAAGCCTGAGTGACTGATATAACATTACACACGCTATCTATCTGTCTGTCACCGTTCGGTAGCTTGTCGATATTTCATGACAAAATATGTTATTTAACTGGAAAAGTGTCCTTCAAAAGGGTACATAGTACACCGTTCTGAAATTTTATTAAGATTGTTTTAGTCGTTTTGTCATAAAAGCATAACAAACAGGTAGTGAAACAGAGCAATTTTCGTAACTATAATATTAGTGCAGATATTCGTTTGTGAAATGTGTAATTTATGAGGTGGAGATTGGGAACCATACCAGCATTTGCCTAGGTTATTGCCGAAAACCGTTTAAAACCTTTCCCGTAAGGGGGTATCCATAAATTACGTGAGGTGTTTTTCCGGATTTCCGGCCGCCCTCTCCCTCTGGTGAGACTTCGTGAGATCTGGTCCGACTCCCCCCCCCCCCCCTCTGGTGAGATCTGGTACGTGAGACATCCCCTCTAGAAATAACCCTCGCAACTTTTTCTTTAGCGTCATTTATAGAACTTTTATTTTAGCTCTACGGTCCGACAATTTTACAAAACCTCACGTGAGATTTGCGTAGACCCTCTCTCCCCTTGGTGAGATTTCGCGGGACCCCCTCCCCCCCTATTTCACCTCAGGTAATTTATGGACGCCCCCTAACCAGTATGGCCAACGCTTAGTCCTGGTATTTGAAGCTGTTGTTCCTTCCAAGAACAGCGTGGTAGTACTCGAAAGCGCACGGCTACACTGGTGGTCACAGATCGAATTGCTACTGTATGAGATGTTTGCTGCTAGGGGAGCTCATTTGGGCCTGTCCGTAGCAACTTGAAGTGTGAATTCCGTTACTCGCCCGTTCCAGGGTGTACAGCTGTTGCTCTGTCCGCAGGTGGGCTGGCGGCTGACTACACAGTGGATGGCGGGCGACGTGGCGTGCAAGGTGTTTCTGCTGCTGCGCGCCTTCGGCCTGTACCTGTCCAGCAACGTGCTGGTGTGCGTGTCTCTGGACAGATACTTCGCGGTGCTCCACCCGCTCAAAGTGAACGACGCCAGACGGCGGGGCAAGATCATGCTGGCGCTCGCCTGGATCATCGCATTCCTCTGCTCCGTGCCGCAGGTAAGCGCTTCAGCCGCACAGTTATTAAGGACACAAACTTTAGTCCGTTCAGTTAACAGAGGCGTCTCAAGGACAGCCTGCTCTGCCCCCACTCCACAGCCCTTACCACCATGCGAGGGGGAAATTTACCAGTCGAATACCTGGACACAGCGGTCAGTTCGGAGAGGTATGAAGGGAGGGGATGTTGAAGTGAGGGCTGCGCCAGGAGAACATGACTTTGAGTTCCCTGTTCGGAGTGCACAGGGTATAGCTTCGTACAGCGCATCATAGAGATCAGGTGGTGCCTTTGGGTTATTCAAGAGTGATCTACGTTGAATGTTATCGTCAAACGAGTGTTATTAAAACCAGTAGTGGTTCTTCCTTATCCACTACAGGACTTCTACTGCGATGTATTCTATGGATAACACTCCTAGTTCTTGTATTCAAGTCTTAGAGACTTCAGAGATTATTCGGGAAGCAGATTTTTTTCTTTTATAGAGAGTTTCTATTTTAAAAATCGACAGGAAGCCTCCCGCAGCAAAATTTAATTAATTTATAGTATTGTAATTCACAGGAAACTGTGTCTTAGAGTTATTACAAGTTGTATCAATCTCGGTGATACCAACTGGCAGACAGACATGACATAAATTAAAAGAAAGTTTGATTCCTTTTCTGTAACTTTATAATACTTTTCAAATCCATTTTTTAATGTCTTAAATGTAGACATTTTCGCTGTTACATTTTTATTAAATTTATTGTATGTATTTGATTTGAAGGTGTAAAAAGTAAGAGATAAGAAGTTCGTGATTTATACGTGAGTACACGAGTGGAAACCCGTTCGATTTAATCTGTCAACTTTTATGTTTCTTATTTTGAAAATTTCCAACATTTAATAGGCAACGCCCGTCGGCTGCTACTTGCGAGATCCGAAGGCGGAATGCGCTACAGTCATAATGAACAGTAACCTCGTATTTGGCGTCCGTTCACAGGACCAGATGGTGGCAGCAAATCATTACCTTATAAGCTCATAACAAGAATTGTCGCGTCTTTAGCATTTAATCTGCCTCATGCACTCTGTACTTTTTCTTCCTGTACTGTGGACCTCTTAAGATGTACAATCAATGACAGTCGACGTCATAACCGAAGCGTAAATTTAATCTGCAAAATCCTTTTAGTATTACGTTTCAAATGTTTCTATTGTTCTCTCTGGCTTACCTGATGCGCAGACTTTGATTACCAACGCTGCGTGTAATGAGACAGGTATTCTATTAGTTCTCAGTGCGAGTTGATACAGGGTGTCCAGAAAAGGACTCCCTTATTTCAAAATTAAATATCTCGAAAACAAAGATCGATAGAGGAATGCAGTAAACGGTATGTTTATTGTGACAGCTGTAAGAAGTGTATACAGCAGTGTGAAATAATAGTTACAAAAGCTG
Source organism: Vandiemenella viatica (assembly GCA_031002005.1). Taxonomy (NCBI): domain Eukaryota; kingdom Metazoa; phylum Arthropoda; class Insecta; order Orthoptera; family Morabidae; genus Vandiemenella; species Vandiemenella viatica. The sequence goes on along the minus strand of JARYHS010012519.1, from coordinate 212,597,106 downwards.
CTAACAGATGGCGCTGTACGCTGTACTCTCTTCTAACCTGTGGTACTCTAGCACCAGAAAAACGCGTTGTTCAATGGTGTACATGGTTTTAAACTCTTCCTTCGGTACGCTAACCTCCTTTCACGTTTCAATGGTGGAACTGATCGCCCTGAGCTTCGGATCACTATTTAGGCATTACGTATGGCGATTACAGCGCCATCTGTTAGCAGCTTTTGTAACTATTATTTCACACTGCTGTATACACTTCTTAAAGCTGTCACAATAAACATACCGTTTACTGCATTCCTCTATCGATCTTTGTTTTCGAGATATTTAATTTTGAAATCAGGGAGTCCTTTTCTGGACACCCTGTATATGCAGAAAGATCCAGATGAACCCTAGTCTAGTAATCTAGTTGGAGCAGCCCAGTTCCTCGCCAGAAGGAACTAATTCCAGCTGCCACTCTGATCCACTAGCCAGCGGTGTGTATCATTACCTTGTCAGCAGTAATTTGTTAATGCACGAGATGAAATGCAAGCCGACGTGTGAAATTAATGTGCTGAGACTAAATATACCCGCAGTGCTGTTACAGATGGAGAGTTTCCAACTCGCACAGGACGAGATAAATACTGGAGTAGTTATCACATATTCACGACGTTTTAGAGATAATATCTATCAGCAGTTTAACTATTGCGATCTTTAAAGTTGGCACGCCTTGCTTTGTACCACTGTGTCTGAGCAGAGAGCGGAATCTGATTGGACAGTCGTGATTTATTGGGCGCTGATAGTTGACAGCTGGATGGTTCTCAGTTCGAACCCTTTAAAACTTGAACTATTTATAGGCTACGAGCATTAACTTCAACTCAAATCGGAGAAGGTTACAAACAGAAACACAGAACTTTGCGTCAGTGAATCACATATAAAATTCCTAGTTCTTTTTTTTATTATTATTATTTTTTATTTTTATTTTTTTGTTATTTTGGAGCGCACAGTGTTAAGTTTTCACACCTTATTAAACTGAACACTAGTAACTAACAATATTTATTAAAAAAACATATGATTTCAAGTTTTCATTTTGTACTGAATCGATTCAGGACACGAGTAAAAACTTTTGTTATGACGACCAAATCAAATTCGTGCTGATTGTTCTGCAATTACTAAGCTTGTTGAATAAATTTAATATTCGTATATTTTGCTTAATACTTTTGTTTGTTTGTATAAGAAGATTCCGATCACTATCCCAATTAAGTTAATTTTTAACAAACTCAATTAATACTAAACCCACCAATCACAATTTAATGTAAACTTTGTGGTAAAAATGAGATCTGTAATACCAAAATAATACATTAAACAGTATTATATTTACACACCATTGCAAATAAAATCAAATGGACTTTGTCAAAACCGAACATTCGTTGCTGTTATTAACCTATTTCTTTTTTAATTTTTTTTATACACCCTGCAGCTGCAGCTATGCGAGGGGCAAAAATAACAAACACGTCACTCCAGAAAAATTACCGTATCGGAATTTGTATTCACATGAATATAACAGTAGTCCGTTTTTAGGTTGTTTATTTTTATTATATTTCTCCTTTTATAGCTGCACTCACAAAAAGTTTGATGCAGCAATCGGACCCATTTTATATTCAAAACCGGTTGCGAAAAACTAATGCATTATTCGTTACAGGTCTGCTACATTTTATCACTAAAATCGCTGGCTTTAATAGAGAATTTACTTAGGTGATTGTCCGTGATGACTTACTCTGTTATCTCGATTTTGTGGTCCATTTAAAAGCGTGCCATTGGCGGTATTGGCAATATTATTTATCGCAAATTTGTTGTGAAAAATGTTTCGTTGCAAAGAGATCCACATTATCTGATTGCTTGTCGTGAAAAGGCATAAAGAATTCTAGCATGGCTTCATGGAGGTACCATCCATTTACCCGTAGTGGTTGCGGGAAAACATATTAAATCTGGGTGTCCGATCAGGGGTTTGAACCCACGTCCTCGCAATTTTAAGGTCCGAGTGTTACCGCTCACCCACCGAGCACGATGGGGGTGGGGGAAACGATATTAAGTTGGTTACCAAAATGATAATTGAAATTTTATTTTGAATTTCTCGACGCCTTAGCTAAGTGATAGTTCTAAAATTGTTAAAGATAAATTATAATTTATTTATTTTTTATTTATTTTTATCGTATGATTACTTAACAAGGTACACAATAGGAAATGTACATATGACAAGCTTGTACAATTTCGTATCTCGAGATCTAATGTTTTAATCCAGTCAACTGCACTGATCGACGCATCATGGATTTCCGCCATTGTTCACTTGTAGGCGCGAAGAGGACAGTCAGAAACGATGTGATTGATTGTCTGTGAGGTGGCTCCACAGTCACAATTTGCAGAATCTACCCAGCCCCATTTGTGTAATAAGTAGGCGCATCTGCCTTGTCCTGTTAGAATCCGATTGATGATTCTCCAATGCCACCTGGGGAGATCGAAACCTTGTAACCTTACTGAGGGGTCCTCAACTAGATTTTTATTGGCTACTGACGACTGCTGCCATTGAGTTGTCCACAGCTTGTTGATGTTGAAAGAGGACTCTGTATGGTTGATTGCTGTGCGCCATGGTGGTTTTCTTGATTTCAAGCGTTGGTGTTTTGCTTGAATAATGTCTTGATGTCCTGAGGGTTCTTCAGGATATTTTTTCCAGATTTTTAAGAGAGCTTCTGATCTTCTTAATGCTGGGGGTGAGATGTTTCATAGCACTGGAAGCCATATGGTGTTCGTGCTGTGAATACATCCCGTAATTATCCTCATTGCCTGATTGACCTTGCACATCTATCTTCTTTGTATGGACACTATTGATCCAGGATGGGCAGCAGTATTCAGCAACAGAGTATGACAGAGCTAGTAATTAATAACTTAGTTTGTGATTACTTTGCACATCAAATTGTTATTCTTTATTAGTGACTCACGCCCCGTTGGTTCAGTTGGTTGGGGCGCCGTGATGGTGTCCGGCGCTGACACGGGGTTAGCTGGTTCCAGTCCTGGTGGTGGTCTTGGCCGGTGGGATAGGAAAGGTGAGGGGGGGGGCGGAAATTCTTAGTCACCAGATAATGCGCTATAGCCCTGAGTCATATCCCAAACCCCTCCGCAGTGCGTATGAAGCGAGAGCGTACGACAGTTCTGGTGTTGATTCTTCCGTCGGTTGGCGACGTTAAGGGGCTCCGGTAGGGTATATTTTTCCCATGTATTTCATTGTACCTTTTCCCAATAACTAATTGTGATACATATCTGAAACAAAATAGGGTAAATCTATGATGGTTTTCCAATACTTTAGCACAGTGATTACTCAAAGTTCGGATTGGTCTGGCAGAATTAATTTTTAAAAAATATTCCAATTTTTTTGCACTTTCGGAGGTGCTGTCCAGTCAATAATTTACAAACTATAAGGTATAATACAATATCCCTGTGCTAAAATACAGAAACATACTTTCAAGGCTGTAAAAGTTTCAGGAAGTTATTGCAGGTAGTTTCCAAGGAAAGGTACACTAAAACTATCAAAAAGTAAACTTATGGGAAAATGCTGTCAAAGTTTCAGTGCATTTCAGAACCATAACCAGGGTGATCTGGATCGTTCTGATAGCTTTCTTCCAGCCTTCTCATTATTCTTCTTCTCGTCTCCCGTCCCTTTTCTTCCACTTCGCTCGATGCTTTCTCTGACGCCCTAACCCTTTCCTGGTCAAGCCTGTACATAGCTCGTATGGTGTGATACCCAACGCTAATACTCAGTTTCTTCAATGCCTCACACCTTGACAAGTTGCCATTGTTAAAAGACATTACAGCATCATAAACACCAAAATGAAGAGCATTAATTGATACAAAAACAGTTTTTGGAATTCTTGACCAAATAACAGACTTGCACTCAGAATGCACTCATTTGGATTTTGGGTACGACCATGTAAACACTTCTTCAGTAGCTGCACATCAGATAGATCTCTGAATATAGGGTTAAGTTCCTCAGTGACAGCATATGGTATACCAACCTTGTGCATAAATGTTTGGGCTGCTGCTTGTGCTTTGTTGTACTTGCACCATGTATCAGTTCCTTTGGTGCAGAGTCCGTGGTTGCGAGCAGAATCAGTGGAAGCAACATGAAATAAGAAAGCCCAAACAGATCGTTTCATTTCTTCGACGCTGTTGTTGCTATGTCTTTTTTAAAGGATTTGTGTAATAGAAACATACATGTATTATACACCAAATTGAAGAGGACATTCCAAAGATCAATAATCGGCAAAAAAAAAAAGGAAAATGACTTATTCATCAGTTTCCATCCTACCGGAGCCCCTTAAGCTTGACAACTCATCTCCCCCCCCTTTCCGGTAATCTTTCATTGCCGACTCAAACAACGTACTGCAGTGAACATACTCACATCGTAGCCATCCGCGGAAAACAGTGATATATAAATACATTTTTATCTGTGTTGCTGGCAAGGGGAAACCAAGCTTTATTTTTTCTTGCTTATGGCTTTACGCCTCATCCACGTAGAGGTCATTAGACGGAGGAAAGGCCTGGGGGATAGGAATTCGGCCATGGCCTTTTGAAGGAAGCATCCCCGCATTCGCCTGGAGTGATTTGGGGAAACCATGGAAAACCCAAATCTGGATGCCCGGATGGGGATTCGAACCCACGCCCTCCCGAATGCGAGGCCTGAACGTTAACCGTTCACCCACCACGATGGATGGGAAACCAAGAAAGCTTCCAGTGAGGAATGAATCACTTCAGGGCTGCAACAAAGCCTAGGCAAGGGGATAGTGATCATCATTAGTGACAGCTACGAGAACTTGCAGTCTGGAGTTCATATTGACTGCTTTGAAGAGCAAGTTCTTACAATCAAGCCAGAAGCTCAGTGAACTATTTACGAGTGTCGCAAGGTTTCGATAAATTCTCCAGCTGCAGGAATAGATGAGTTCTGACCGACCCGGTATACTGAAACAACAAACTTCCATAACAGATTTGAAGCGTACTTTAATTAAATTCTCTAGCTGGGATGTTTGCTCGCCAGTCAAAGCGGTACTCGCCAAGGAAAAGTTTTTGATTTGATACTAACAAGCAAAGCAGCGCGATAACTTTCACCCTCCCTTTAACCTCATCTCGCTTTGCCTATTAAAGTCTGAAATATCACTATTACTTTCACAGGTAGAATGTTAGCAGACGTTGTAACGCCTCAGATGCTTTATGTATGTGAGTTTTTGAGATTTTGCAGGACACAGTGTACGAGGGGCAGCCAAAAGTTCCCTGAATTCTGTCGTAGTGCAATTGTTATGAGTTTGACAGGTCTGAACAGGTCATAACAGGCAGTGTTACTGCAGTGTAGCTGAAGGTAGGTCTATGTGGTAATCAGTTGGCGCGATGTCGCAGTTTGAGCACAGGGCGAACATCAAGTTCATGTGACCTTTTTTACATGCAAGTTTTGAAAGGACTGAGGGAAGCAATCCGAAGAAAACGTACTGGCAAATGGCAAGGAGGATGGTCACTGCATCACGACAATGCTCCCTCCCACACATCGATTGTTGTGCAGACATGGCTTGCAGAAAAGAACATTCCAGTCCTCCACCAGCCTCCCTACTCACCGGATTTAGCGCCATCGGATTTCTGACTATTTCCCAAGATGAAAATGGGCCCCAAAGGTAACCGTTTTGCCACCGTAGAAGACATCAAAACCAAAGCGACGGCTGTACTTCGGAAGATACCAAAACAGGATTTTCATCGTTGTTTCCAGCAATGGCAGGAGCGGTGGAGCAAGTGTGTGTGTTCAGATGGAGCCTTCTTTGAAGTAGTTTAGGTAAATGTGTACTTATCTTTTGTTAATAAAGAGTTACAATGAAATTCCGGGAACTTTTTGACTGCCCCTCGTAAGCTAATATGTGAGTGAAAATTTCCCGGCGCACTGATGATAGCTACCGGATAGCGTCTTAAAAAGACAACGTTTCGACAGCTAGCTATGCTGTCTTCATCAGATGTCGTTACTATAAATCACAATCTAGACCAGTGTTTCCCAACCTTTTTTTGGGTCATGTCCCACTTTTAACATTTTTTTTTGCCCCCCATACATAATTTTTAATAAAGAATTATTTGTTATTAAAGAAACTCATATATGATGGTTTTTGAAAGAAAACACTTTAATATTGTCATAAAACACAGTAAGTAAAATTAAAAAACATATAATTAAATACTAAAATTCTAATTCAAAAGATTTTTAATAAAGATTTATTATGGCAATTTGGTGTGATCCTTGCGCTTGATGCTTGCTACATTGAGATTTTATATTAGGCTCCAATTTAGTTAGCTTTAATCTCAAGTCTCCTCGTTGTGTTATATCCAGTCGATTTCGTTTTTTTTTAATCAGTAAATCATTTACTGCACTAAATCCAGATTCGGCTAAATATGAAGATGGAAAAGGAAATAGAAGTTTTCTTGCACATTCTGTTGCATTTGGGTATTTGATTTTAGTTTCTTCACAAAGCCATTGCACCTTTTATATTAAACAAAGGTAAAGTTGATGACTCAAATCATCCAAATGATATATTTTGCTAACATCAAGCGAAACTTTACCTAATAATTATTTACAGCACTGTTTTAAGAATTTGATTTTTTGCTATATTTGGTACCTATATCTAGCATTGTATTTAAATAACCCGAAGAGAAAGCTGTAAAGTCGTATCAAGTCAATTTATAAATTGCCCCCCTAAAAAAACCAAATTGCGCCCCTGTGGGGCGTGGGCCCCACGTTGGGAAACACCGATCTAGACAAAACCTAAGTTGTGATTTCCATCTGAAGCTATTCACCTGATGAATACAGCAGAGCTAGCTGTCGAAACGACGCTATCCGGCTGAGCTCCTGTGAAGATTTCATTTCACACAGTAAGCTGTTGGTAGTTTGGGGACATTGGGCAACAGAAATACTAAACATTGCAACACGTTCAAAATCGATGACGTATCGCTATGGTACGTTTTCACAGAGCCTCCTCTGGACACTGATTTCATAGGAGTTGCTACGCTGACGATATCACCCTGGGGGGTAATATAGAAGGACCCGAAATTCGGAGAGGGGGAACAGTATTTCGCGAGTCGGCACGCAGAGTAATCGCGATTCTTGTTACAGTCCTTGGCGGTCTCCGGGCCAACATTTGCAGACGCGTTCACATATTTATTGATGGCGTTTATAGGTTTACATTGTTGTATAAACCGCGTCGAGACATCTGCCAAAGTACATCAGGCATCCGTTTTGGAACCTATCTATCTCTGTTTCATTATCAGCCGTGGGCGTTCCAGGTAATACTGAATCGGTTCATATGTGCAAAACCACCCAGATTTGCTCGAAAACAATTTAGCCGATTTCACTGATTAGCGACCTGCTATGGTCGAGTAAACATTGCAGGACATTTAATCGTCTACATGCTCTACAACATGAACATCTCTCTACATAAATAAATGACTTTTTTGCCGACAGTGTACTACGAAACCGATTTGCATAGGTCTTCACAGTGTAAAATGTTATTATATAGTTTAAAATCTGCAATGTATTACATCTCTACGTAAAATAATACTTTTCGTAACGTCAACAAATATGCGACAACCATGCTTAGAACCAGTACAATTTTTACCAAAGATTGTTTACACCACCAAAGATTTTTTTAAAAATCTCAGATACGCTTAGGAAGTTTAGGATTTCAAAAGAGATCCTTTTACCGACTTGAACATAAATATTACAGGTTTAAAAATTTGCTCAACGTTTTTCAAACATTCACACTAATATTAGTGTATTATGCGCAAATTTCGGTAAACTCTTCATAGAATTTTGACAATCGTGGCCAGAGATTGTACTGTCAGCCAAAGATATTAAGTTTCTGACGTGTGTTATTTGATATAAACAATATTTCTTTATGCTATCTCGATAGAGGTCTAATCTTAATTCGTAGCATCATAACACAAATTGTTTTTGGACCTCCATTCAGTTTTCTTTTCATTAAACGACTTCGCAACTTATTTATTATTTCACTTCTACGAATTGCAAGTACGCCTTGACGAAATAATCATATGTGAGACTGAAGACTCTACAGTACTTATCCACGCATTTATTTTTCTTTAGATTCTGTTCGTAATTTGACGCATCTCGATGGAATTTGAACTGTTTGAATATTTCTGATTTGCCTTGAAATATTCTCCGGTAGTTTCCCTCGTAAAAATTTGTCTGCCGCTAGTAATGGGAAAATTCATCCTCGAACACCAAGGTCCAAAAATTCTAGTTTTATATTACTCAGTAGGTTTTCATGTAGGAAAAAAATATATATTATTAACGTTAGGTATTAAGGTCTCACAGCACGTGTAGTTCAAACACATGTAAGTGCATTGTTCTCTTATGAGATTACTCATCAGGTTAGTCGGTCTATCAAAACGATCAACAATATAAAAAGCAGCAGAAGCCTTAGAATACTAAAGATCGCTAATAGCATATTATTGTTAAACATATTAGTTATTAATTAACTGCGATGGAGTGCATGCCCCTGTGACCTCATCTAAAAAAAACTTTCTTAAGAAATATACGAATTTTGAAATTCGATTTTTTCGCTGCCTGAGGCAGTGTTGTTCAGAATCCTATTGGTAATTTATTCCACTTCCTTAAGCCTGAAATTAGGAGTAACGATATGTTAATGAACACCGCTTTTTAAACCCGTACTATTCCTGATTATTCTTTCAACATCTGGCCATGCCTCATATCTTCCAATAACTCTTAACTCAGCTCATTTGCCATATCGGTCACTGACTCCGTTCAGCGATAATTTCTGCAAATATACGTAACTGACCTCCTTTACACCTGATCCAACTCCAGTGTTTGATCTTATTTCAATTAGATGATGTTTATTGCAGTAGTACAAGAGGCCTTCAAGTTCACAAAAAACGTCAGTGTCATGCCATCTCAATCCAAATATTACACTACAATGTATATCGAACGAAAAAATTTCAATAAATCAAGTAGAAACAAATTAGAATCAAATGACATCATTACTTTAGAAAATTTACTATTCTTTGATATGGAAATTTCAAAAATTTATTTAAATTCTATCAACAAAATTTCCAATAAATCAAGTACAAACAAATTAGAATCAAATGCTAATCAATATGCTAAAGAAGGTATGGAAATTTCAAAAACTTATTTAATTTGAAATTACAAAATTTCCAATAAATCAAGTACAAACAAATTATAATAAAATGCCATCATTATGCTAAAAAAAGCTACTATAATTTGATATGGAAATTTCAAAAATTTATTTAATTTTTGTATAAGCTTTTGCAGGAGCAATAATGCGTTGTAAGGTAACTTTCGCACAGTTGGAAACAACAAATCTTGTAATATTATATATGAGAAAGTTTGGATGCCTCAATCACGACTTAATTGCTTAATAAATTTAAATAAAATTTGGGACGGAGTTTGTATATGGCGTGAGTAGTAACATAGGATAGTTATTATACCGCAGGAAGGAATTGTTCCTTCATGAATTGTCATTATCAACTTACATTTCGCCAACACCAAAGAGCATCGTTTTAAATAGTTTATAGATAAAAAAATACGAGTCTTACCATAGTTTCAATCAAACGAAGAGCGGTCTGGCGGTTCAGCGGTTAAGGTGTTTGACTCGAGACCGAAAGGTCCCCGGTTCGAATCCCTGTCCCGGCGGGGATTTTCATAGACCCTTAACCCGACCTTCACTTCTAGCACAGTTTGCTGTGTAATGGAAAGTACGCGAGTACGGTTTCGTAGTGGATTCCACGTTTAACTGTAGGTCCCCTGGAACCCGGTAGGACTACCAGGTTAGGTTAGGGTGGCTACGACAGGGGCGGATAGCGCAACCAGTAGAACTCTTGTCACCATGTCATTACGACCACATGGAATTATTATTTCTATACGTAAACAAAGGTATATTTCATCTACTTCTGATGCTGAAGTTGTGACAGTCCTGTCAGTGTTTATAGTTTTTTTTTAATTTTATTTTTTAAAATTATCCTTACTGTCTAGTAGACACTGAAAGGCTAGTAAAGTCGTACACTGCAGTCTTACAAAGTTATTCCTACAGTCGCTATGGTATGGAAGGCTGCGCATTAGTCCCATCAATTTTTTATGCTGTTTTAATAATCTCTGAAGTGAAAATTGGTAATAGCAGAGTACCATACGACAGGTGGCTTTATACCTGAGCGAAGTATACTTCCCCTAACACACATATACCAACACGACGTTGTACGATGGTGATGCAAGAGGAGGGGAGACGAATGAGGAAGATCTCCTAATATCAGTTCCTGAAGGACCTCTCTTATGTCTGGAGAGCCGGGACCAACTTCAAATTTCATAACTTCCGGCAGACAAACTTTGATACCGGTGTTCTCAAGCCAGATCACATGTGATATGATTGGAACAGTACTGCGCCACCACCAGAACTCTGAAAAACCTCCACCTATAAAAGTTTCTGTTCGATGCTACAAACTGTAAAATTGTAATATGCTCTTTACGCAAAGATCAAACCTTGCTTCATGTCAGGACTATACTAACGTAATATGCGAATCTGATACCTGTGAAGCAGAACTTGACAGAAGAGTTACGTATTTAAATATGTAACACTCCTATTTTTCATGATGGATAAAATAAGCCTATGCTGGTAATACAGGGCTAGTCAAAATGATTTCAGATAATTGCTAGAAATTTATTATTTGACATATACTTACAAGATTATGCAAATATATAAACAAACTGTGATTTTTTTTTTTTTTTTTTTTTTTTTTGAGTGTCTACAGATGCTCAATATGTGCACCTTTAGTGACTCTGCAGACATGAAGTCTATAATCGAGTTCTTCCCATACCTGATGTAGCATGAGAGCAAATGCATTGGTGATGTGAACCCGCAGGTCTGGCAGATCAACTGGTACTGGTGGCACGAACACTGTGTCTTTTACGAAACCCCAAACAAAGACGAGACCTGCAGGTTTTCTCTCATTGACAGAGACATGCTGCATCGGGTATGGGAAGAACTCGATTATAATCTTGATGTGTGCAGAGCCACTAAAGGTACACATATTGAGCGTCTGTAGACACTCTAAAAAAACTCTCACAGTTTGTTTATACATCAGCAAAATCTTGTAAGTATATGCCAAACAATAAATTTGTAGTAATTTTTTAAAATCACTACAATAATTTTGACTAGCCCTGTATATTTAATTTAATGTAAAATATGAACAATAAGCATTATTAATATAAATTATGTATCTGAGATAGGGTATCACTCTAAGGAATACCGAGAGAAATATAGATGGATCGACTCCTAGGAATTATTATTAATTTCAATTGCGATGGAGCAATTCTCCTAGTCATATAATTACTCCTTTTTATATCATTTTTTAAAATTTTCTTTTATCATTGTAGTGTTAAACTCCTCCCCGATTTAATTTTCGGATTTGAAAATTTTAATTTTAAATTCCTTAAGCGTTTGTGGTAAATTACTCATCACCTCACTTCGTTACTAGCTGCAGTCCCTGACACCTTTACCAACACACACACACACACCACAGTCACACCACACACGCACGCACGCACCACACACACACACAAATTCCTACTCCCTGATGCGTGAAATCGAACGCCTGCTTGTGGTCATGGTCGTCTTTCCCCTTCCATGCACTATTTCTTATTCTTTGACCAATATCCCACCAAAGAGATGAGTATGATCAAGGCAAGATAGAGAAGTTTTCATGTTGTAAGAGACTGAAATAAATATGAAGGATACTACAAGACGCCACAGATGATGAGTTACCTACAATTAAATGGTAATTAATACTGTGTTGTGTCTGTATTGTAAAGTGTTTTATATGGAAGTTTATTAGTCGTGTATTGAAGTTTACACAGCTGAAGAATAAATACGCTGTTTAATATCAAATGCAGACTAAATCAATATTGAGTAATAGAGGAGGCAAATTACAAATTTTTGGATGGATAAGTATTGTTTTTCAGGTTGTACGAAGCCGAATTTGAGCTACAATCTGTACTACAAATATGGATACGAACATGAGGCTCTTTCGGTTAAGGAAAATTTACGCCTAAGGTAAACACAACAATTAAATTATATTCTAAGTCTAGGCATCTCATAAACTGAATTGTCTAGAAGTTGTTAATCATACGTAACGCTGAGAAAAGCTACGATTTCGTATTTATCTCGTGTCTGCTGTTATGAAATAAAGATTCACATTGAATGATTTCTCAAGTGATGCAAATGTCGATGCTTCAACGATCAGAGCAACATCATTTACAAATGGCGAATTGGGGGGAGGAAAAATATTTTTAACGACTTTAAGAGCTAACAAATAACTGCAGAAATACAGAAAGAGAAATAAAAGTGGCACCAAACAGCATTGTTTCATTTTGAGTGCCTGCTCAACGCTACTAGACTTAATAAATCAGTATTATTTTTTTTTAGACTATCCTTAACAGTTTTTTGGAATTTTTTTACAGCCATGTTTAGCGGAAAGTAATCTTTTCGAAATCTGCAAAATCTCCAAACAATCGACGCAATGGCTGCGGCATTGTGACGTAGTTGCAACCGGATGGACGGATTAAGTTAAATAATGTAGGTTATAGAGGAGAAACCGGGAGATTAGAGAGTATTGAGTCGGACAGAATGCAGTAACGTAATTCAGTCTACAGTAGTGAACAGAGTGATAGAGTGCAGTGACCGATAAGGACCAAGTTAGAGAGATAGCCAAACGATAACGGAGACACTCGAGGGATCCAAACTGAACTGGAAAGAGCTGCTTTAGGGCAACCCCGGACATTTAAAGTTCTAACGAACCAAACACGCTGCGTAGGTAAAGTTTTACTGAAGTGTAAACACAAATACAACTGATCTGCGGCTTTGGCGGCCAGTGAGTTCCACACTAGTGTGTGTTTGGTTCCTCGCAGAAGTTTTTCACCGCTCCTGTCAAATTGAATATGCTGCGTCAATATGCTCGAAAAAATACAAAAGGGCGAGATTTCAACACCTTCACCGCACAAAAAATGAGGAGAGGACGGGGAAAAGAAGTAAAGACAAATAAAAATGGTGAAGCGGAAAAATTAAAAGGTAAAGGCGGTATAAAGAATTTGAATACAATGAAAAGTATTCAAAACCTTTCTGAAGCAAATCAAGGAAAACAGACCTAATGCACCGTACGTGGAGATATTTTTGAAGAAGATGGGATTCAGTGCTACGAATCAAAGTCAGGGCCCATGAGGATTGTGTTTATATACAGGGTGTCCAGAAAAGGACTCCCTGATTTCAAAATTAAATATCTCGAAAACAATGATCGATAGAGGAATGCAGTAAACGGTATATTTATTGTGACAGCTGTAAGAAGTGTATACAGCGGTGTGAAATAATAGTTGCTAACAGATGGTGCTGTACGCTGTGTTGCCGTAGGACTCTCTTCTAACCTGTGGTACTCTAGCATCAGAAAAACGCGTTGTTCAATGGTGTACATGGTTTTAAACTCTTCCTTCGGTACGCTAACCTCCTTTCACGTTTCAATGGTGGAACTGATCGCCCTGAGCTTCGGATCACTATTTAGGCATTACGTATGGCGATTACAGCGCCATCTGTTAGCAGCTTTTGTAACTATTATTTCAAACTGCTGTATACACTTCTTACAGCTGTCACGATAAACATACCGTTTACTGCATTCCTCTATCGATCTTTGTTTTCGAGATATTTAATTTTGAAATCAGGGAGTCCTTTTCTGGACACCCTGTAGATTCTTCAGATATCCATTATTAATGTGGTTTTTGTAAGGCCAAAAAACGATTAGGCCACCATTTATTACTGTGTCCGCGGCTTCCCGAAAACTTTTGTGTTACCAAAAAATTAAGGCGAAAGTGTTTTCAGTTTAATTCGTTTATAAAATATTATGATTACTAACTTCTAATTAATATGAATGCGGAAGTTCCCAGGTTAATTTTAAGATTGAAATAAATACAGAAAATGTATACCTCCCACACTTTAATTATCACAATAGTTTAACATCTTTGTGGCATAAATTAAAGGAATTAAAACAACTATGGCATTTATGAATGCATAATTTTATATCTGAGTAAAAACATTCTTTAAAACGTTTTTTGTTTTAAATTTGAGTCTTAAATAAATATGAAATAAACATCAGTCGTTGAGATTCATCATTTATTGCTGTTACTATATCTGTGTTATGTATTCTATTAAATTATCTCTCTGTTTCTGAGTTACTGTTATTGTGTAAGTGACTGTATTCGTTTTCTTGTTTTGAGGTTTTTTCTTTCTTTAATGTGTTGTATAGTGTTTTATTGGTTAAATTCGTGAATTTATTTATTATTGTTTTTCCCATTGCTATCAATTTGTGTATATGATAGCTTTCCTGAAGTGTTAGCAGCTGATTTTTGTGGTTGTTAATATTTAATATGTTCATGTCTGTCTTTATATTGGGAGGGTGGTTGTGGTCTAATAAATGCTCAGCAAAAGTGATTTGTGCGTGTTATTGCTCGGATAAACACGTTTTCAGTCGGTATTATTGAATGTTTTTACTGTTAAATATCTGGATGTTGTGGATCATTTTCCTCAATTGCTGATAATATTAATAAATAAATTACGCCAAAGCAATTGACTTTTGTATTTATTGATCTCCCGTACGCGTTTCACTTCTTTTGCAGAAGCATCTTCAGCAGGTTTTTTCTGTTAATTACGTACAAAAGTTATAAGCAGGTTATGTTGTGTTTGGTACAGTGAAATTATTATCTAACTTATAATCTACTGACAGTTTGTGGTCTATTGCATTTCTTTTGGCTCCATTCTCACCATCAGTGCTTTTGCGTTTTTGGTGAGAAGTGTCTTCATTATTCAGATTCACAACAGTACATTTTATTTCACTGCACTGTGTGTTTCTTCTTGTGAATGGTCGTTCTGTTTTGTTTACTAAGTATCGAGTTTTTGTAGTTATGCGGTGTTGTTTTGTTTTTTCAGTCTTCCATTTGTTTGGCGTTTTTTTTTTTAAATGTAAATGATTTCAATAGTTTTTTGTGGTTTAGTATGTCCTTGTTTATTGTTGTTTTGCCTGTGCCGATGTTTCTATTTTATTTTAGTTTCAGTGTTTTGTATAGTGTTGGGTGTGTGAGGTTTGTGTATTCATTTATTATTCGTTTTCCTTCTGTTAGTGCTTTTTGTATGTGATAGTTCTCTTGAAATGTTAGTATTTGTGGTTTGTTGTTGTTTATGATGAGTTTTTGCATGTCTGAGTCAATATTTGTTGGGTGGTTTTTGCTGTTCATTAAGGCCAGGCTAAGAACAGCTTCATTAGAATCGACGACTGGAAACATTGTTATGACTCATTGGGGACTAAACACTAAAGGTAAATTACCTTCATGGGTCTATGTAAAGCACAGAAACATTTTCCTGGACTGCTCGAGCAATGAAGCTGCAAGCAGTAATCAGACAGTCACAGAGCGGGGTTAACCACGCGGCACATATTAAACGATTTCTGTGATCAGCATCTGTTGATGTTCCATCAGTAGTCTACATCAAAAACTCCGGCAAATAGCACTTTTATTACGCCCTATTTTTCACATCAATATGGATTTTTGTTTCCCTATTTTTTTTTTTGCTGTCATCAGTCTCTCGACTGGTTTGATGCAATCCTCCATCCCTTCCTTTTCATCTCTACATATCCCTTAAAACCCCCGTCCTCAATTATCTGCTTCATATATTCTAATCTCTGTCTTCCTCTACAGTTCTTAACCTCAACTGTTCCCTCCACTAACAAATTAACCAGTCCAGCATGTCTCAAAATATGACCTACCAGCCTGTCTCTTCTTGCTGTAAGCTTCTTCCACAAAACTTCTATCCTTTTAACAAACTGTTGCGATGATTGCTACTCCGGAAAAAAAATCTGCCTGCTTCCTGGTTAAAATTATTGCCCGTTTGCAAGTTTCGGGTCTATTTATACCTTCTACCGAAGTGGTCATGTCGTGTGTTCCATGAATATCGCCACTCTCATTAAATAAACGGCTAAAAATAATTTTTCTTGTTTGTTGTCCAGTATCCCCGATATTCCAATAAATAACAGCACGTTCTAATAAATACCTAGTAACGAACCATATTTAAAAAGTAACTTCATTCTATTACGGGCAAAAGAATCTAATTCCGAAACCTTTTCACGCAATTGAAGTTATTTGTTTAAAAATAACAATTTGCCGATTGCTGCACTTTGTGATCAAAAACGTAATTTCCGCATTTACTTTGTCGGGGTGGCAAAATATTGTAATTTATGGGAACTGGCGGTGATGTTAAGGCAGAAGTGTTTTGTCTTCTGAGGTAACCAAAATATTTCTATCTACCTTCTTTGTTTACTAAAGAACCATCATTTATTCATTCACAGGTAACTTTATTTCTTTCACTCTGTATACGTTGCCAAAGCGTAAAAAAATGGACAACTTTTTCTAGTTTTTTTTTTGCTTTTTGCCTCGTCGACGTAGAGGTCATTAGAGGCAGAAAGGGATTCGGAAAAAGGAACGGGGTGCAATTCGGCCAAAGTCTTTTGAAGGAACCATCTTGGCATTCGCCTGGAGTTATTCGCGGACACCATGGAAAACTCAAATCTGGATGTCGGGATAGGGATTCTAACCCGCGTCCTTCCTCGTGCGAGGCCAGAGAATCACCTCATCCCCCACGCTGGCTGGGTACCACTGAACAGTAATTTCAGGAATTGTTCGCATGGGTTTTACGCTACTGTAAATACGGAGATTGTTATTTACCTATAGCCGTTATAAAATGTTTACACCGACGATGAGCAAACACAATCTGCAACGGTTAATTAGAAAATTCATTAACGGCAAACAAATCGGTCATAAAATTTCACGTAATGAGCCAGCAGAGTTTTCATATTATTCTATAATAGCTGACATCATATCCGAACAGTTCAATACATTTTGTGTGGCTACATTGTAGTATGATTTAAGCCCTCAGATTTTTCTGAGCCAGTTGGGTGCGGGAAATACAGAATTTAGGTCTCAACGTACGTATACGCGTCATTGTCGTTATAAGTTCTTCACGCTTATCCATAGATACGATGCTCAATTCTGGGAACGTTTCCAATTTGTATTTCGAAGATTACGCAATTTCACGTAAACAGATTAAGAAGAAGCGTACAGACAAAAAGGACTAATTTCACTAACGGATGAACTGATCCTTTCCTGCCTTTAGCACTAATATCAAAGACTGGTTCTCTGAACAGCAAGTAGGTATTTTCTGCAGTTCTTCTTAACCCGGTGGTCGAGTGGAAGCTGCAACGATTGAATGTGTCATTCGAGAGTACGCGGGTTCGATATCCGGTTGAGCCATATAGATTTCTGTTTTCCATGGCCTGCTAGTAGCGCTGCTGATGAAAGCCGAGATAGTTCCTTGAGAAGTTCATGGCCAATTTCTTTCCTGTTCCTCGTCCATGATCCTCTGCCTGCTCTAATGACGTCGATGGCAATGGACTTTTTGGGTGCTATCAGCCTTTCCTCTAGTTTGATGCAATTCTCCATCACTTCCTATTTTGTGCTAATTCTTCATCTCAATATACCCCTTACACCCTACGTCCTCAATTATCTGCTTCATATATTCTAATCTCTGTCTTCCGAGGTCAGCTCTTTTCACCTAAACCATAGAAAAGCCCACCATAGACCTCAAATAAAATTCAGATACCAATTACTGAAGTACAATCCACATCCAAAATATCCAGGTGTGGTTCTTGACCGATCATTGACATATAACGAGCATATCCATAAAACAGCGTCAAAAGTAAAAACTCGAAATAACATTGTAAAAGCCCTCATACATGAACTTTAAATAGAATTGTATTTTATAAAGTATTTGTAGTGAGCTAAAGTTTGCTTGAATATGAGCTGGTATGTTTGTTTTGCAATTTCTTGTAAATCAGTGTATATAGACTTTATTTTATGAAGAGAAATTTTTTAAAGGCCATTTAATATGTTTAAGAACAGAATTGTGCAAGAGAATTGCTTCAATGTTGGTAATTCCAAGTATTAATGCAAGTTAGGATGTCTAAGGAACAATTTGCTACAGTTTAAAATGATTTCTGTGAATAATTTTGTGTTTAAGTATCTTTAATTTCCATTTCTGACCGTTTTGTAATGATTTTAAATGATTAAGTGCTATTTTTGTTTGTTTTTAATATGTTTAATTGTTTGAGTAATTATTAATGTTCGAGAAATATCTCGCGGAAGCTTTTGAAGTGTTCGGGAAATTTCGATTGAGCCTATATAAAGAAATCAGCAGGACAGTTAGTTAAGTTTATACAGATTCACTTTGCAACTGCCATGGACTGCGTTAGTAGTATCTCTGGATTGTATCTATGCTTGTAAGCAGTATCATTGTCATTGTGATTGTTGAAAATAAACAGATATCTAAACTGACATACATTGTGGACTACTTAATTACTGAATTAAAAAATCACTGGTATACTCAACTGCTGAATACTGCAGTCCAGTATGGCTAAACAGCAATCACACGAAAAAGATCGACGTTCAACTAAATGACACACTAAGAACAATATCTGCAACTGTTAAATCTACACCTACAGACTGACTTCCTGTACTAACATCGACCCATCAAGTCTCCGAAGACAAGTGGCTTTAAAAAAGGAATGGTAGAAATGCTTAAGATATCCACACCTTCCAATTCATCAGGACTGTATACACAAAGCTCCAAATAGACTAAAATCTAGGTATTCAAAATGGAAGTTTGGTCAAGAGCTGGTCCAAAATAATTTCAACATAGGCGAAGCATGGTGCGCTGAATGGACAAATTCCAACCCCGACAAACATGCGCTAATTCAAGACCCTACACGACAGCCTGCTGGATTCAACCTTCCTAGGAAAACCTGGACGGCACTGAACCGAGTGAGAACAGGCCACGGTAGATGCAACTACTGGATGTACAAGTGGGGAATGACAGAGAATCCTCCTTGTAACTGCGGTAAACACCAGCAAACCATTCACCACATTGCCATGGAATGCACTCTCAGGAGATTCAGTGGTACAATACGTCATATTCACGAAACACAAACAGAAGCAATTGAATGGCTGCAATCGTTGGACATCAGTCTGTAGTAATAGTTATATTTATTGTGATTTAATGTAGTTAGTGATTTTGTATTTCTGCCATACGAAATAAATAAATAAATCTATGTCTTCCTCTGCGGTTCTTACCTTCGACTGCCCCCTCCCCTAACAAATTAACCAGCATGTCTCAAAATTTGACATACCATCCTTTCTCTTTCACAAAATTCTTTCCTCACACATCGTTTCCAAAATACCTTAATTTTGTACTTTATCTGGCCACTTCAGCACCCTTCAGTACAACCTTTCAAATTCTTTAATTTTCCTTCTTTATGCTATTCCAAAAGTCCATGCTTCGCTACCATAAACTGTTGTGTTCCACACATAGCGATAAAAAAAAAAAAAAAAAAAAAAAAAAAAAAAAAAAAAAAAAAAAAAAAAAAAAATCGTTTCTGAGTCGTGCTGGATCAATATACTAAACTAGAATATTTCTCCTTTTCAATACAGATTTTTTCACTAGTAACTAATAGTTTTCCTTCCAATTCACTTACTTCACCTACTGCATCTGATCCTATTTTTTATTTAATCTACTATTACTGCTATCATTTCTGCTACATTTTATTAGTATAATAAACAGTAAAGGAGAAATATCATCTTAAACGATTAAACATGAAGGCGCAGCCTTAAATTGAGGTTCACACTAGAAGGCAGAGCCGTACTCCCCCAATATTGTCCCGACAATTTCTAGCAGGGAACAAGGAATAACCTTAAGGTACAAGAGGCATTTGCACAAACGAATCTTATCTCGAATTATTGTGTTACAGTGACAAAAGATCAAGCAAATTAGGTTAGTTTACACACCAAGCCTATTCCAGAAAACTGAATCTGAGGAGATTCAAATTAACGTTACGATAACATAATTGTCATAAAATTGCTCTTGCTTGATGGGTTTCGCGATGTGTCACTGTTTTGTTGCTGCGAAAGTTTCGGTCCCAATCTGGAGCCCTCTTCAGGTCTGCGTCCGTTTAATATATCCGCTGGAAGCGGCTGTTGACACCCCTTCGTCGTTTACTGGCGCACTGGGGGGACTGTTTAGATTTTCCACCAGAGAGTATATTGCTTATCCAGCAGATGAAGTACACCATGCCAGAGACTCTGTAGTCGAGATTTTCCGTCTGTGGCAGAGCGATTCGGTTCTTGTTGTTGCAACGCGTTTTTCTGCTAGCGCACTTTTCTGCATTTGATCCACTCCGTAGCCGTAGTCTTTTGAAGTTTTTAGGATGTTTAAAAATTTCTATGGATTCATTAACTCTGCGATTATTGCTTTGAGTTTAGTCATCTCTCACAGAACTGTATTCTATGCTCTCCTTCTACGTGATTCTTCGCGCCAGCTGTTTTGGTGGTTTGTTCCAACCTCGCATTACGACAATTAGTACTAATCAATGCGACACCGAGGCTTGGGCAGTGCGATTTCGCACTGCCACTTGCCATTCGGGAGGACCGGGGTCAAACTCGGTTCGGCCATCCTGTCTGAGGTTTTCCGTGGTTTTCCTCAGCCACTCTAGGCGAATGCTGGGATGGTTCCCTACAAGGCCAAGGCCGACCTTCCATCCCCCCTCCCTCCCCGTAGTGTAGTAGGTTGAAAAGGATCTCCGCGATCCTCCAGCAGCGCGAATGAAATCGTAAAAAAACAATGTGAATAAATGGCTAAGCTTGGTCACTGTGTTGTTGTGTCATCGTCATCGTCATCGTAAGAGATTAGTTTTGGTGCTGAGCACCATCTGCCACCTACAATTTTTTGAATTGCAGAGTATATATGTAGATTAAAAACTATAGGAGTTGGTGAGAAAGTAATTTGCTGTATAGAAGAATTTTTAAAACGTAGAAAACAGAAAGAAATGGTAGGAAACGCAGTATCTAAAGAAGTGGAAGTAAAAATGGGAATGCCACAGGGAAGCGTATTGAAACCATTGCTATTCATTATTTTAATACATGATTGTGTTGATGGTTTACTATAAGAAATTAGATTGTTTGTAATGACATAATGCTATATAAAAGGACCAAAACGGTAGAGGACTGTAAAAAGATGCAGGGTGATCTGTACAGGATATCTGGTTGGGTTGGTAAACATTGGATGAAGATAAATTCAAAGAAAAGTCAACTTATTAGATACACAAATAAAAAAACTAAACGTTTATTATGGTTATAAAGTGGGGAAACAGTTGCTTGTTGAAGATTTGAAATGTAAATATCTTGGCATTACATCTGATAACAAGCTTAACTGGGCAGGACACATTGGACAGGTGGTAGGAAAAGGTTTCAAAGTTCTGCACTTGTTGGAGAGAGTGATGAGGGGATGTACGGGAGAAGTAAAGGAACTGGGTTACAAAACTTTGGTGAGACCATTCCTCGAATATGGTAGTGTAGTATGGGACCCTCATTTTACGTATCAAATACAGGAGTTGGAGAGGGTGCAAAGAAGGGCTGCTAGATTTGTTTCTGGAAACTATCGCAGAATGCAATCAGTGACGGATATGATAAAGGAGCTGAAATGGGATTCATTGCTATACAGGAGGAGGTTGAGGAGAGTCATGGGAGTGTACAGGGCATATACTGGCGATGAGGCATCGAAAGATATTGCAATAGGTATGAAAAGTAGTGCATGGAAGGGAAAAGATGACCATGACCACAAGCTGGTACTCGATTTCAGGCACAAAGGTGTAGGAAGATTCTCTTTTTTAGTTGAGGGTGTCAGGGATTGGAATGAGTTACCAACAGAAATGATGAATAATTTACCGAAAACTTAGAAGAATGTAAAGATAAAATTTGTAGAGGGTAAATGTAGGTGCGTACAGGAAAGGGGAAAGATGGGTGTGTAGGGAAATTGCCACCGGAGCCTGTGCTCCATTGCAATTATATTAAATATTGGATGTAACGCAGACATCAAGCTCAAGGGTTTCGTTGGAGGGCTACAAGGGCCGCAAATGTTAGTAGGTTATGAGTGTTGTTTAAAAAAGTTAGATTTAGTTAATTATCCGAGGAGAAATAAATTACCAAAACATTGAAAGAAAAAGTATATATTTCATTTAAATTAACATATTATAGTCGCTTTTTATTTAATGATTTTCTTTCAATGTGGATGTTTTATCTAAATTCTTTGTCCATAGATATGTAACTTGTTAATATAAAATGTTTTAATTTTCGATGAGCAATGTTAGCGGAAGTTTTGACTAGTTTAAAATTGACCCTGTGTCATTATGTCAACTGGCATTTGACTTTAGAGAAGATGGCATGAATAGCTTAAGTTTTTGAAAGTAATACTAATGGCACTGAAAACATACTTCAAGCGGATGAAAGTTGTTCCACATTCATCGCAATCTATGCAACCTGGACCATAATTAAAAACTAGTCGTAACGTAAGTCTTTAAGATTTATTATGCTTTGATTTCATTCACGCAATGCTACTGACATTATTTCAGACGGTTGTAAACAGTTCGAAATGAAGGGGAAAATGTGATCAATGAATACATCCATCTTACGAACCAGACACTATTTAGGACACTAAAAATGAACTCGCATTCAAACAAACCGCTACAGCAAAGATAAAACTTAACTTCAGTAAGCAAATTAGATTGACAATACATATGCCATAGACAATTAGCATCTTTGAGAAGAAACCATAAACAATAACAAAAGTTTGTTTAAAAAGCTACATTGTGTGTAAATACGTGTATAAATATGCTTTTCATGAAAAACTGGTCAGTTGGTGAATAACCTCAAGAAGAAAAACAATAACTACGCTTGTTCCAGAAGTTACCTTCTAAAATCAAACGTGGTTCAAAATTGTTCAGTGAGTGAGAAACCTCAAGGGGAGAAACTGATATGGAACAACTCCATACACTAATGTAATATAGAAAAACTGTAAGTAAAATAAGCTAAAAATAACAGTTAATAACAAAATTTATACCTTCATTTAGATAAACATTATGCTGCACATCAAAACTTGTACATAACTTGTTCTAGGGCACTAATAATGGTCTAATAAACCGAAACGCATATGCCATAACAAAGTTTTTTGATTTGTTAGCTACACTAGACGGAGAATAAAACCCAACACCAGTTCGAACTGTATCGAGATTTAAACTACACTCGAAATATGAACATTACAAATTAAGGATCATGAGCGTTATTTAATAATAATAGTATTTTGTTAAACAAATGCGAGGAAATCATTCGTCGAAACACTCCGTTCAACACATCATTTTTTGAAGGGCTTAAAAGTTAATGTATTATGATATCAAATACGTCCCTCAAATTAGGGTTACGAACAGAAAACTTTTTTGGGTCGCAGATTAAAACTGCAATATTTACTGGCACTGTTAGAGTAACGCCAACAAATTACTGGCCTTGATGTCAGCCATGGGACGAGCATTTCTACCATCATATAAAAATTATAATAAAAACGCTTCAAAGCGCGCCCGATTTCATGCGGGATTTTTTTTTTCCATGTGAATTACATTCCATTATTCACAACATTCTGTCAGCGCTTGTAATTCCAACATGATGAAATATGTCTGGTATCAATCGAAATTAACAGAAGAAAAGACTGGAATTTTGAAATGTAAACGAAATACGATTCTGTACTTCATTAATAAAAAATATGTTTCTGTGTGGAAGGATACATTTCATCGTGTGTTCCTGTTGTGATAGCAATATATGTTTAAAAAGTTTATATAATATTTATCGTCCAAAAATTTGTGAATCATTCAAAGAAAAATAAATGGGTATTTTGGTGAACTTTGGTAAATTTGTAATGTTACAATCACCGAGTAGGAGTGAAAAAGGATACACGTTGGAAAAACTAAATCATTGATCGGGAATCGAATCAACGACATTTAGCATATGAACTCGACGCCTAAAAACTCATGTCTACTTTTCTGTCAGTAAGTATCTACTATATAATTTCCTAAGCTCACTCATCTCGATAGCTATTGGCTCATGAACGGTGTCACGTGTCAGCCTTCGCTTGCAAATATCTTTCCATGCCTCATCGCCAGTATATGCCCTGTACACTCCCATTACCCTCCCCTCCTCCTCCTGTCTTGCAACGAATCCCATTCCAGCTGCTTTATCATATCCGTCACTGATTGCATTCTGCGATAATTTCCAGAAACAAATCTAGCAGCCCTTTTTTGCACCTTCTCCAACTCCTGTATTCGATACGTAAAATGAGGGTCCCATACTACACTACCATATTCGAACAATGGTCCGACCAAAATTTTGTAACCCAGTTCCTTTACTTCTTTCGTGCATCCCCTCATCACTCTCTCCAACAAGTGCAGAACTTTGAAACCTTTTCCTACCACCTGTCTAATGTGTCCTGCCTAGTTAAGCTTGTCATCAAAAGTAATGCCAAGATATTTACATTTCAAGTCTTCAGCAAGCAATTCTTTCCCTACATTATATTCATAATTAACCTTTTGTTTTTTATTTGTGTATCTAATATCAACAACTCAATAAAAGACTGAATTATTTTTTGGGGATAGGGGGGGGGGTCAGGGAAGGTGGAATCTGCGAATATTCTGCTCTGTTTTAGTGGTTCTGGTAATTTTACAATGCACAGAGGTACTGTACGTCTAGTGCAGCTCTGCTTTGTAATCTCTTGCAGTTAATTGGTTGCTGCGATAATCAGTTCCAGGAAGGAATCACTTTACTTGTCACCAGTCTCTCGATTGCTTTGATGCAATCCTCCATCTCTTCCTGTGTTATCTTAACATACTCTTTACCACTTAAGTCCTCAGTTATCTGTTTAATATATTCCAATCTCTGTCTTCCTCTTCAGTTTTATCCATCGACAGTTCCCTCCACCAAGAATATAACCAGTTCCGCATGTCTTAAAACGTTTCCCTCCATCCTCTCCCTTCTTTCCTGATCTACCATTTGCAAAACACGTTCTCTTCATACTTTGTCTGCCCATTTATTCTTCAACATCTTTCTATAGCCCCACATTTCATATGATTCAATTTCCCTCTCCCTGGCATTAATCAAGTCCTGTGCTGCAGACATAGAGTTTAAAAAATTTATTTCTCAGTCATGAATCAATATTTTAAACTAAAAGATTTGTCTTTTTGAAGAAAACTATTTTTGTTATACTGTTATTCCTGCTTCGGCCATCTGTTGTAATTTTACTCCATAAGTAACAGAGTCCCCTTACTTCTCCTACTGCATCTGATGCGATTCTTATATTTAATCTACTATTATTGCTATCATTTCTGCTACATTTAATCACTTTTGTCTTTTTTTGGTTTGTATTTAGTCCAAAATCTTCGTCCAGTATTTTGTTCATTCCATTGAGCAACTTCTCCTCAGTTTGTTCTGAGGAAGTAATCCCTACCACTTCTAGTTGCTCTTGCATTTGAGATTGCGCCTGTTAGGTATGCAACAGGAACGCGGCGCTCGATGGCTTTGAACTGCTACGGTCTCTCGGAGATGGGGTAATGAGACGGAACCCGAATGGAACTAAAAGCAACGGAGCGAAAAGCTAAGGGAAATAGCACCTCCCCCCACACACACACGCACACACGCACACACATACACACACACACACACACACACACACGCACACACACACACACACACACACACACACACCAAACACACACACACCAAACACACACACACTGGATCACACCCCCTACACATATTGCGAAAAACTTGCGCATTACTTTTTTAGGTTACACAAAAAATGTGTCTTAGTTTCTTCCTTTCGAGTGGCTTCATATCGGAAAAGTAACTTTCGTGTGTGTCGTGAAGTCTTCCTGTTCTGTGGTGGACATCATTACAGTAACTTTTCTGTCACCACAAACATATGAAATTAAATTAAATGTGATTACAGTTTTAACTTAATATCTCGCCCTATATTGCCCTGTATGATCAGTTATTTTTATTAATGTTACGATTGAGAGATTAGTTCAGACACGTAGCGGCGTATTAGCAGTCAGGCAGGGATGCTAACCGTTAACCACCTCTTAGGACGGTGCAGGTCCACAACATCGCATTGAAATACTATTAATTTGATCATAATTACAGTCAGGCTTTCTTAGTTACTTCCATATACGTGAAGAATATTACTCAAACCAGAAACACGTAAACTTTATAACAAAGACCCTGTACAATAAAGTAAAAAAATCTAAAAATCTGAAAGTAAGGCACTACAATTCAGTCGTGAAATGTCTATGCGCGAGTGAATGCCTAGTATTGGACTATAGATCAAATAAATTGGAAATTACTAGAAACAAGAATCATGAGAAAAATGTTGGGTTCAGTGAGATCAACAGACCTATTGAAATTAGGAAGTAATAAGGAAATATATCAGAACACAGAAAATCTATATATATAAAGAAGAATGTATGTATGTTTGTTTGTTCTTCATACAAATCCACAGTTTTCATCCTATCTCGATGAAACTTTGCACACTTATCCTTTGAAACAAGGAGAAAAATACTGTCTACATTTGGTTGAAAAATTACCTGTATAAATAACACCTGTTGTCTCATAACTTCGAAATAAGGCGATAGACAGACACGTTGGATATGGACGTCTCCTTACCGTGTTTCCATGTAGTGGACTGGCAGCTCTGTGGTTAAAGCGCTTACTTACGACCGTCGTGGTCTCCGGTACAAATCTCCGTGGAGGATAAAATTTTTAAAAATTGTTTTTGATCGTAAGAGTCACGCCTGGGCCGTAGGTTATTCGGATTGAATGTTAAACTGTATATATCACCAAGTTAGGGGTGCAATGCGTGGCAAATCGTAGGTAGTCTTGCAATGCTGTAGGTGTACACTTTTTACATTATAATGATTCCTCAGGGGTTGTTCGCAGTCAGAGAGAGAGAGAGAGAGAGAGTGTGTGTGAACCGCAGTAATAATATTATAAATACGGAAGTACGTCTCTGTCTTTTTGTTACGTTTTGACGACCACATGGCTATATCGATGTCTGTATGAAGGGCACAGGACATTTTGTCCGGTATGTTTAATAGTTGTAGTCACGAAATTTTGAGACCTTATCGAATGGTGACAGAAATATGTGGGAAACTGATTCTCTTCAAGAGACTGGTTCGACGGTAGAATGATAGGTATAGTGATAGCTTTCCTGTCATATTATGCCGACTCGGTGTTGTTTGGGTCCAATCCTTCGTTACCAACAACTATCTATATTCAATTCTGGCAAAAAATTCTTAATCCACGCGTACGAATTCGCGGGTACGAGCTAGTATAAAATAATCAATAACGAAAAGGAGATTGCTGTTTTTTAACATATATATTGAATGTATGATACAAAAAAATATTCATTTACCATTGGGGAAAAGATCAACAATATGCTGAATTCAAGAGGTCAAGAAACATTTGGAAGAAGTCAGGTAAGAGGAAACTAGGCAGTACAATGTGTTAAGCAACATTGTTTGGAACATGCCCGACATGTTCGCTGCGGCGGCGGAACATAGTTTGGAACAAGGACATGGGTTCGATTGCGAATCAACCTTTGGTAGTCACAACCAGTCTGAATAGTACTCTACAATTTGTATGCAGCTTTGGCAGTTCTTATAAAGTATTCAAACTTTGGTGATCAAGTTTGTAGGTGCCTTTCGCTTGGACAGACATTCCCAGAGTTTCTCTAGGTATGCTTTCACAGGCATTTTCAACAAAGAAAATAAAGATGACATGTCCTTCCCCTCTCCCAATGTTGTTCCGTGATCATCCGAGCAGTGAAGCATTGGATGTTGTTTTAATTTATT
The DNA here is from genome assembly GCA_031002005.1 of Vandiemenella viatica. Classification (NCBI taxonomy): domain Eukaryota; kingdom Metazoa; phylum Arthropoda; class Insecta; order Orthoptera; family Morabidae; genus Vandiemenella; species Vandiemenella viatica. The sequence goes on along the minus strand of JARYHS010012519.1, from coordinate 212,569,164 downwards.
AAACACTTTCACCGTCCACTTGCAGGATCACAGTACAGTTTTCTTACTGTAAGCTGTATTTGAACCTTACAGCAACGTTTAATATCCGTTACGTATCTATGATTAGCTGAAATTTATGGCAACACCGCCGTTGTGCAGCCTGAATTTAGGAATTTCAGCAATGTGAATTATCTTTAAGCAACATTTCAAGTAAGCGTGGAGATAGTCTATCTGAGAGTACAGTGTCATTATTGCTTCATGTTGTCAACCCTCAGTCCTCAGATATTAAGTCAGTCTGAGAATCCTCAAGACACAATTCACAACAACGATCGCGGAAGAAGTAAAGTACCGGGTGGTTGTAAATAAAATTTCCCTAGTTAACACGTTATAACACGGAAAATAATTACCATACGAGTACCAAACTTGGTAACAATAATATCCAGAGTGTGGGGTGCATGATTTCCATGCATCACAGCGCCACCATCTAGTTCCAACTATGGCCACCAGGAGCCGTGATCAGTCATCGTGGTCAACACATTTGGAAACGATCGAATTATCAGCCGATCGTTTCCAAATGCTTGGCCGGCACGATCACCTGACCTCACTCTCTGTGATTTCTGGTTGTGGGGCTACCTGAAGGACAGGGTTTACCAGGGGAACATTCACACACGTGCTGATCTGAAGCGCAGCATATCAAGAGAGGCAGCCAGCATACCTACGGACACGCTTCGTTCTGCTGTGCAGAATGCAATCCTGCGCTTTCAGACTCTTCTGGACACTGATGGGCGACATATTGAGCCCCTTTTGTAGCATTAATGGTACCGGTATGTAATGGTATGATGTACCGTATCGGCACATTAAAAGTGTTTCAATTGAATTCATTCTGCATTATTTCTCTTCCCCATGTCCTCGACATTATTGTTACCAAGTTTGGTTCTCGTACGGTAGTTAGTTTCTGTGTTATAACGTGTTAAATAGGGAACGTTTAATTATAACCACCCGGTAGTGATACTCAAAGGCCGCCTTTGCCCTCCGCCTTTGATAACTTTGCAAAAATTATATTAAAAGAAATTCCGAGCTTTAGCTATCAGAATCAGGTCTCAGAGAACAGATATAAATTACGAACATTTCTTTGATTTGGGCTTCAGCCTTTGAAAATATCTGAACAATTATAACTCTGACTGGAAGTTAACTATTTTAGGGACCTCAGAAAAGTGAAAATCTGATAACTTCTTATAAGTGAGTGGAGACTTTTCCCGGCGTATTGATGAAATGAAATCTTCACAGGAGTTCAGCCGGACAGCGTCGTAAAAAGATAACGTTTCGACAGCTGACTCTGCTGTCTTCATCAGGTGTACAGCTTCAGATGTTGCTAGGTGAAAATCACAACCTAGACTGGCTTAAGCGGAATCTATGAATGAGGTAACATTTTAAAGCTTACGCTCTCCACTATGGTCACATCATATTTTAAGAAAGAACTTTATCCAAATTCGACCCTAAAAGGGCAAAAATATTATCATTTCTCAATTTTTTTTACCTCTCTTGAAGCCCAACCGAAGTCAAGAAATGAGGTATCATTTTAAAGACCAAGATGTCCACTTTGATCACACCATATTTTATAAAAGGATTTTTTCTTAAATTCCACCCTTAAAGAGCAAAGGTATCAATATTGTTTCTACGACATGTTTTCTTATTACGAATCATTTATCTTGTTCAATACCTAACCGAAATGGATAAACGACGTATCGTTCTAAAGATTAAGGTCTCCAATTAGGTAAAGCCATAAATTAAGAAAGAAATTTTTCGGAATTTGACGCTTAAAGGGGTCGCGCGTATGGGACAGTTCAGAGCCAAGTCCCTACGTAGCAGCAGCACATATCACAGAGGTGTCAGTAAACTGTTTTTATACAATAAATACCTATTCGAATATTTTTTTCTGTTTCGGAAACATTTCTGTTTTGCTATACAATTCCAATGTAAACATTTTATTTGTGAAATTTTCCCACAGCCTATGATGATAGGAACACATATCGCAGAGATATGGATATGCTGTGTGCATTTTGTTCAGGTTGGTTGTGTTCTGTTAAGGTCAGTGGCAGTTTGTCGTACATACAGTGTGTTTTATATTTTCCTAATTGTTTCGTAATATGTTGTAGGTATTTTGATGCATACCTATTGTTGTGAAAAAACGAGTTTTTTCTGACTTGAAAAAAACATGTTTTTTTCCGGGACTTTTTTTTCATAACTACTAAATTTTAAGGCATTTATCGTTTAGTATGACTGTTTTAGAGTTTATACTAAGTACTTATCTTACTTTTAAATCTCCTACATTCTTCTAGTTCGGTAAGGAAAAAAAAAAAATATTGGCAACATTGACTGAAGTTTTCTTTTAGGAATGGAGACTTCCCGAAAAAGCTAGGTTGCGTGAGAAGGAATCCCCGTTCCCCATTGTTTGGATTGATACTCGCTATTTGAACTAGTGCTGCCAGGCCCTACAAATTTATCTGTAGACCTACGAATCTTTTCAAAAATTTAGGAAATTTAACTACGGTTTTTTGCCTCTTTTTATTACTTATTGTGCTTTCCTTATATTCGTATACTTGTTAAACTCGCAGCGTATAGTGATACTGAGTCTTTGTCAGTAATTATGAATCATTTCCTTGCAACCGTTGGCGTAAACCAACGATTGAAAACAAATAAAGCTCCTATATTGTATGATAATAGATTTAAATTCAAACTTAAAAGACCGTAATACGGAACTATCGGCGCAGTCTTCATGCACAGTGTATACTTTGCTTACAATTTAAAATTATAATCTCAAAAGCTTTTGCATACAATACAACCAGTAAAAGAAAACGTAACTATTTCTGAAGTTATTGATCTAGAGGAGACAGAAGAAGAAACAGAAAATTCCGACTCCAACCGAACTAGTGTTGGTAGTACTGATACTAGTGAATGTGGTACCGACATAGAGGATGAATAGAAAATTATGTTACCTATATACATACATTTATGAATCATTATGTAAGACATTATATGATTTAGTAAGATTTAAAACACACGTGTAAAATGTAAGTTCCATAATAAAACTATAATTTATCAAATATATTGTTTTCTGGAAACAAAATTTAGAAAAAAACAAGGGTGCTAGGTTTTTTCATGTTTTTTTCCCAAATCTGAAGAAAAAAAAAACATTTTTTTTTCCAATTTGCAACACTATGCATACTTATTTCACGAAACAAATAAATATTTGCTACATTTCAGTATATTACAAGCTGCCAACCTCGCTATTTTCGCACGTGTCGTCTAGTAAAAGTATATTAAGTCCACATAGAAACAGACAGAATAGTTTAATATCGGCTACCTGTGGTTACAGCTGTAAAAGTAATGAGAAATTTCTGTACACCGTATGTATTCCTTAGTAAACCAATCAGTAACCGTTACTTTCCAATCGTTACGTTACTCGTTACTTTTGATACAATCGAACACTAGCATGAAACATTGCATCGAGTCGCGTCGCGTACGGGATGACTTCGTTCGTACTTGGTAAAGTACTGTATAAGTAAATTGTTTATTTAGTAAAATAAGTTTAGGTAAGATGTTCGTTTGGAGAAAACTTAAAGTCAAGTAATTAGCACATAGATCTTACGGAAAATCTCTGAATGTACACTGGATTTACTGTTAAGAATATTATATATGAAAGAATAATCTAATTTCAAAACGAACACTTGTTTGCATTAAAAAAAAAGACCTGACCTTTCACCTATAGTGACAATAACTAATGAAGGATATTATTTAAAGTGTCCTACTCAGAACAGTGCATAGATTTAGTGAGTTAGAATTTTGTAAAGTTCAAGTAAATTGTTCATTGAGTAAAGTAAATTTAGGTAAATTGTTCGTACATTTGATTTACTGCACTGAATATTACATAGTTCAGAATAATACCTAATATTGCAATCGCAGCAGACTTAAATCAACTGATTTCAAACAAACATCTGCTCATTCAATCGCTTGGCGAACCGTTACAGCTCCCGCATGACGCATGATACGTCGTGTTCGTTCGTTTATCGAATCAGACTGACATCTATACGACAAATGCGAGTAGCGGAATGAATTCGTGAGTAACGAATACATACCGTTTGCTACAGCTCTACCTGTGATACAGACAAATACCTTAACACCTGTTCTGCTGTCTCCTTCCGCTAGGGATTCTCTGTCTCGTGCTTCAAGCCTTCTCTCTCGTTTATCTCTTATGATGTGTACGTCTTTCTCCAGTTCTCCATCTCTTCCACCTTGATCTCAGCTCAATCGATCCTAAGTTTCGTCTCGTTCTCCATCCTGTCTCCCATTCTTTTCTGGTTGTTCCATCCGTTTCTGTCCTGATCACATGCCGCAGAATCTTGCCCTTTTGATTCTGATTTCTTCGGATATTTTCCTGATGTTCAGGTACAGCTTTACCCTCCTTCTCCTTTTAATCACACAATACTTCCCTTTTCTACCTGTGTACTTTTTGAGCAGACTCCGACATTCGCCGTCATGCCATGTTAGCTCAGCCATTTCAGTATCTTCTCCTGATCCCCCTGTAGCTGATCACAATAAAAAAATTAAAGTAAAATGAGGTTTTGTAAAAATGAGCCAGACATTAAAAGAGCATAAGAAATGAAAAGTGCGTATGCTACAACAGAAGATGGGAATACTTTCAAGAATTTTTGCATCAATATTTGTTGAAGTTATGATAGAATTATTGGAAAGAAGTAACACTCGAGACAAATAGAATTAACAGTTTCGGGAACAGGTAATTTGAAAATTATAGTGAAACATGAGGCTTAGAACAAGACACATCTAATCTAATGGATATGAAGATGTAACTTTTTTTTATTTATTTACAATTTTATTCCTCCCAGCTGAAGGCTGGGAGGCGGGCTGCTGGAGGATCACGGAGATCATTTTCTCTTTCAGCCTACTACTCTGCGGGGAGGGAAGGGGGATGGATGGTCGTCAGTGGCCTTGTAGGGAACCATCCCAGCATTCGCCTAAAGTGACTGAGGAAAACCACGGAAATCCTCAAACAGGATGGCCGAACCGGGTTTGACCCCGGTCTAGGGATGGGAAAAATATATCGATGTATCGATATATCGATATTTTTTTAAAAAAATATCGATATTTATCGCCGATATTTTTATTATCGATATATCGATACATCGATATTGTATTTAGTGTATCGATTTTAAGCACCAATTCGATATTTTTTCTACGAACGCAATGCAGTATCCAATTTAATCGTTACATGTATATAGGACAAATATACGTACATATCCAATCTTTTGAAAGTGTCTTAAAAAGTGAATTTGTTGAAATATAACAGCTTCATCAGCGGTTGAGAGGTAAAAAAAGCTGTTAAATTTAAACAACTTTACGTTAACGTCATTTTTATATTAGCATGTAAGTGGTTATTTTATCTTTGTAGTTGAAATATTATCTTTTCAACAGTTTTTTTTCATTTATGAACAACAATTAATTGGTGGATGAACCACAAGTTATTAGGAATGACTGTTAATTTATTTAAATGTCTACAATCTAGTCTACAGTCAAAACTCCATAATCGCAAGGAATACGTTCCGTAAATTAGCCGCAAATACGAAAATCTTGAATACGGAAATCTTGAATACGGTACTGAATACAGAATGTTAGTTTATATAGGACTAGCTCGTACCCGCGACTTCGTACGCGTGGATTAAGAATTTTTTTGCCAGAATTGAATATAGAAAGTTGTTGGTAACGAAGGATTGGTCCCAAACAATATCGAGTCGGCATAATAAGACAGGAAAGCTATCACTATTTCATTCTACTGTCGAACCTGTCTCTTGAAGAGAATCAATTTCCTTCGACCACTTTAGGATTCACGGTAAAAGAGGCTTTACTCCAAAGAATTCAAGAGAAATTAAGTCCTTTAGAAAGAAATACATTCCTTGCAGCAGCTACCATTTTGGACCCTCGTTTCAAACGTATACACTTCACTTCTTCAATCGGTGTGTCAAATGCGATATCTACAATAAGTAATGATATTCGCTTGGAACTTAGACGACGAGGACAACGTACTCTAGAAGTAAGGTCTACAGCAGCAACACAATATATCGCAGATAACGCATCAATTTGGTCCGCACATGAATAGCTATTATCCCTTAGCATTACTGTTATGCAAGAGGTTCCAAGCTCTGGCTCAGTTCCTAATGAGCTTAAGCAGTATCTGGACCAACCATTAGACATAAAATCAGACCCAGTAAAGTTTTGGGTGAATTGACAGTGCTAAAGCGCGCTGAAATACCTTATAAGTCAAGCTTCTTCTGTGTCGTCCAAGAGAGTGGCTCCTGCAGTCAACTTAGCTGTACCGAACAACAGGAGTAGATTGACAGGGGAGCACGTAAAACAGAGAGTCCTTTCGATGTCCATATCAGACGAATACTGGTTTGATTGATTGAAAAAAAATTAATAAAAGTTTGTATAATTTCTACCTGTCTCTTTAATTTTCAGAATTTTCGTAAATATTTTGATGTATTTTATGATTTTTTTTAATATAATTACTCCCTTTAGCCAAAAATATCGAAATATCGATATTTTCCCCCGATATATATCGATAGTGTTTGTAAATATCGTTTCTATATTTATCGATATATTTTTTTAAATGCCCATCCCTACCCCGGTCCTTCCGAATGGCAAGTAGCAGTGCGAAATTGTACTGCCCACAGACACTTCTTTATATCGTTGTACGCAAATAGTTTGACTACGAGAACTGACTTGCGTTTCACTGACCGGGAGTCTGTCTCTGTATTTTGGGCATGAACTGGATTTTAGGAGAAACTTTCGCTCGGTTTTTTACAGGGTTCCGAATAATATACAGTGTAGGAGAAGGTCGGACAGTCCCGGACGACGGATACCCCAGACATTTAAAGTTCTAACAAACCAACCACGCTGCATCGGTAAAACTTTATCGTAAATATGCGCCCTGTAGTGTAAAAACAAACGCAACTGAGCTGCGATTTGGGCGACCAGTGAATTCCAGACTAGTGTGTGTTTTGTTCGAGGCAGAAATTTTGTCAAAATTCGTTGGGGATAATTGAATATTATGCTTCAAATAAACGCATAGTAACGCGGGATCGAAAAATCCAAAATGGAGGAATTTTAACTTCATTACCATATAAAAAATGCGGAGAGGACGGGCAAAAAAGTAAAGGCAGTAAAAAGGGCAAAGCGAAATAATAGGAAGGTAAAGACGCTATTAAGACATTGAATACAAAGAAATGTATTCAAAGTCTTTCTGAAGAAAATGGAGTAAAACGGACAGAATGCACCGAGCGTGGTGGGTGAGCGGTTAGTGCTCTGTCCTCGCGTTCGGGAGGACGCCGGTTCGAATCCCCGTCCGGGCATCCAGATGGGTTTTCCATGGTTTCCTCAAATCACTCCAGGCGAATGGCGGGATGCTTCCTTCAAAAGGTCATGGCTGAATTTCTTCCCAATCATTGTCCTTTCTCGCCTCTAATGACCTCGACGTCAAAGAGGCATAAAGCCATCAGGGGGAAAAAAAAATCAGACCGAATGCATCGTACGTGGAGAAATTTCTTGAAAAGACCGGATTCAGTGCTATGTACCAAAGACAGGGAACATGAATATTGTATTTATATAGATTCTTCAGATATCCATTATTATTGTGATTTTTTTAAGGCCAAACAACGAGTAGTCCACCATTTGTTATTGTGTCCAGGGCTCCCCGACAACTTTTGTGTTGCAAAAAATTTAACGCAAAAGTGTTTTTAATTTAGTTCGTTGAAAAAAGTTATGATTACTAACTTCTAATTAGTATAATTGCAAAAGTTCCCAGTTTAATTTTAAGATTAAAATAAAGACAGAAAATGTGTTTATTTTATTTTTATTTGCAATTAATTTTAAGTGTTCGGGGCTACCCAAACGTCCCATTCGGTTCAAGGGGGGGGGGGGGGTGAGGAATAAAATACGGCATCTTTTATTTTCATGTTAAGTTTGAAAGCTAGCAAATATGAGATAAATTTTCCCCAAATTAGTATTTTTTTTTACCCCGATTCACGTTAACTCTTCGGATTATGATTGCTTGGCATTGGATGTTACTTTATTTACTATTTTTTCGGTTCATTTGTGGGATTTTGGTACAGTTACGTTTTTTACTGTTACCTCTGTGTTTTATTCTAGGTCTGAAGGTACCATGGTAACCCTACACCAACAATTAACATCCAAATAGTATTTCTGATTCGTTGAAATTTATGACAACACCAGCCTAAATTTGGTATTCGCAGCAATATAAATTACATCAAACAACATTTCAGCTATGCTTGGGAATTGGCTGTCTGCGAATACAGTCTCATTACTGCTCTAAGTTTCCAGTGTTCAGTTCCCAGATATTAAGCGTGAAGTGATTCCTAGAATCATTAGCGCACAACTCAAGGAGCGGATCTTGACAGCAGCAGAGCAGAGAGAATTAAAGGCCGCCATTGCTTGACGCAGTTCATCATTTTGCTACAACTATGTTGCAAGAAATTCTGAACTTTAATTATCTCAATCAGGTCTCAGTCAACGATGTAAGCAATTTACTTTGATTTAATTTTATGCTCCACTCAATTTTTACAATTATCTGAACAATTAAAACTCAGAATTCGTCTAGAAAACCGCTAAAATGCGCAATCACGACGGTCGGTATGTGAGGATCAGGATTGGAAACCGGTCTTGTTGTACAGTACATACCGGTCCAGCGACACCATTCGTGGGTTTATCGTCCTGTTTACGGATAAGAGCCGAACATTATTATTTCACGCATTGAATTCTTAACAGGAGTTCAGCCGGATAGCGTCGTAAAATGACCTGATGAAGACATCCGAGACGGTTGTCGAAACGTTGCCATTTTACGACGCTATCCGGCTGAATTCCTGTTAAGAATTCATTGCGTCAATACGCCGCGTAAGTCTCCTACATTCGCATATTATTATTTCAAGCCGGTTTACAACAACGGTTAGGACTAATGGGGTTTCACGAACATAAGATCATCACTGCCAATTACTAATTTCCACATTGATGTTATCAACTACAAGCTGAGTTCTTGGCATCGCCCGGTCTAGTTGCTGTTGATTTAACCATACGCAATTTTTATTCACACAATTAGAAAAGTGTACCAAGTTTCATATAATTCGCGCCATCCATTTCCGGAATTAAATCAATTATTTCAATTAAATTAAATTGCAATGGAGCGCATGATCTGGTTGCAATTTCCCTAAACACCCATCTTCCCCCTTTCGTGCATACACCTACATTTACCCTTTACAAATTTTAACTTTTTAATTCTTTCAACGTTTTTGGCAAATTATTCATCATTTCTCTTTTGTTCCAATTCCTGACACCCTTAGCTAAAACAACGAATCTTCCTACACCCCTGTGCGGGAAATCGAGTTTCAACTTGTGGCCATGGTCATCTTTTCCCTTCCATCCATACTTTTCAATCTTTCACATCAATATCTTTACATGCCTCATCACCAATATACGCCTTGTACACTCCCATTACCCTCTTCACCCTCCTCCTGTCTTCCAAAGAGTCCCATACCAGCTCTTTTATCATAACTGTTACTGATTGCGTTCTGCGATAATTTCCAGAAACAAATCTAGCAGCCCTTTTTTGCACCTTCTCCAACGCCTGTATTTGATACTCAAAATGAGTGTCCCATACTACACTACCATATTCGAACAATGGTCTGACCAAAGTTTTGTAACCCAATTCATTTAATTCTCTCGTACATCCCCTCATCACCCTCTCCAACAAATGCAGGATTTTGAAACCTTTTCCTTCTGCCTGTCCAATGTGATCTGCCCAGTTAAGCTTGTTATCAAATGTTATTGCAAGATATTTACATTTCAAGTCTTCAATAAGCAATTTTTTTCCCACCTTACAAGCATAATAAACCTTTAGTTTTTTACTTGCGTATATTATAAGCAAACCTAGATCCACCCGCATCCTACCAAGAAAGAAGTGGATTGAAGTTGATTTACACGTAAACTAATTTTATTCCTTCAAAAGATTCGGGTGTACCAAACTTCATTGATTTCCAGTACTAAATTATACGGTTATTTAGGAGCACATTTCTAAGAATTGGGTAGTTGGATTGTTTGAGACGGAATGTCAGTTTTATTTTAGTCCAGGTTATATTTCAACGTAATTACATTCGATAATGTTGCAGGCTGCTCGAAAATAGAAACACTTGCCGCAATAATACATACGACATACATGAAAATGTATCTGGAATGTGTCTGTTTATTACAGAATCTTGCAGAAAATACGTATTTTGAATGCATTTTCAGAATATGAAAGCTTGGGGTCAAAGTTGAAATTTGCAAAACTGCTGAATCGATTTAGCCAGAGTTTTCACAGTATCAAACATTGATGTGTCTCATTACACTCATTTATCTGCCACTGGGAGCTAAGAAATTTATTATTATGTTACTTCATCTGAAACCGGAAGACAAAATTAAAATATACTCGGTACAGGTACTCAGAGTTGTATATCAAGTATTCAGAACTAAGCGAGATATGAAAAAATAAATATTCTGTACTATCGATTTGTTTCAGGTAGTTACAAACTGCGGTTCCATTTTATTGCGAACAGAACGTCAAAGACGATAGCCAGAGACATTGTAGTTGTTATGGAAGAGCTTGTGACCAAAGAAAATCTCTATTGTTTTTTCGTTATTAGTTTCTCGCGTTCGTTACGGCCATCTATGGCATTTAAAAACTCAATATCCCGTATTAAAGGAAAGAATATTTCAAGCTTTGTTCATAGTGCGTAAAATAGTTATTTTTTTAAATTGATTTTATTGCTTTCATTAAAGGCCACTGTCAGAAACGTTTTAGTTATGTGTTAATCGCGGAATTCAACGTCTAGTCGTTCCATCTTTGGTGTTTGTCACCCACCATACGTTCAAAATTTCATTTAATGTCGCGACTTTGCGTAACATTGAAACATAAGATATACCAAACAAATCAACTGAGATTCTAAGACTCAAAACGGTGAGAACCCCATCGAAATATGCTCAGTAGTTTCTGAGTTTTTCTTGTTCAAATTTATCCGGATTTCGATTTTATAGATATAGATTAAAACCTGTCACTACTCGTAACCGGACACTGAATACATATTGGTTTCGTGACAGTTTGAGAAAAATTCCAGAAACCACAAAGCGCTGTGGTCGTTTTTTTTTTTTTTTTCGCTCAGTGAGCGTTTTCAATCTTTTTTTTTTTTTAAATGGCTTTCGGCATCTTAGGCCACACAGCCAGCCTGATGAATTTTTCCAGATAATTAGACACACCACAGGACGGACATGACATTCACAGACACAACAGTTAAACACCCATGCCCGCTGCCGGACTCGAACCTTCGGCACGCGGAGCTAACACTCTAGCCCCTACGCTACCGAGGCCGGCTTTTCAATCTTTTAGCCTAACTCTCGTCAGCTTCTGAGCTGCGTGGAAGAGAACAAACTTCGAGATAATAACGATCAAAGGGTCTCAACGTGCAATTAGCGATAAAGATCAGATGTTTTTTTAACGCTTTCTACACTGACCATAGTGAAATAACATCTGCCGAAAGAATAACAATAAAATGCTAGCTCTGAAAGAACACGGATTATATAATAAAATGTAAAAGTCACTCACTTGTCAGAAGTTTCTGGTCTGTGCAGTTACCAAAAAATAAAGCTTCTCACCTTGGCTCTTGTTCTCGTGAGTTTACTTGTGCCTACCTGGAAAGCGTCAAGTAATTAACAACATATAAGGCTCTTTCTCTTCGACCGTGGTAACTTCAAACCTTCTCTGATATGTGGAAAAGGTTAGTAAGAAATCTCAAACTACTAAATCACAACAAATACTTAGAGAGTAAATCATGCACAGTTTTCCTTATATTTTGTTAGACCCAACGACCCGTATATTATTTTAATTTCTATTAGAAGATTTCTTACACAACAAATTTTTCACCAGGTAAAAAAAAAAAAAAAAAACCAGAAGCAGTTCTGCTAATAAATAATCCCTTGAATTTCTTAATACTTTTTGCTAACAATCTCTAACCATTTATTTCAATATCACACAAATTGCGCAACATTGGAAATTACAATTTCAAATTATTAAAATTCCTATCAATTTCTTGCACTATTATAACTTATAAAAAGCAATACTTGATGGCTGATTCACAACTCCTAAACTGGAACAGAATTTAAAACAGCAGAATAGACGTGGCTAATTTGTAAACAATTGCGCAACCGCTAAGTGTCGACTAATAATTAATTTCGTTGGTACAGTATTATTATTGTTTCCCTATCCTGACACACTTAGCTCTTGCTAGTTTCGACAAAAACATCTGATTTGAGTGATTATACTATAATCCTCACTTTCGATGAATAACTACGATAAAATACCAGACAACTCGCTTACTCCCCGAACAAGACAAAAGACCAACTCAGACGGTTACCGCAAACAGCTAGAAGCGCACGCTAATCTCACTCACTGACAAAAAATTAGAACTTAGCTCTGGACCGAAGGTCCGACTCCGGTGAAGACTGGTGATGAAAAAGCGACGCTTGGTGGCGGCTCCTCTTTTTATACTGACGCTACCTTTTGATGCAACCCTTACGCCGACGCCGGAACTGTGTCGCAATGCTTGCCGCTACGCGTGGATCCTAATATTACACCAGGCTCGCAATTCATAATCTACCATATAATTACGTAAGGTCATTCACTCACCCCGATAGCTATTAGCTGGAGAACTGTATCACGTGTCAGCCTCCGCTCGTAAAACAGCGACCAGAGATACCATTACAAGAAAATCCTGGTTATATCCACAATTAATAGCTAAGCAACTGCTACCAAGTTAACAGCCATAATACAGTCATTAAGGTTGTTTTTCGTAGCGTTTCATAGTTAAAAAAATATTCATAAATTTTGCGGCTGAAAAAAATGGATCTGCTTTTTTTTTTTTTTTTTTTTTTTTAAGTATTAAAAAAATTAAATTACTTATGGATTCTGATGTAACCACGAATGACAATTGTTATTCCGGCTTGGAAAAATTTCAATCTTATATTTTTACTAATGTTGTTGCTCGACCAAAGTTTATGCATTACACTTTATTGGCTTTTTAGGTCTTTTGTTCATGTTCGCTGTACGTGAGTTATTAGGTTATTAGGTTATTAGTGTTATTAGTGTACATCAGACCAAATATTTTACGGAATGGAGTATTATGTAAATTCATTTCTTAGGAGTTGCTCAACTGGTTAACAACATAAAATATGTATTAAGTTCTCTGACATTTACAGATACTATGGCCATTGTTTACATTATGAGTGTTTGCCCAGTCTCATTAATAAACAGCGTGAAGCAAACACATTTCTTTTTTTTTTTTAAAAAATTTGCAGAGTGAACTTAAGGGTCAAATGCAGGTCAAGTTCGTATTTAAGCAAGTTCGAGTGTATGGAAACAGTTACACGATAGCGCGATCGTTCCTGTCCGTGTTTAATACCTACCTCTATTAATACCCCAAGCTCAAGAGATTTTATTCATCCTAAGAGGGAAACACAGGTCAAGCTTACCATATATTTGGCCAGATCAGATCAACCTGTCATAATCTTTCATCGTAAAAACTGAAAATATTCTAGACCCGTGACGATACGCAAAAAACGGTCACGGGTGTACACTAGTTTTTACAATAAAACTCATACTAATGTCTTAAAATACACTCTATAAAGCTCTAGAACCATCACATAGTATACCTTCCAGCATGTTCCGAGACGATTTTTCTGGGTACATATACTAACCTTCCAAACATCACCGACCAACGAAAATTATCTTTTTGAATATGTTAATTATTCAGTTAAAAATTTAGTATTTGGTAGAGTTACAACAGTCAACTACTAACTGTGAATGTAACCATAATAGTCAGCCAAGCATAATGGAGTCACTGTGTGTATTCTGCTACGAGCCCTGTATTCAATCCGCGGAGGTAGGCAGCCCAGGCACGCAGAGCTCGGCTGCTGAATAGCTCCGACTCTCGTAGTGTTGGCGAGCCTGCTGATTGCGGTGCAGGTATGTTTATTTGGCTGCCTATCTGCGGGCGCTACACGACGCAATATCATCAACATGGCTCCCCATTAATCGCGGCCACAGAAACCCGCCGCAAGCAATCACTCCACCCACGCAGAACATACACATAGTAGGCCTACATTGCGTTATGGAATTACTAATACTCTGCCTACAGATGAAAATTCTGTGTTGAGAACAAATCGTACTGGAAAAATGAGTTACATTTGTAAAAGGTTTACGGATCTTGTCAGTAATCTGCAGTGGACATCATGTTTGATTGGATTGATTCCTTAAAACTTTATGACCATTTCATGAGAACAATTGAATTATTTGATAGTTTTGAACTAATTCCAATAACAATGATCTAGTTACAAAAGTTTGGTCAAGTTATTGCTGCCAATATAGTATGGGACACACATTTCGACTATTAAATACAGGAGTTGGAGAAGGTGCAAAAGAAGGGCTGCTAGATTTGTTTCTGGAAATTATCGCAGAACGCAGTCAGTAACATAGAGCTGGAATGGGATTCATTGCAAGACAGGAGGAGGGTGAAGAGGGTCATGGGAGTGTACAAGGCGTATATAGGTGATGAGGCATGGAAAGATATTGCTGTAAGAATTGAAAAAGGAAAAAAATGACCATCATCACAAGCTGGCACAAGGGTGTAGGAAGAATCTCTTTTTTGGGTAAGGGTGTGGAATAAGTTATCAAGAGAAATGATGAACAATTTGCCAAAAACCTTGAAAGAATTTAAAGTTAATATTTGTAAAAGGCAAATGTAGGTGGGTGCAGAAAAGGGGGAAGATGGGTAATATGGGTTGTAAAAAATACAGCAACCAGTCACAATATGATTTTGTTTATTAAACCATTACCGGTTTCGAGATATACCTGCTCATCTTCAGATGATTTGTAAGTTTTACATCAACAAATGTAATATACAGGAATGTATGGTTGTCCTACAGTAACAAAAGAAGTTTTTGTAAATGTTTACATCAACAAATGCAATATACAGGAATGTATGGTTGTCCTACAGTAACAAAAGAAGTATTTGTTATTGAGCATAAATTAATAAGATATGATGAAGAAGATTACAATTTGTTATTACTTACATTTTGCATCTGAATATATCCGAAAGCAAAACTAAAGCACTATAAATGCACATATTTACAAACATGCGCTGCACTAGCACTGATGGAGGTGGATAGGAGCACACTGTGTTTGCCACCATTTCACACATGATATACAAATATACAGGATATACCTGTATATTTGTATATCATGTGTGAAATGGTGGCAAACACAGTGTGCTCCTATCCATCTCCATCAGTGCTAGTGCAGCGCATGTTTGTAAATATGTGCATTTATAGTGCTTTAGTTTTGCTTTCGGATATATTCAGATGCAAAATGTAAGTAATAACAAATTGTAATCTTCTTCATCATATCTTATTAATTTATGCTCAATAAACAAATACTTCTTTTGTTACTGTAGGACAACCATACATTCCTGTATATTGCATTTGTTGATGTAAACATTTACAAAAACTTCTTTTGTTACTGTAGGACAACCATACATTCCTGTATATTACATTTGTTGATGTAAAACTTACAAACCATCTGAAGATGAGCAGGTATAGCTCGAAACCGGTAATGGTTTAATAAACAAAATCATATTGTGACTGGTTGCTGTATTTTTTACAACCGATATTTGACATCACAGTCGCGGAAGTTCCACCAATCCATCATGGATAAAATATGGGAAGATGGGTGTTTGAACTAATTATAGATTGGTTCAGATAAATCCGCCTCGCCGATCTTGTAACAGGCAAAGTAAATTTATTAAACAGTAATGATAAATAATAAACTTTGTGGTGAGTTGCTCACACCAAAATAATGAAAAAAGTTATTGATGAAAGTGTAGTGCATTCAATGTCTTTCCAGGTACAATCCAACAATGTAAGTTTGTAACCATCAGTTCCATGGCCTTCACGTTTAGTGACCTCAGAGCTTTGGATTTTTATCTGTGGGGCCACGTAAAAACAATTGGTGTGCGGAGCAGACATTCCGGACGTAGAGATTCTCGTGTGATGGGCGCCCTAGGATCCTTTCGGTGCCGTCTGGGAGCATCATCATACGAGTACATGCGTTTATAGAAGCAGGCGGATCACATTTTAAACATTTGCTATGAGTTTCCGCGGTGTGAACATTTAAACACCTTGCTACCAAGCTGACAATGTCAAACGGATAATGTGTCGCTCTAAACTGTTCTTTCAACAATTACTAGATTTTAATAGTCCAATGTAGGGTAAAGCAAATGAAAAAGCGACGAAAATGAAATAATGTTTTTACAAGGGGTGATCAAATGAAAAGGTACGAAACGACACGGTGGGTACAAATGTAGACTTTATACAAAATATACACCATAGGCCTGAGCACAACGATCCCACTGATGAACAAGCCGCAGGATTCCTTGTTCCCAGAATTCCTGTGGCCGTGACGAGACCCAGTCCTTCACAGCGTCCTTGAGTACGTCGTCCGAGTTGAAGCGCTTCCCTTTCAGGTGTTTATTCAGTGGATCAAACATATGGAAATCGCAGGGCGACATGTCCGGAATGTAGGGCGGATGGTCCAACGTCTCCCACTTGAACTTGGCCAGTTCCATGTGTGTGACTCTGGAGACGTGTGGACGCGCGTTATCATGGAGCAGAACCACACCCTCCGTGAGCAGCCCCGGTCTTTTGTTCTTGATGGACCTGCGTAGGCGTCGGAGTGTCTCACTGTACACATCCCCCACCTGTACACCATCCTGTCCTCATACGGACTGCCGCATCATTTGAACGCCGCTATTGATAAGAGCCTCTGCTCTCTACTGCGCATGCTGGCGCCCGCGCATGCTCCGATCCCAGTCAGAGACTCCAATCGCATCCCGAGATGTCTCGCTACGTTCTCCCATGGCGGAATATGCAAATATTTAACTGTTTCGTTTTTACGTCGTTTCGTACCTTTTCATTTGATCACCCCTTGTAATATAAATGCTTACGGGATTATCGCTGAGTTGCTATACTCCTCCTCCTTATTTTCCCCGACGTTTCAACCTAGTCGTTGGTCTTCTTCAGGAGTCGTGTGCCGAATCTGCTACAGATTGTGATCTGCTGGAGACCGGCGTGGCTAGTTGTTTACTTACTTGTACTGTCGTTTGTTTGATTATCCAGAGATGTTGTTTACGATGTAATATCTGTGGGTCCAGAGTTAATTATTTATCCAGCACACATTTCCAACTCTGGCCGTAACCACCATCTTTGTTGAGGTTGTTTGGATGTTTGAATATTTCAATAGCCTCTCTCACTTTTCTTTGGAGATAACCTTTGAATATAGGAAGAATATTAGATTGTTTCCGAGACACCTTCCACGTATGGCAGAAGTGGAAACAAAGTGAAAGAAAACCTGCGAACGGTCAAAGATCGAAGGTCTCCCTTACAAAGCATTGGAATTAATGAAGTACCTTGTGCGGAAAGGTATATATAGGCGAAACCGAAAGATCCTAAGCGTGAGGATACGTTAACTTAAGAGCCACACCCGTCTTAGGCATCCCACGAAATCAGCTATTGCCGAACACCAGATGGAGGAAGATCATGAAATATTGTGGGACAATACAAGAGTGCTAGCTAAAACCGATTGTTATCTCCAAACAATAGTGAGAGAGCCTATTGAAATATTCAAACATCCAAACAACCTCAATAAAGATGGTGGTTACGGTCTTAGCCAGAGTTGGAAATGTGTGCTGGATAAATAATTAACTCTGGACCCACATATATTACATCGTAAACAACATCTCTGGATAATCAGACAATTGACAGTACAAATAAGTAAACAATTAGCCACGCCGGTCTCCAGCAGATCACAATCTGTAGCAGATTCGGCACACGACTCCTGAAGAAGACCTAAGACTAGGTTGAAACGTCGGGAAAACAAGAAGGAGGAGTATAGCAACTCAGCGATAATCCCGTAATAATTTGCATTTATATTAATATGACGTAAGCGAAAACAACAAAATCCTAGATAATGTTTTTACTCATTTATTTCTACTTCTCATGTTTACAGCCACTAGTTTCCGCTGTATAGTACTGTAAACCTGTCTCACTTTGCAGTTAACAACACCATCCACAAACAAACATGGAGTCTGAGGTACATAAAAATTTAACTGTGTCCAGTGTCGAGCTGGGATTGTAAGACGCTTCATTCACATTTAAGTTCCCAATTTGCTAATCCATTAAATAAAATCTTCTCTGGTGTCTAGCCGGATGGTGTTGTAAAAACTCGACGTTTCGACAGCTAGCTCTGCAGTCTTCATCAGGTGTCAAATATCTTCTAGCTGTCGCAAGCTGACTGTCACCTCCTCAACTGGCGGTGACTGTCACCGCCAGCAAGAGAATTGACGATTAGCACTTTAATAGATAAAGTATTCACAAATTTTCGGACCTATTTTATATGCTTTTTTTTATTGTTTTGGCGTGAGTAACCCACCCTCACAGCTTTTTTTTTTTCGTCTCTTTGGCGTCGATATCGTTAGAGGCGGAAAAGGACGGGTGCAAGGAACTGGAATGAATTCAGCCTAAGACTTTTGAAGGAAGCATCCCGGCATTTGCCTGGATTTTTTTTGGGAAACCGTGGAACATCCAAATCTCGATGCCTGTACGGGGATTCGAACCCACGTCTTCCCGAATGCGAGGCCAGAGCTTTATCCGCTCACCCACCGCGTTAGATAAAAGTCATTTTTGCATGCACAAACATATTGAAGTGGTCCACTAGGGACACTTGATTATTTCCTTGTATAATCTACTATATAACTTCGTCATCCACTCACCTAGATAGCTATTGGCTGGAGAACGGTGACGTCACGAGCCAGCCTTCACTCACAAACAGAGAGCAACAACAACCAGACATGTTATAGATGAAATTCGAGGTTATGTCCACAACTTAATAGCTAAGAAACCTCTGCCAAATTAATTCTCATAATACAATAATTAAACTTGCTTTTCTTGGCATTTGATAATTTAAAAAATAAATAACCATTACGGCTGAAAAAACGTCAAACTGCTTGTCGCTAATTAAAGAAACATAAAAAACTTTAAAAGGTTTAAATTACCCATAATGTCTGCTGTAACTACGAATGCCAATTTCCACGCCAGCATACGCTAAATCTCAATTTAATTAAATCTTTCTCTAATGTTGCTTCGAGATCAAAGTTAATACATTACGGTTTATTTACGTATTTTACTGACTTTGTTTGGTAGCCTTTGTGTTCATGATCGCTGTACGGGAGTTATTAGGCCATTTAAATTGGACATCAGACCAAATATGTTACCGAATTGAGGATTTTGCAGATCGTGTCTTTAGCTTCAACGATTTAATAATCAGTATTAAGTTCTCTTGTCATTGCAGTTATTATGGCCAACGATTGTATTAGGAATGTTTATCTAGACTCAATAATAAAACAACGTGATTCTTTCGACGTGCTTCAAATTTTACAGAGTGAACTTTTAGGGTCAAATATAAGTTCGTATTTCAGAAAGTTCAAGTCTATTTTACGATAGCCTGATCGTCCCTGTCCGTGATTAATATGTCTATTAATACTTCTGAGTTCTTCAAGCCCAAGAAATTTTATTCGCCCTAAGGGTGAAACATAGGACAAGTTGGTATTTAGTCAAATCATACATAATCTTTGACCCCTAAAACTGAATCTGTTGTAGACCCGTGATGATACACACAAAAAATAGGTCACGGGCTTACGCTAGTCTTTATTTATAAAGATGAATGTATGTTTGTTTGTTAGTTTGTTTGTTCTTCATACAAATCCACAGTTTTCATCCGATCTCGATGAAACTTTGCACACTTACCCTTTGAAACAAGGAGAAAAATACTGTCTACATTTGGTTGAAAAATTATCTGTATAAAAACACATGTTGTCTCATAACTTCGAAATACGGCGATAGACAGACACGTTGGATATGGACGTCTCCGTACCGTGTTTCCGTGTAGTGGTCTGGCAGCTCTGTGGTTAAAGCCCTTGCTTACGACCGCCGTGGTCTCCGGTTAAAATCTCCGTGGAGGCTAAGATTTTAAAAAATTGTTTTTCATCGTAAGAATAAGGCCTGGGCCGTAGGTTATTCGGATTGAATGTTAAACTGTAGATATTAGAAAGTTATGGGTGCAATGCGAGGCAAATCGTAGGTAGTCTTGCAATGTTGTAGGTGTACACTTTTTTACGTTATAATGATCCGTCAGGTGTTGTTCGCAGTCAGTGTGTGTGTGTGAACTACAGTAATATCATTATAAATACGGAAGTAAGTCACCGTCTTTTTGTTTCCTTTTTGACGACTATATCGTTGTGATGGAATTTTATAGGGAAATCTGTATGTAGGGCGCAGGATATTTTTTCCAGTATGATTAACAGTTGTAGTCACGAAATTTTGAGACCTTATCGAATGGTGACAGAAATATGTTGGAAATTGATTCTCTTCAAGAGACAGGTTCGACGGTACAATGATATAGTATTAGCTTTCCTGTCATATTATTCCGACTCGATATTGTGCGGGACCAATCCTTCGTTACCAACAACTTTCTATATTCAATTCTGGCAAAAAAATTCTTAATCCACGCGTACGAAGTGGCGGGTACGAGCTAGTTACTAAATGAAAGGTATAGGGAAGGCCGTACGGAATGATATTTCGTTGCCCGCGCAGAGCATTACGGCACCACTCCTGTATTCTGAGAACACCCATGGGTGGCGGTTTCTGTTTGTAGCGCGACGAGATAGCGGCGCCCAGACTCGGGTATTGGGGAGCAGCCGACCATACTAGAGATGTGAGTGACAGACGAAATACGGCGCTGCATTCCACAGGGCTTGTTAGGCCCGCGAGAGATTATGAACACGCTGGAGGACTGTCACCTGCTGGCGTCGGGTAAAGACCCGGTCACGTGAGAGCACCACCGAATTAGCACACGCGATAGCAGGCTCGTCACTGTGCGAGTATGCCAGTTGTGTCGTCGTAAACCAAGGTTAGCCTCTAAACCCGCCAAAAGCAATGGTTTCATTTCTTTGCAGTTGCTCAACTAAATATAATTTTATTATATAATGCTTAAAACATTGATTTTTTATTGGCGTACATACACTGATCAGCCAAAACATTACCATCACCTGCTTATTAGTGTGTTGGTCCATCTTTGGAGCGCAATACAGCAGCGATTCGGCGAGGCATGGATTCGAAAAGCCCTTGTTAGGTTTCCGGAGTTGTCTGGAACCAGATGTCTGCCCACAGGTCACGCAATTCCCTTAGGGTGCGTTTATGTTGGAGCTGCGATAAACGATGAGAGCGATAAACGCGGCGACAAAAGCGGCGCTCAATTTCTTTCTTCGTGCAGTGTTTATATTGGAGGTTCGATAATAGCGTAGATTCTAGTTTTATTTGCAGCCAATTGTTAACCTGCCAGACATGTAGAAGAAATTTAGCTTATTCCTTTAGTATGGGAGTTGCATTGCAACAGTTTTAGAAGTTGTAAGAGAAATAATTATGAAAAATACTTCTACCACTTCATATGACAATTCCAGATGAACAGGATTTCGTAAAAAAAAAAAAAAAAAAAAAGGGCTGAAAATTGTTACAATATTTCTAATTTTCCAAATTTCATGGGCGCTATCGACGGAAAACACGCCAGAGTTACTTGTCCTACCTACTCTAGCTTCATGTTCCAGAATAACAAGATTTTTTTTCTATTGTTCTGCAAGGATTGGTCAATGCTAATTATAAATTTATAAACACTGAAGCTGGAGGTTATGGTAAACAGATAGATCTGCTGCTCTGTATGTCTCTTTCATAGACAGAAGATTGAATATTCCAAATCCCTCTGCCAAATTCTAAAATCACTGAACCTCATGTTTTTATAGTAGATGACGAAGCTTATCAATTTTTAAATAATTTTTTAGATCCTTATGGACAATATTTAGATGCAGGCAGATGATAATTCAATGCTAGGTTATCAAGAACATGAAGAACCGTCAAATGTTCCTTTGGCATAATTTATTCTAAATGGAGAATTTAAGGGAATTGCGTGTCCTGTGCGTAGACATATTGTGCCAGACATGCCCATAACTGTGGTTATTTGGGCCGTACTTTTTTTCATATACAGATTTTTTGGGTACAAATAAACCGATATTGGCGGAAAGATCTACCGATGTCGCATTTTGACGACCACTGCTGCCATCGGAGGCGGGACTCTTCCCACGGCCCGCTGTTGACTGCTGGACCGGCCTGGCCGGCAAATGCACGCGCCGTGGGAAGCGAGCTTAAGAACCTTAATCAGGTACGCGGAGGCCTGGGCTCGTGCCCGGTCCGTTGAATCCCACCGAGCCACACTGGCGGGTTAATTTTGAGGTCGTAATAATGTTTATGGCCAAGTGGATTATTCTATTTGTGTGAAGTTTTTTCCATTGCGCCCAGCATTATTTTATGAGTTCAGTACATCAGCAGATCTCAGAGGAAGCCTATTTAACAAATGTTCTAATTAACTAGCTGGTGCCCACGACTTCGTTCGTGTTTGTAAAGAATTAGGATTGACAGCTACCGACATCTAACCCACTATAGTGCACGATGGGAGACTCGATGCTATTACCACACACAAACGCCAGTAGTTCAGGCAGCTAAGTAAAATATACGGACACACATGTCTTTGGTCGAAATACGAAAATATCCTTGATCGACCAATTTCAACCACCATATATCCCACACTCCCACAGTTACTGAAATTCGGCCAACGTTCTGATCGATAGGTGACTGTGTGCTACTACCACACACAAAACACCAGTGATCTGCGCTAGATAGTTTTGGCTGAAAAGTGATACACCATGACACATACGTTTTTGGTAGAAATTTGAAAGTGCCGCAGGTCGACCACTTTCAAACACCATATCTCCCACACTCCCATAGCTACCGATATCTAACCACCATAGTACACGATAAGAGACACGATACCACTACCACACACAAACACCAATGGTCTATACTATGTATTTGTGGCATATACGGAGACACATGTCTTTGGTCCAAATACGAAAATATTCTTGATCGACCAGTTTCAATCACCATATCTCCCACACTCGCACAGTTACCGAAATTCAGTCAACATTGCGATGTACGGGTGACTCTGTGCTACTACCACACACAAACACCAGTGATCTGCACTAGATAGTTTTGGCTGAAAAGTGATACACCATGACACATACGTTTTTGGTAAAAATATGAAAGTGCCGCAAGTCGACCACTTTCAACCACCATATCTCCCACACCCCCATAGCTACCGACATCTAACCACCATAGTACACTATAGGAGACACGATACCACAACCACACACAAACACAAATGGTCTATGCTATGTAGTTGTGGCAGCAGAGTGACATATACGGAGACACATGTCTTTGGACGAAATACGAAAATGCCCCGCATCGACCACTTTTAACCATCATATCTCCCACATCCCCACAGCTATCGACATTCGGCCAACGTTGTACACGACAGCAAACTCCATGCTACTTCCACACACAAACACCAGTGATCTGTGTTAGGTAGCGGTGGCTGAAAAGTGAAATATAGGAAAATACACGTCTATATATAAATATATATATATTAAATCTGCAGATTAGTAATCAGATAGTGGGTACGCCACAATAATCTAGCGCTGTTTGTCTCGATCGCACCTGATGGCTGAAAGCACTGTTGGACAGATCCGCCATCTATCTCCGAAGAAAAATACAGCAGTTTTGCTTGGTCGCCCACGGACTGACTGAATTGGAAGCCACCTGCGAGAGACGCCCGAGGGTTAAAGTGGATCGCAAGGTCTCAGCTCTGAACGTAAACACCGGGCGACGACTCCAGCGCTTTGTTCATTTCAGAGTAACTCCCGGGCACGACGTCCTACCAGTACTACTACAGGTATACCAGCGCAGAGTACAAGTCACAGTGACCTCGTCATTCCTCTTCAATCGGCGTTTGTAAAACTTTTGAGTGATACTAGGTTAATTAATTCATGAAAATGATAATCGCTATACACTGATATTTTGTCCAACCTAATGGAAGGTTTCGGACTTCGTTTAAACTTGTTTTCTACAATGCGGTCACCGCAGCTGATAGCCGACGTAATGTCAAGCAATTTATCAATCCTGGGTATAGTTTAAACATTTACTACTGTACGGGGTATTATACCGCTGAACCCAAACACAGTCGTTTAACGCTCTAGTAAGTTTATTGACACAGTTTTGGTTTTAAAGAACACATATACGCCGACCACCAACTGAAAATGATATTAATCCGAGATTACAGGTCCGCTAGAGCGAAAAGTACAATCACTTAGCGTAAATTCAGTTATTAGCGTGGTCACTGTTCTCACAACAATCACTGTTCTTTATCCACTTATGGGGCATCCATAAATTACGTGAGGTATTTTTCCGGATTTCCGGATGAGATCTGGTCCGTGAAAACCTCCCCCCCCCCCCCTAGAAATCGCCCTCGAAACTTTTGGAGACCTTATTTTTGTAGATCCTACCCTTCAAAATCCGGTCACACCACAACTTTTCGATAAAATACCCCCCTAAAATCGACTTTCGCGCAATTTGTAGACTTTTTTTTTTAGCTCTACAGTCCAAAATTTTTTCCCAAATCCTCACATGAGATTTCCGTAGCCCCTCCCCCCCCCCCTTGGCTAGATTTGGTGAGATTTCGCCTACCTCCCCTCCCCTATTTCACCTCACGTAATTTATGGATGCGCCCTTATTATAATGTAGTTTGTACGACTTGGTCTGTCCGAACGAGGCGTAAACGACAGCCAATATTCTGTTCTGGCGTGGAAGCGCGAATTTGAAATCCATTTTCACTCTGGAGAATTCCACTACTCCACACTTATACGACGTTCTCGTTGCCGCGCTGTCTTCACCAGCGACAATCATACACCGACTGCTGCTGCTTACAAAGAGTTTAGTACTACGAAGTACGTGTGATAGATATCGATTATCGACATGTTTCACATATATGAAATTTGACAGTTCGTCAGCTTATGGCTCTGTGATGTTACACGTTCTAATAGTTGGTTTCAGGTTATTAAGTGTATGATATTGTTTGATGAAGGCTGCGAGAGGTTATTAACCTTCTCCACAGATGCTACGAGGGCGAATAAAAAAGTAAGTTACTCTTCCAAGTTATGACCATTTATAAAACCACCTACACATAGGTAACACGGCTATGACAACATACAACGTAAGTTCACCTTCTCACATAGTCCCCAAGAGACTGTAAACATTTCTCGAAACGGTCAGCCAACTTTTCGATTCCGGATGCGTAGAAATCACCTCCAGCGCTATGTAACCACCTGGAGACAGCTGCTTTCACCTCCTCATCGCTTCGGAATCGTCGTCCACGGAGATCCTTTCTCAGCTTACCGAACACATGATAATCGCTTGGTGCTAAGTCTGGACTGTATGGAGGATGTCGCCATACCTCCGATTTGAATCATTGCAGCAGTTCGGACGTTTGGCGGGTCTTGTGAGGTGTTGCGTTATCGTGCAACAAAATCGATATCATGTGTTCGGTAAGGTGAAAAATAATCTCGGTGGAAGACGATTCTGAAACGATGAGGAGGTGAAAGCAGCTGTCTCCAGGTGGTTACGTGGCGTTGTAGGTGACTTCTACGCATCTGGAATCGAAATGTTGGTAGATCGTTCAGAGAATTGTTTACAGTCTCTTGGGGACTATGTGGAAAAGTGAACTTGCATTGTATGTCGTCATATCCGTATTTCCTATGTGTAGGTGGTTCCATAAACTACCATAAGTTGGAAGTGTAACTTAGTCTCTGATTTTCCCTCTTACAACAATACATACATTTTAATTTCACTATCTTAAGCAATTCAAAATCATATCTTCTATTTATATCTTTTGCAGGCAAGGGAGTCAGGAGCTGGAATAAATTAGCGAGGGAAATAATGGACAGCTTTCCAAAAACACTGAATAGGATAACAGAATTGAAAATCCACGTAATAATTTATTAAAAATGATAATAATTGTTTCCTGCCTCCTATTCCAGTCATCTCAGCTTCCGCCGAAAGAGTAATGAATTAAAAAAGGCGGAGAAACAGAGCATCCTGAAATTTATTTAAAACTGAGTTGTTGATTTACCTGTATTTAGAAATCTATATTTAGGATGTGGCACCAGTTATAACGCTTTGAAAGCAAACCAAAAGTTAGCAGCGAGTGCCATATCCACGAAAATATAGGCTATATATTTAAGGCAATAAATATTAATACATAAAAATACTTTATTTCACAAACGATGTGATGACTCTTTGATTAAGGTGTCAGACGGGAAATCGAAAGGATCCAGCATCGAATCCCGGTTTTGGCTGAGATTTCGACCTTCACCTGTGGCACAGCTTGCTGTGTAATGTGGAGTACGCAAGAACGCTTCCATGGTTCCGATTCCACTTTAAACTGTAGGTACTCTATACCCGGTAGGATTACGTGGTGAGTTTAAGGCCGCTTCGATAGAGGCGGATTGCGCAGCGAATAAAAACCCTGTCACCAGGTCATTACGACCACACGAACCCCCGTTTCTTTCATATTTATTTTACTCTTCCAGTGATAAAATATGATTTAATATTTTCCCAAATAAGTTGGCAACCCTAGCTCCACCCGAGTTATGGCTTAATGGCTAACATTATTACCAATAGCGATTGAAAATCCCGGTTACACGCTCGCTTAACACGTTCGTCGCCCAGCGTGATTCGGCTAAGTTTCTCGCCGGCCCAAATCCTCGGAAAATAAAAGAAATAAAACAAGAAACGTATCCCACAATATACAGATTCGTAAGAATCAGCAGGGCAAGCCTATAAGAAGGATGTGCAGCATATTTTATGGGACGAAGAGGCGAACTGCCGAACACCAACAAGCG
Source organism: Vandiemenella viatica (assembly GCA_031002005.1). Classification (NCBI taxonomy): domain Eukaryota; kingdom Metazoa; phylum Arthropoda; class Insecta; order Orthoptera; family Morabidae; genus Vandiemenella; species Vandiemenella viatica. Next base: position 212,542,066 of record JARYHS010012519.1, on the reverse strand, counting down.
AAGAAAAGTGTAAAAAAAAAAAAAAAAAAAAAAACCTATCTATCTATATATATAAAGATCAATGTATGTATGTTTGTGTTTGTTGGTTTGTTTGTTCTTCATACAAATCCACAGTTTTCATCCAATCTCGATGAAACTTTGCATACTTATCCTTTGAAACAATGAAAAATATACTGTCTACATTTGTTTGGAAACTTATCTGTATAAATAATACATGTTGTCATATAATTTCGAAAAATTACTGAACGGCGATAGACAGACGCGTTGGATGTGGAGGTCGCTGTACTGTTTTTTCCGTGTAGCGGTCAGGTAGCTCAGTGGTTAAAACGCCTGCTTGCTGATGTTAGGGTCGTGGTCTCCGATTCAAATCTCCGTGGAAGCTAAAATTTTTAAAAATTGTTTTTGATCGCAAGAGTCACGCCTGGGCCGTCGGTTATTCGGATTGAATGTTAAACTGTAGATATCACAAAGTTAGGGGTGCAATGCGAGGCAAATTGTAAAAAGTCTTGCAATGCTGTAGGTGTACACTTTTTTACGTTATATTGATCCATCAGGGGTGATTCGCAGTCAGTTGTGTGTGTGATCTGCAGTAATAATACTATAAATGCGGAAGTAAGCCTCTGTCTTTTGATGCCTACACCAATATTGACGGAATTTGACATGAAAATCTGTAGGGAGGGCACAGGACTTTTTTTTTTCGGTATGATTAACAGTTATAGTCACGAAATTTTGAAAACTTATCGAATGGTGACAGAGAGACGGATGTGTGTGTTAGTCTGTAATGTTACGTCGCTTGCTCAAGCTATGCTTCTCGTGCATTATGTTAGTGTATAATTTGTTCCTAAATTTCGTTTAGAGAAAAAACGTGTTATTTAGTATAGATGTCGATTTTTTCTCTGTCCTTATACTTTGTGTTTGCTTAAATGTTTCTGGCACCAGTTTATTTTGCCTGCTTTTTTTACATGCCTTGCGGGCGTAAACTGTCCTAAGTTGTAGCTCTAGCAGAGCACGAGCAGCTAAAGTTACTAGAACTCAAGAATCGGATGCTCATGCTGAAGAAAGAAGAAAAGTTCAAGCTCAAATAATGCTGCCCTTAGTTAACACCCCCCCTTCCCTCCCCCACATCCACTCACATTCATTTGTTTTTCTGTTTTTAAATATGTTGCAAATTGATTCTCTTAAAGAGACAAGTTTGATGGTAGAATGATATAGTGATGGCTTTCCGGTCATATTAATGCCGACTCGGTGTTGTTTGTTACCAATCCTTCGCTACCAACAAAGTTCTATATTCAGTTCTGGCAAAGAAATTCTTAATCCATGCGTACGAAGTCGCGGGTATCAGTTAGTGGCCTATAATTCCAACTGTTCAAAATCACTACTAATGTGTTCAGAATGTTTTGATGAACACCATGCGACAAAGTATACTGTTTATGTTATTATAAATACTATAAACTAATAAAAGTATAGCATAATGTTTATATTTTTAGTATTTTTATGTTGTATAGGCTCTATTTATATTTCAGTACTTATTCCATTAAATTCCTTTTAAAAAACCTATTACTTGAGCATGAAGAGCGTCACCCATATTCGGGTGACAAAGCCCCCACGGAAGCATACCGCGTCAACCAGATATGGGTGACGCGGTGACGAACGTGTTACTATTACTATTACTCCGCGATTCACTAAAAGTGTTTGGCGGAGGGTCATTGCACCCATCAGGAAAGGTAATGGTTTGGAAGGGATATACGGGATATGGCAGGTGACGCCCATGGGCTATTATGAGGAGCCATCCCAGCATTCGCCTGGAGCGATCCGGGAAAACCATGGAAAACCCAGATCAGGATGGCCGGAGTGCTTTATCGGAAGCTACTCCTGTCCGATTTTGGGTTTACTCGCCCGGTAAATCCTTTTTATTCCACTCCCTAATCGCTAGTGGAAAAAATGAGTAGAGAAATGAATCGGTTCTGGCCCTGATTTCTCTTGTCTTATTTTCGCGGTCATTCCGAGATATGAATGTTGCTGGTAGCAATATTTGTTTGCTCTCATTCCGAAATACGTCAGTCGAGAATTTTTCAATTAGCTTCCGTTGAGAGCAACGCCTTCGGTGCTCCAGGTCTTCCCAACCTAACTCCTTCAACATGGCACTTACGCTTTCCCTTCAACTATATATACTTGTCACTTGTACGCAATCGATTTAACTTCCGGAGTGCATTGTTTTAAATTACGACCTAGAAATCGAAGCATTCGATTTGCTTTCCCAATTACATTCTCGATATGCTCATTCCACGACAAATTATTACGAATTGTTATCCCTAGGTATTTAGCGGAATCTACCGTTCTAAGGACAGTACGATTAACTGTATATCCAGAGCTAAATGGTGTCACCTTTTTACTTACACGTATGACTTGGCACTTTTTAGAGTTTAATTCCAACTGCCAATCTTTACACCACGCAATTATTTTCATAATATCGTCTTGTAACAAAGCGCAGTCGTCCTGGGTTGTGATTTCACGATAACTAATAGCATCATCGGCAAATAATCTTTTCATTCCCCTTATTATGTCGCACAAATCACAACAGAGGCCCTATCAAGCTTCCCTGGGGAACCCCGGACCTCACTTCGGCAAGTGATGAACGCTCACCGTCGAGAACTACACACTGTGTTCTGTCCTTCAAAAAGTCTGCAACCCAATCACATATTTGTCTAGATATACCGTAACCGCGAAGTTTCCTAAGTAACCTAGTGTGAGGCACAGTGTCGAAAGCTTTTTTGAAGTCTAATAAAACTAAATCAACCTGGGTTGCTCATCTATAATACGGCTCAAGTCGTGAATTAAGAGGGCAAGTTGTGTTTCGCAGCATCGGCCTTTTCTGAATTCATGTTGATTTGGGTTTAAAAGCTCATCTTCATCCAAAAACCGCATGACATTTGAATAGACGATGTGTTCTAAAATCCTGCAAAATATTGAGGTTAACGTGATCGGCCTATAATTTTGAGGATCATTAACATTCCCACTTTTGAACACTGAACTTACGTTGGCGGTATTCCATTCGGCTGGTATTTTTCCTTGATCCAAGGAGGCGGTATATAATTTCATTAAATACGGCGCAATTTCCTTTGCGTACCTCGAGTAGAATCTTGTCCGGGAGCCTTATTGGGATTCACATTCATAAGCAGTTTAGTTATTCCCTTGACATCGATAGCGAGATCTTTCATAGTTTTGTTGGTACGATTGTTAAATATCGGAATCTCCTCCGAGTTTTCTGTCGTGAAAGCTTTTTTAAATACATTATTCAAAATTTCTGCTTTCTCTACGCTTGTTTCTGATGACGTTAATGTCATATTACGTGACTATTAATGGCATTAGATTCTGATGTGGTTCCCTATAAGAGTATCGATGACGTTTTCTGTGCTGAAATGTTCAAAACTGGTTAGAGTGTCGAAACGTTTGGCCTATCCGATGGGACGGTTGTCTCGTATTTTTATATCAGGGGGTGGTGTGTTAACACAGCCGTATGAATATGACTACCGTTGGATCTGATGAGCTGTTTGTACGAAGCGAGTCCAGCACGTGTGAAGTCGCCTGGGGCGGCCGTGGTGTAATTATCAAGTCCTCCCACGTGCTTCCAGCTGCCGCCCAGCCGTGGGCGCTCTCACGTCCGCTCGTTGATTACTAATTTACTCAACACCGCCTCAATCAACGCCAAATCGAAATTCAGTACCTCGCGCTATCCAACCCGGTAATCAGGAAAAATTCAACAATGATTTGCGATCTACATGATGTTCTAATGTGAGTTAAAAAGTCCCTTTTACGATGGCTGTTGAGTTTAAAATCTTATCTCCTTTGAGCTATTACTTTCATCTACTAATCAACAAACCTCTTAACTCTAGTTTTTTTTTGCCAGTAATCTTAGAAAACCACGTAGCTCCATTTTGGTCTAGTGTGAACCTCAGTTTTCCCACCATGTAGCCCGACGTGGCTTTTGCCTATACACCTCCCCCCCCCCCACTCCCACGTGACACGTAAAAGTTTCCCCTATTGATTCCAGAAGACATTTTGTACTGTTTTCTCTTGTCAGACTATCGTAAATTACATTTGGAGATAATCAAACGACGGAAATATATATTCACATGCTGTTGTGTGTTCTGTAACTAATTTTAACTCTGACTAATAGTATGAATGCAAAGCTACGTGGCCTGGCTCGAACCCCCCCCCCCCCTTCCTCCTCCCACGTAGCCCAGCTTAGCTTCACAACCTCTACAGCAAACCATGTAGTTTATGGACGCCCCCTTAACTCCATTGTTGTAAAATATGGAAAATTGCAATATGCATACTATCAATGGTTATTAAAACATATGTGCAATTATAAAACTGACGGTGGGAACATTGATAAAAATAGCAATCAGTATTTTTTCGTTGGTGAAAAGTTTCTGATTTAGGAGCTACAGTGTTTGCCAAATCGTATGACGTTATACTATTGAGCTCTAGCCATACAAAGCTAGTATCTTCCTAGCGTTCAATTCAAGTCCTCCGGCACTTGAATGTGCATGAATTCGTTTTCGAAAAAAATTCAACCACTGATATAACGCGCGGAATACCTCATCAATACAGCTGAACGCATCTCCTCTTATTGCTAGTTTTAGTAGTACATTCTAGAGTCGTGCAAACGCTCGCGCTGTCTAGGCTCGCTCAGTTTGTCGTTACCAGCCTGACCTCTGACTTCTGTCCACCGAGTTTTCGTTTGTCCACCGAGCTTTCGTTTGTCCACCGAGCCTTCGTTTGTCCACCGAGTTTTCATTTGTCCAGCGAGCTTTAGTTTGTCCAGCGAGCTTTCGTTTGTCCACCGAGCCTTCGTTTGTCCACCGAGCTTTCGTTTGTCCACCGAGCTTTCGTTTGTCCACCGAGCCTTCGTTTGTCCACCGAGCTTTCGTTTGTCCACCGATCCTTCGTTTGTCCATCGAGCATTCGTTTGTCCACCGAGCCTTCGTTTGTCCCCCGAGCTTTCGTTTGTCCAGCGAGCTTTCGTTTGTCCAGCGAGCTTTCGTTTGTCCAGCGAGCTTTCGTTTGTCCACCGAGCCTTCGTTTGTCCACCGAGCCTTTGTATGTACACCAAGTCTTCGTATGTACACCGAGCCTTCGTATGTACACCGAGCCTTCGTACGTCCACGGAGCCTTCGTATGTCCGCCGAGCTTTCGTTTGTCCACCGAGCCTTCGTTTGTCCACCGAGTTTTCATTTGTCCAGCGAGCTTTAGTTTGTCCAGCGAGCTTTCGTTTGTCCACCGAGCCTTCGTTTGTCCACCGAGCTTTCGTTTGTCCACCGAGCTTTCGTTTGTCCACCGAGCCTTCGTTTGTCCACCGATCCTTCGTTTGTCCATCGAGCATTCGTTTGTCCACCGAGCCTTCGTTTGTCCCCCGAGCTTTCGTTTGTCCAGCGAGCTTTCGTTTGTCCAGCGAGCTTTCGTTTGTCCAGCGAGCTTTCGTTTGTCCACCGAGCCTTCGTTTGTCCACCGAGCCTTTGTATGTACACCGAGTCTTCGTATGTACACCGAGTCTTCGTATGTACACCGAGCCTTCGTATGTCCGCCGAGCCATCGTATGTCCACCGAACCCTTTGTTTGACCGCCGAGCCTGGGGAAGTTCCAGCGGGCACAGATCGCCCGAGTAGAGAGGACCGGTCACAGGAATAACGGAGGGAGTTAAAGCGTGAGTAACCGGCAATTTGCACGACACTAGGTCAGCCACTTGGAAATAGCTTAGGCTGTTCTTTTTCCCTCGATAATACCACAGAAGGACCATGCTGCCCCAGTACCATATTTTTACACAGGTGGTCAGTGTGAACCATAAGACGATGTCAAAATTCAGTCTTCTTGTACTTGTTGTTGGTCATTTTCCCTAATTGATGCAAAAATATTGTTATATTTTGTGACTCTTGAAAAGTTATTGATTATTCCTGTCACGAGTAGAAAAAGAAAGAATAGATTCTTTTCAAAACTTAAATTTTAAATGAACATAGTGTATCAATGTAAACTAATTAGGTCTGTGCTACGTCGTAAGTCGGAAAAAATTTCATGTCTCGCATTATTTAAGAAATAGATATGTCGCAAATGAAATAATAACACTAAAATAGAAAATTCACGGTTTGTAAGTATCTGTGTGTTTGACGTCGTATGGTTTGGACGATTGAAAAAGTAGTGGTGATTGTTGTAATGTCTTTGTTCGGGCGAACGCTAGCGAGTATGAAAGAACTAGCTTGTCATAGAAAGAATAGCCATTGAGTGGTCCGTTCTTTGTTTAGCTAGAATCTGCAAGAGAGTAGTAAATAATGTGTCGCTAGTTGTGAAAGAACTTGTCAGAAACGGAAGTTGTAAGTCTTTCCGGCATATATTGAAGTAGAAACTAATTTGGTGACAGTGAGAAATGACTTTTGAGAGGGTGTTCATTTATTTTCTTAATTCGAAGTGAAAGAATAATGAAGAAATATGATTTTATTCGTGCGCGTGGTTAAAGCTGCCGTCCATTTTATCTGCCGATTGGTATGTTTGTTTCTGTTCGTACCGACTTCACACCTATTTTAAGCCTTTCAGATTAGTCTCTGGTATAAATACAGAAAGGAGCCCAGTTAAATATGGTGCTGCGCAAGGGTCAATTTTGGGTGCTGCTCATCCTAATATAAATGATCCCACACACATTAAGATTGTCAAGAGCGTTTTTATTCAGTGTCGTACAATAAGGAATAAATTTTTTTTCTTTATAAAAACCCAATTTTTCTAAATATGAAAGATTTAAAGCTGAGAGAGTTATTGCTTCGTAATCCATTTCGCTCAATGAAAGAGTTTTGTTCTTGGAATTTTAAAAATAAAGATGACTGAGACAATACACTATTTTTGTGGTGTGGGGGACGGGGGAGGGGGTGAGGGGCAGGGAAGGTGACAAAGATATTCACAATCACTGAGTTTCTATATTTTCAAAACTGTTTACGAGCGTAGCAATCAATAACAGTACCTCTGAATTTCATATTTACATATTAACTTCCATGGGACGTTATGTTTTTGTAGCTAACATTGACAAATAATTATACTGATGCGATGTTAAGTAATTAATCTGTAATCAGAAGTTTGTTACGTTGTAGATATGTTATATGTGCTGTCCTATATACTCTACACTATTCTCGCATGGAATCGCCTCGAACATGTCTAAACTGACCAGGCAGGTTCTATGGTAGACTGGTGTTGCCTTCCTCCTCATATTATCTTGACGCCGTGTTTTTTGCGATACCTTTTGCGTAACTTGCAGCTTTCTATATCCAATTCCAGCAGTAAAATACCAAGTCCGCTGCTGCAAAGTCGCAGGTAACCTTATTAAGAGTGGCGCCATGCAAGTAGGATATTATAACAGCCCTCAAACCTAAACTTAAATTGAATGGTATTTTATGAAGCACTTATAGTTAGCTAGAGTTTGGTTGAATATGATTTGGTAGGTTTGTTTTGCAATTTCCTGTTAATCAATGTGTATAGACTTAGTTTTACGAAAAGAAATTATTTAAAGGCCATTTAATACGTTTAAGAACAGAATTGTGCAAGAGAATTGCTTAAATGTTCGTAATTCCAAGTATTAATGCAACTTACAATGTCTAATGGACAATTTGCTACAGTTTAAAATGATTTCTGCGAATAATTTTGTGTTTAAATATCTTTAATTTCCATTTTGGCCATTTTGTTTTGATGGTAAATGATCGTGTATTAATTCTAATTGTTTTTAATATGTTTCAATTGTTTAAGTATTGTTAATTTTCGAGAATTATCTGGCCGAAGCTTTTGAAATGTTTTAGAAATCTCGATGTAGCTTATATAAAGCAAACATCCGAGACAGAGAAACAGTTTTTTCGGCAAAGTTTTTCACCGACTCAATTTACGACGGGCAAGAACTGTATTGTCTGTGGAAGATGCATTGTATGCAATCTCTGGATTGTATGTATGAATGTAAACAGTATCTTTGACATCGTGTTAATGAAAATAAAAGCAAGTTTAAAGTAAACTCCTATCGTGGACTAGTTATTTATCACGTTAATTAAACCACCAACAATCTAATAATATGAACTCTTACTTTATCTACTATTTCCTAACCAATTATTTGGTTAATACCAACGGATATTTTGTCACGATATTAACGGTATAGTACTTCTTGTCGACAATATTTTCGTTGCCCTACAGATTCGATGTACAGTACCTATCCCAGGGGATTGTTTGCATTCCCAGAATGAAAAATAAGAGTAACGGTTCTGTGTTGATTCCGTGTGGCTACTCAAGCTATGTAAGAAGTACTTCGCTTCCCAAGTCTACATGTTTTAACGACACCGAAAGGTCACAGAGTGCGGGAAATGCAGAGAAAGCGAAATGGCAGTTCATTCGACTCCGTGTGAGTGAGGCCGAGCAACAAATTTTCACCTTCGCTTTTTACACGACGCTCGTGCTCGTATCGCGCTTTTTTCACGGAGCATATTGCGCAGCGTGGGAGGGTACACGAATTCACACGTGGGCGAATTTCCCGACACAGAGGAAACTGGTTCCAATACAGCAGTCTCAAGTCACTTTAAAAACGGCGCCAAAGCGGTTTTGTAGCACTCCCGCACCCTATTAACTACACAGGCCTGCATTTTCTCCGGTTGTATCATGTTTTTCAAGTTCTGCTGATGGATTCCTATGTAGCTTTGTGCGCTGAATCAAAAAACGACCTCAGTTTTTCTCCATCTCGCAAGAATTTTTTTCAAATCGCAATCTGTCAATAGTGTCATATATCAAAAGAAATCAAAAACATAAGACGTACAGCCATATTTAAAGACGTATGAAATACTGCCATCTGTCAGTTTACGATGAAAACAAATCAATATAAAATTTATTCTCCAGAAAAGTAAGTACGATGATCATAACTGGCTCATGAGTGTTGATCTTAAAGTAATATCGTTGATCGTTGGGCAACGAGGCGGGTACACGAAGTTACAATGTTTTTTATGTGAGTGCGATAGCAGAGACAAGGAAAATCATTGGAAAGAGAAAGAATGGCTACAGCGACTTTTTTTTACTTATTGCTTTACGCCTCGTCGACGTCGAGGTCATTAGAGGCGGGATAGGACTGGCGACAAGGAACGGGAAGGAATTCGGTCTTGGACGTTTTGAAGGAAGCATCCCGGCATTCACCTGGAGTGATTTGGGGAAACCATGGAAAACCCAAATGTGGATGCCCGGACGGGGATTCGAACCCGCGTCCTCCCGAATGCGAGGCCAGAACGTTAACCGTTCACCAACCACGCCTGGTACAACGACTTCATTGGAACCTGGAGTAAAAAATTTGCACCAAAAAAACTCTCATCGAATAGAGGAAAGTTCTCCTTCCACCCTTACCACATATAATTTGGCTTGATGAAGTAATTTGTGGAAGCCTTACCGAAAGATGTTAAATGTTTCCATGATATTTGTAGTAAATTTCCAGCCTTGTCAACCACAAAACTAAAAAATCTTTATGGGTGCAGACATTATAAAACTTTGTAAAGATGGAAATTATGAAAAGGAAATGTAAATTATGAAAAAGAAATGGAAGTTGCTGAAAAAGAAGCCTGGGTTGTCTTTAAAGTCGTAGTAACCAAGTTCCTCGGCAGCAAGAAGGATCCTAATTTCAAGCTGATCGTTGAGACAATGCTGCAAAAGTGCAAAACTATCGGCTTTTCGACGAGTTTGAAGGTTCATTTCCTACATACACAGCTAAACTACTTTCCTGAAAATCGTGGTACGGTTAGTGAAGAGATGGGTGAGAGATTTCATCAGGATATGAGAGACATTGAAAACCGTTCCCAAGGCAGATGGAATACTAATGACGGCGCACTATTGCTGGATGTTGCATCGAGATGATCCCAGAAGAGCATATGCACGGAAAAGCCTGATACAAGGCATGGCTGGTCCCAAGTGATGTCGACAGAACGACTAAAATGGTGAGTGTTCTATTTTCTATTTTTTTTTATAACTGCTTAATGTCTCTTAACAGCGAGGTCTTTAGAGACGGGAAAGGATGGGGGGCAACGAATGGGAAGGAATTCGGCCATGGCCTTTTGAAGGAAGCATCCCGGCATTTGCCTGGAGTGATTTGGGAAACCATGGAAAACCCAAATCTGGATGCCCGGATGCGGATTCGAGCCGCCGTCCTCCCGAATGCGAGGCCCGAACGCTAACCGTTACACCATCAAGCTCGGTTTCTAATTTATATTATATTATATTATTTATTACAAGCTACAAAATAATACGTTTCATACAAAACAAGCCTATTTCAATCTGTTATTTAGTCTCGTATTTGTGATATTTTCCGTCATTTACCAAATTTGGCTCAATGAGAATTGCAAAAAACTATGACGTGATGAAACTGAACTAAGGTAATTTTTGGTTCAGCGCACCAAGATAAATGGGAATCAATCATTAAGAATAAAATTTTTAAAAAACTGAACCATCGCAGGCTAGTGTTATTACAGAAGAGGGAAAAGGCTTTACACTCTTCGCTCGACGTTCCAATTATGTCATTTTTTTGTAAAATAATACAGCATCAGAAAAATGCGATGGTGTAAGCACTAAGTACAGTAGTGAGTAATGTCACTTTTCTGATTTATCACAGCCCCAAGTTGGCCCGACGGAAACTGTGTGGTCACTATTTGGGCACCTGCCGTTTTAACTTGTGAAATCAATTTCAAATCTCCTGAAAATCATTTGAGGCCAACTAGGACCACGTTAAGCCTTCTTGTAATTGGCAGCGAGATTTTTTTTTTTTGGTCCAGAAGTCCTCCATTCGTTCCGGGTGCTCCTGTTTTGCGCTCTTCTGTCCAAGGTGTACCGCGTCTTCTTTTGCAGTGTATGTCTCGAATTGTCCTAGTTGTTAACTTCTTCTGGAAAAATATCTCTATCGAAGAATCTTCGCGTTTTAATCCAATCAAATAAAGATCTTCTTTAATATTTATAAACCAGGGTATTACAGTTACAGTTTTGGGTTCTAAACGAAATGAAATAAACATTTTTTTATTTTTTTTTTGTTTTATTTTTTTTATTATTATTTTTTTTTTTTTTTGTTAGCCTGTTTGCTTCCATTCCTATATGTCATATACTACACAAACCGTGCGAAAATGTCTCGAATAAAATAGGATGAATTGTGAGCTTGAATGCTTGTAATGTAATGAAAAGTAAAACTGTACTTTTGTAGCAAATATTTATTTTGTTTAGTGTAATAGGTGTTAAATACTTGCAACATATTACGAAACAGAAAAATTTAAAACACAGTGTACTGTATGTACGACAAACTATCACTGACCTTAACAGAATACAACCAACCTGACCAAAATACACGCAGTATATCAACATCTCTGTCATATGTGTTGTTGTGCGAGTAAAATGTTTACATTAGAATTGTAAATCAAAACAAAAATGTTTCCGTAACAGAAAAAAAAAAAAATGCGAGAAGCTACTTATTTTATAAAAAACAGTTTACTGATATCTCTGTGAAATATGCTGCTGCAATGTAGGGACTTCGCTCTGAACTGTCTCATACGCGCAACCACTTTAAACATTAAATTTCGAAAAATTCTTTGTTAATTTATGATTTTACCTAATTGGAGACCTTAATCTTTAAAACGATATGTCATTTATCGATTTCGGTTAGGTATCGAAGAAGAATAAATGACTCGTAATTTAAAAAAATACCTTGTAGGAATAATATTAATACTTTTGTCCTTTAAGTGTAGAATTTAAAAAAAATCTTTTTATAAAATATGGTGTGACCAAAGCGGACACCTTAGTCTTTAAAATGATACCTCATTTATCAATTTCGGTTAGGTATCAAGGGAGATAATTGGCTCGTGACAGAAAAAATGCGTTGTAGAAATATTAATACTTTTTCCCTTTAAGGGTCGAATTTTTGAAAAATAGCTTTATTAAAATACGGTGTATCGGAAACGAAGACCTATATTTCATATATAATATATCTGAAAGGGTTTTTTTTTTTGCGGCAATCCATCTTTCTCCCTTCATTCGATTAACCAAAATCGATAAATGAGGTACATTTTAACGATTAAGTTCTCCGCTTTGGTAACATCATTAATTAAGAAAGGAACTTTTCGGAATTCAACTTAAAAATGGCAGAATTATGAACAGTAAAAGTCACGGGTATGTGTTAGTTCAGAGTCAAGCTGCTAGGTTCGCTGGCGTCGATGTGGAGTGATCGCATTACGCTAGATAGCGACACCACAAATCACAGAGATATTGATAAACTGCTATATCTTCTGGACAAGGAGCTTTTCGGATTTTTTTTTGTTATTATTATCAGAGAAACATCTAATCGTTCCTAGTTGTTGCGTCAAACGTTGTAGGTGTTTGGCTAGGTACCTACTTCAGTTGACAAATAAACAATTGCCACTAGTGAACCGGTCCATCCTTCATCTACTAAAACCACTGGCCTCAAAATTCATCGTACGTCATTCGCGAAGTTTTCCATGGGCCACCTAGTCAATTATTATCCCTTCAGCAACAATAACAAATCAATGTTGCAGCAAGAACGGAGAATTTCTAAGCGTATGCTTGCAATGATATCTTTTCGGGTGTACCGGCGTACTATTACTGAAAAAATAAAAGAAAGGAAGAGATT
>JARYHS010012519.1:212492882-212528393 GCA_031002005.1 Vandiemenella viatica | reverse complement strand
GATTTGTAATAGTATCAAAGAAGAACCGCCTCGTTTGATTTAATTGTTTATTTGTCTAGTGTGATAGATACGTAACAGAAGTCGATGCCAGTGAAGCAGTTTATTGATATATCTGTGATATGTGCTAGTGCTATCTGGCGGCTTAGATCTGAACTGTCTGATACGCGCGACATTGACAGTTATTACTTTTTCCCTTCAAGGGTCAAGTTATGAAAAAAATTCGTTCTTAAGATACGATGTGACCAAAGCACAGACCTTAATCTTTAATATGATGGCTCATTTATCAATTGTGGTTAGATATCAATGGAGATAATTGACTCGTGACACAAAAACGCGTAGTGGAAACATTAATACTGTTGCCTTTTAAGGGTAGAATTCCAACAAATATCTTTCTTAAAATATGATTTGACCAAAGCGGAGAAATTAATCTCTAAAATACGAGTAATACCTCATTTTTCGTTTTCGGTGAGATATCGAGGGAGATAAATGGCCCGTGATCAAAAAAAAAAAAAAATTTTAGAAACATTAACATTTTTACTCTTTAAGGGTCGAATTTGAAAAAATACTTTCTTAAAATACGATGGGACCAAAGCATATATCTTTAAAATGATACCTCATTTATCGATTTCTGTTGGATATGAAGGGAGATAATGGCTTGTGACCTTATACAAATAATATATATGGTATACGACGTTTCGCCGCTGACTGATAACCATTATTTGATTTTTTCCATAATTTAAATATTTTAAAATCAGATTTCCAATATTTCTTACTACTGCTCCACGAGAGTTTTATCCCTGTAATTTCACATCCATTTTCCCTCTCTACATTCGCGTAGTGAAGCGCAGTAATCGAACTTCTACCGGGAAATATCTTTTGTACGTCATTGTTCACAAGCTTTGCAGAGAATTTAATATTTTCTTGACGAACCTGCAATAAGCCAAACTGTAATAAACGCCACAGACTGGGATGTGAAATATGAAAAATGCACTTACATATTATGCGCGAAGCGGAAACACTTTTAATAAGGAAATTTCATATTATGCAAGGATACGGAGGCGCGACTATCACCTAGCTTCTAAAAGAATATTATGATTATTATTATTTTCTTTTTCTCTCAAGTGTAACGAAACACAAACGAGAGGCGAGAAGAAATTTCTTAACAGTTTTGGACTTTGAAATGATTAAACTTGTAATGAACGTGTGATTTGAATTAAGCATGAATCAAACTATTTGGAGACGGATTAGTTTTGTGAATTTTATAAAAATGGAACTACTAACAAAAATAAAATCAGAAATACGTCATTTCGCTCAGAACAAAATACACTGATATTATGTGTGCCAAACAAATGCAAAGTTGTTGTCATCAGCAAAAAACCGAACATTACATCTCAGATTCGTTTTTCTTTTTCCCCTGTGAAATGGTGTGTCAAGCTGATTTATCTTTTTCGTTTTTTTTTGTTTTGTTTTTTTTTGAACTTGTATATACTAGCCTACTCCCAAAATATGGAAATCGAAAGAGAAATGAATATTTGTGGCGGTACTTGTAACTATGGGATGTGTATGGGTGGCTGACACGTTGGTTCTATGGGATTTTCCTTACGACGCCCTATGACCTGCGGCGACTATCTTCATGTACATTCTGCTCTTGCGCTCTTGTTCTTCGGTCCGGTCCTCTTCTTCTCTTGTACAGCTGAATAAACATGAGCATCCAGGGTGAAGCTTGCATCTAGGAGAGGGAACGGGCACCTAAGGGTTACTTGAATCAAACGACCTCTACAGGAAGACTCTTTTAATCAGTAGTAAACCGTAAACCAACTACAGCTGATGTTGTACAGGGTAGAGAGGTGTTCCGTAACCTGTTGCAACGTAAAACCCTTGGTGTCTTCGTAGATGGGCGGTATTTTCTGAACCATTTAATGCAGAAGACATTTTCGGAGCCGTTTACAAGCTACTTCGAATATTACTGCAAGGACGGGCCCGTCGTAGATTTTTAAATAAACCATATTGCCATGGTATCTTTACGATAGCCCACGTTACGCAAAGTTTTAATAGTTAAAACATGAAATTCCAATTACTGATGGGAAAAACAGTCAAAAGAAAATGATCAAACAAAAAATATCCACTTTCAACATTAATCACTGCGTATATTTTGTGGTCGGTTGTTTCTCAAACTTTTACAGTCATAACCTTCCGGTAAACGCTCTTTAAAATCCACAAGAACACACAAACAAAATACCAAATACATTTCGGCAGTCGCATCTCGTGGCGATACTGGCAGCAATCACTCAGTTCTACAACTAGGACTGTTGATAATATATCGATATTATTTTTGAAAATATCGATATTTTTTAGGCCGATATATCGATATTTCGATACTGAAATCTGGATATCGGCTTCGATATTTTTTTAAATAATTTATCATTTTTCGTTTGCTCTGAATGACACTATGTCGCTCAAATTTCTGTTACGCATAGAGATCAGCAAGTTTAATTAAGTGTTACTACATTTCTATTATTAATTTGGAAGTTACAGGTACCACGTTTACTCCGATGATGAAAACAGTGTAGCCAAGGTATCGCTTACCCAGCACGAGTCGAACGTGATCCTATTGTTTGAAATCAGCGTGCGAACTGTCCAGGGAAGTCCAACGTGAAATTAGTGGGAAGTGTAAATAACAAATAGTTGCTAATAGTCAAAAATTAGAGCTAGAATAGTAAGACAACTCAGAATAAGCTATCAACATACAAAACATGAAATACCACCAAAAAATCTATGAAAAAAGTTATGTAATTTGGCCTAAACTTCTACCTACATAAATACCTCAACTGTATTTCTTATCAATCTTAAAAATACGCAAAACAAGATTTGCCTCGAACCTCTTTCGAATTTATAAATTTTATTAATTTTTATGAAAATCATGACACGCATAATGGTCAAATTCGTTTTAAAAAAGTCAACAACCACCAAGAGAAACCATTCGAAAGTGAAAACCTGATTAAGAACAAAATCACACGTCTGTTTGTCAGTGAACAACCCTATTTTTACAATTTTTGATTTACCAAATTGCATTTATGAAAGTATCGATATATCGATACATCGATACTTTTCTCTGATATATCGACAGCCGATATTGATACTATTTAAAATATCGATATATCGAAAATCCGATATTTTAAAAAAAAATATCAACAGCCCTACCTACAGCACATTATCAACTCGCCGGCTTTACTTTCGAGCTAACAACTGCTGCAGCAATACCAACCGCTAACATAAAATCAGATATTGCCAACTTAAGAATCTACTCACCGTGGAGACCTCGTTTTACATAAGATACAGACACAACACAAAAGATATAACGATATATATATATATCGTTATACTGTGATACTGAAGATAGGGATGAGACCTAGCCCTACAGTTTACAACTAACAGAGAATGGTAAGGTTGGTGCAGCGAATATCTGTTCCGAGCCCTAGCTGGTAACTTGTTGCCCGACAGTGAAGAAGTCAGGTTGATCAATGTATCCTGGCTTGTTGGTAAAGTATTGGCTTGCGTGCTCAATATCGCACGTTTAACTTGCAACCTGAACTGTCGATCGGCAGAAAGTCGAACAAAAAGGACGCGCTAACTCGACGTCTGGCTGCAGTGAAACCTAACAAACTTACACGATTGCAATGCTAAAATTAAACTAAATGACCACATTTCAAAGCTCTTTGGTGCACATTTCTAATTTTGTTGTCTTGTGGATTAGTACTGTTTTTTGATATAACGTAACCTGTTTAACTGCAAGTATGCAATGGAGTGCCTATACAGATAAGTATTACTCATGATGCGATGAAGCAAGTACATTTTCGTAATTTCCTATCTACGTTGGCACGAAACCTTACTTCACTTCATTTTGACTTATTACATTGGTTTATTTTATTTTAAGTTTTTTTAATAAGTATAAAACAATTTCAGTAACCGTTCTAAATCGTTTTGCTACGGTTTTAATTAGTATGTTATGTAACAAATTAGTAATGTTGTATTGTTTCGCTTCTAGTTCACATATTGTCAACATTGTGCTTCTGGTTCATTCCATCTCGTTTTATAAGCCGTCGGTTGGCGCGCAAAGAACTGATGTTTTATTCAGAAAGACTCTAGTTGATTCTGCAAGCATATTAGCTCTTTAATATTGTGTAATATTCATGGAGACACTTAATTATGCAACTGCCTGTTTTATTTCAAGACTTCAAATAAATCTGTGCTTTGGAAATAATCGTTTGTGACGTGATAATAAATGTACACAAGTTTCAAGTATTATAAATAAATGAATGTTTTGTCGAATCTTCTTTGTGGTAGAACCAGCAAGAACAAATAAAGGCAGTGTGATTCAGTATTTCGGGTAGTAGGGGAGAGCGGGGGAAATACACGCATGCGGGTAATAACACGCAGGCTGAATTACGCATTTTGAATGGCGCGGGCTTTGCCCAGTTGGTGCTAAACCCTTCTGGCAGGCGTAACAACTACAGTGCCACCCACTCCAGACATTTTCTGATAAGTGAGGTTTATTTTCAATGTGTTTGATGTAATTTTTGTCAGCTATATTTTGCAAGGTAAGTTGCTTTAATGCAATTTTTTGCCCGAGATGTAACCTTTCATTTAGTTGTAGATCTGTCTAGGTATTTGAACTAAGACCCGAGTTCTGCTTAGGTTAATCCTCGATCTCACTTTGGGGTATTGGCACGCGGCTCTTCAAGTGCGTGATATTCCCTCTTCATAATAAAACTAGTTGGTTATATTGTCAATTCCAACGTATTTTTTATAGTTCAGATTACTAGATATTTTAAAAGAAAAAACCAGATAGTAAAATGGACCCAAGAGGAGCTTCATAAGGGTCTTGATGCCACAAAATCAGGAAGAAAAATAAGAGAAGTATGAGATTGTCGAAGCTACTCTGCGTACAAGAATGAAAACGAAAAATACCAAGGGAAAGATGGAGAACTATGGTACCGATGTGTTTTGGGTGTTAGGTAGAGCCGTGAAGAATGTAATGGCTGGAACGTTTCAAAACATTACAAGTGTGATGTTTGCTATACAAGAAAATGCACTATTTACATGCCTATATATATAAAGAAAAGTTTACAAAACATCATTTTCTTCAATAATGTACTGTTTAGTACATCTAATTAATAAAATAAAAATAGCATGTATTGTCCATTTTTATGCATTGTTTGTATTGCGTGTTATTACTCCATATCATGCGTGTCATTACCCTACGCGGTGGGGAATACCACGCATTTGCACTTTTTTTATTTTAATGATAAAAATTAAGCTAATGTTCATAATTACATTCCATCGTTTGGAATATGTCGAGAAATGTCCATAGTAAGGTTTACATTTGTTTTGGAAAAATTTATTGATATAATACTCAATTTAAATCGATTTTTCGTTAGGTGCGTGTATTTCCCCCACTCTCCCCTACTCAGACTTGTCCTAAGCCTTTCGATAAGGGTGCATTAAGAGTTACTGTAGCAGCTTTCTCCCGTTTAGCTCTACCGATTTCTCCATAATTCAGTTATTTTGCGATAAACATGATTCTCCCAAGGGAATTAATTCTGAATCGAAATTACGAACGCTGCATCGGTTGAAGATATTGAATTTGAGGGTAAATGTGGAATTGAGAAACGAAATTTGAAGAAGAAATATTTTCAAAGTAATCCACAAACTTACAAAACTTTGGTCAGACCATTGCTCGAATATGGTAGTGTAGTATGGGACCATCATTTTACGTATCAAATACAGGAGTTGGAGAGGGTGCAAAAAAGGGCTGCTAGATTTGTTTCTGGAAATTATCGCAGAATGCAATCAGTGACGGATATGATAAAGGAGCTGGAATGGGATTCATTGCAAGACAGGAGGAGAATGAGGAGGGTCATGGGAGTGTACAGGGCATATACTGGCGATGAGGCATGGAAAGATATTGCAATAGGTATGAAAAGTAGTGCATAGAAGGGAAAAGATGACCATGACCACAAGCTGGCACTCGATTTCAGGCACAAGGGTGTAGGAAGATTCTCTTTTTTAGGTAAGGGTGTCAGGGATTGGAATGAGTTGCCAAGAGAAATGATGAATAATTTACCGAAAAATTTGAAGAAATTTAAAGAAAAAGTTTGTGGAGGGCAAATGTAGGTAGGTGCAGGATAGGGGGAAGATGGGTGTGTAGGGAAATTGCCACCGGAGCCTGTGCTCCATTGCAATTAAAAAAAAAATTAAAAACTGTTGGATGCAGTGGTTCCAGGAAAGCTTTAGCTTATTTCAGCTGATTTTCTTTTAGGAGATAGTAAATTCTGTTACCACATTTTTGTTTGAATAAAATACTGCGATAAATTAAAAGTAAACTTTGGAGACGGTTTGCTGATGCATTCAGAAAGTGCAGAGAACACAAGTCTTCCACAAGAAAAACATTTCAAGGGTCTCTTAAGGATAAGTAAAAACGCCTGTTTGCACAAGACCAAGGAGCTGGGGAGTTCGTCAGTCACTTCTCGTCTAGTAAGAAAAAACAGAGTTGGAAGTAAAAAGTTTAGAATCTAAATTTAATAGAACTCTTTTAAGTAGCTATGACGTGACCATCAAAAAACGTTAACTTGCCTATCAGTCTATCGTATAAATGGCCGAAGCAATGGAAAGAATATTAAAGTAGTAGCCACTGCAGGCTGGAAGGTTTAACACTAAACACATGCAAGAAATCCGTTCATTATGAATTACTTTAGGGCAAAATTTTCTACGGATGTAATTCAGCTTTGCTCAAATATTGTTGTTGATAGTAACAAACGGTTTGAATAAACGTGTATGGGTCAAAAAAAAAAAAAAAGATTGAAGAGAATACTGTAAACAAAATTATCTTACCACAGCAGATCAGTAAGGTTAGAGTTAACTTGCATTGTGACCCAAAGAATATGGGAAAGAAATAACAGTCAAGCAATATGCGAACTCACGAAGCGAGAATACTGTTGAATATTGTCACTTATTAACTCGAGGTTGTATCAGCACTAATGTCACTCAGGTGAAATTCAAGTAACTTCTTTTAATCAAACAACAAATAACTAACATACACATCGGAATTGTGTCTTCGGAGATACTCCGAAAACATAGAAAATGAAACTTGATTCTAAGTACTTGAAAAAATTAACCGTAACTTTTAAATCGTCCTACAAACAGTTAACTTAATTCTAAGCAATTTACAAGCTCTGAATGCTATACTTAATCGAATGGAAGATTATTACATGAGACAGACAGATCAACTCGCTGTGCATGAGAAGTTATTTACAATCGAAAGTTGTGAAAATGCAATCGTTGCTCCAATCAATCACAAGGAAATATTGCTCCGAAACAACCAAAATGTTTAGACTGACTGAAAAGGAAACTCGTTGTTAATTCTATTCAAGTGAACTACCGCAAATGTCTGACACATTTCTATAGCCTGACTATGTGCTTTGGGGAGGCTGACTGTCTTAAAGTTCCTCGTAGAACTGCAAATCCACTTAATTCGCTCCAAATTAATGCTCAGGTGGGCTTCGCTATCTAGATCTTATTATCCGCCAGCCGTCTAGTCGGAGCTCAGAGGTAATCCGGTTCCGCGGCGCGGCAGACGTTAGGCGAAGACTGCATAGGTGGCAGCACCTATGCGGCGAATGGCGACTTGACTGCGCATACATTCTATATCAAGTTTTGAACTTGTGAGGTACACAACGTCACCATTTGTGATTAATAATAAGATAAGTGGAAGACTTTTGTTTGGTGTTGAGATTATAATAAAGGAAGTGGAGTTGATTCTTAAAGTACGCCTGGTATGATTTATTAATAGTAGTTTGATTTATAGCGCTGGTATCTAAGAAAAACCAGCGGTGGACATAGAGGGTTAAATAAAGATACTATTTGAAGGAATCTGACGCTGGAAACTTAAGTAAAAGTAATATAATTTGTTTTTTAAAGGTGAAAATTAGACATGAAGGTAAGATTGTAAGGAAGAATCGAAAACGAAGTACATTTTCATATTATTTCTAAAAACATCAAGAACCTTACAAACACCGACCAGAAAATAGGCCTCTCGCATCTCATTTGTCGTTATTCGCCAAACCTATAGTTGTTGCTAATCTTCCATATCTACCAAACGAAAACCGTGCATATTGGTTTGTCTTCTGCTTTACCGTAACATAACGCCGGAGCTGTAAGTAAAAATCTGAGCGTGAAGCACCAAAGATGAAATACCAACCACGTGTTGATACTTCTTATTTCGTAAAAAAATAATAGCCATATTATCGCATGTAACGTCTCCTTCCTGAGATTCTGTTTTTAGTCTTAAACCCCTACAGACGGCTGTATTGAATGCGAAGAAGAAAAGCTATGTAAAGAGGAAAATATATAAGTTAATTTTAAAATAGTGTATAAAACTTTCGCAGAGCTTCTTTGCTCATTGAAACCACGATCTCAGGCCGCACAGCTACAAACTCTGATGTTTGGAAGTGAAATTATATTCGCTGTTAAGGGTAAGTAATGCATACATACAGGGTGTCCCAGAATTATCTTTACAACTTTAACATTGAATAAATTATGTTTGGAGCGAGATATCACAATGCAGTTTTTTTTTTCATGTTACGGAGTATCTCTCAAAGTTTTTTTCTGTTTCATTTCAGGTGCGGTTTGGTGACAAGTAGGTAGTTACATCACATTTATTGAAAATGTACACCCTACAGGAAAAAGCTCAGTGTGTTTCCTGGTTTATATGTGTTCTGTGTGTTTATGTCGTGTTCTCTTCTCAGATAAGGCGACCTTTCACGTGTCTGGGTTACTTAACAGGCACAACATTCTGAACCTTCGCGTGAATTTAGAAAGATAGAGCGCGACAGCCCAAGGTTAATGTGTGGTACGGTGTTATGCACAACCAAATCATTGGCCCCTTCTTCTTTGCTCAGAAGACAATCACAGGCCCAGTTTACTTGGATGTGCTAACAGAATTTGTTGTTCCCCAACTGGAAGTCCTTCAACCGACAGTCATGTTCCAGCAGGATCGTGCACATCCGCATTGGGCTCATGATGTCCGTGAGTTTCTAGATAAACAATTTCCTGGTCGGGGTCCAATTGACTGGCCGCCTCGTTCACCTGACATAACCCCCTTGGATTTCTTTCTTTTGGGATATGTAAAACACATCGTGTATCAAACCCGGTTAGAAATTTGGCAGATCTCAGGCAGAGGATTTCTGCAGCAATTACGACAATTGATCAAGGTATTCTCCAAAGAACTTGGCAACAAATTGAATATCGCTTTGATATTGTACGGGAAACTAATGGTGCACACGTTGAAGTGTTCTAGAGACAGAAACAAAACTTTGAGAGATACTCTTCAAAATACAAAAAACTGTATTGTGATATCTCGTTCTAAACATAATTTATTCAATGTCAAAGTTGTAAAGATAATTCTGGGACACCCTGTATTTGAAGGGTTTGAAAATGAAAGTGAAATGCTTAAAACCTGTAGTGTTGGCGTTCCCGGTATTTTCATAATTTATTTTTGAACGATTCTGTCTTCACCACATTTTCTGAAAAGATAATTAATTGTTTCTGTTGCTGCACGAATAGCTGCGGTTATTTTGATCAAACGTGGTGCACGTGTTCCTGACAGAATGGCTAAAAGTATTGCAGGAATAAATTAACCCCTACCCCATCACTTTTCTGCTAGGGTGGGGGCTAGTCTTTTAAATACATATAGAAAATGAAGTGTTTGACTCAAAATTTGATTTCCAAGTGCAGAAAAATGACCTCTGTTATTAGCTTGAATATTTACTGTGTCGGAAAATCAGTCTAGATCTTATCGGGCAACGTCGGGAACTCTGCTAGTTTGATAGTAAAGTCAATTGTACAGTACAGGTGGTAGGAAGAGGATTCAAAATCCAGCATTTACTGGAGAGGGTGATGAGAGCGTACAAGAGAAGTAAGTGAAACCTAGGTATGGCACTCACTGTTTTGGCACCATGAATTAGGAGTGTAAATGGGAGCTGCTAGATTTGTCTGCACAACACAGACAGTAACTGATACAATAAAGGAGCTAGATTGGGATTCTTTGGAAAACAGAAGCAGGGTGAAGAAAGTGCTTGGACTGTACATGGAGGCTTGGAAGGACATTCGTAAAAGAATTAGGAACAGTGCATCGAAGGGAAAAGTCGACTTTCACCACTAAATGCCGCTCCATTTCTGGTGAAAAGGAGTTGAGAAATTTTCTTCTACAGATAAGAACGTCAGGAATTAGAGTAAATTACCAATGGAAGTGAGCCACATACAGGTGTCCATACGAAATAACAGGTTCCAGTAAATGCATCCTGCCATCTGAAGCGTCTGATCTTCTGCTTTATTAATGTTCACTGCAAGGGCTACTTTTGTTGGGAACTATTTTCTTTTCATTTGAAAATGCACGGTCTGATCAGAAATGTGAGGTCAATGTGGGAAACGATTACAGTTTCATTGCAGTGAATGATTTTAGCAGTGATGGTGTATTCATCGATATGAATTACTACTAATCTTGATCATTAATTAATCCCTGATTCGCGTTAAGATTTCTAATAACACAATAGTAGCAATTTTATTGAAAAGAAATTTATGAGGAGGTAAACCGTAAGGATTTCAAGAATTCCATACAGTCCAATTGGACGTTGTAATTTCTTTATGTTGGGCAGAATCAGAACTGATGGAAGTTATTACCTCTCCAGGTAACAAATTGAAAATGACATATTAATTATTGTTGTACAATCACCGGGTTTTAGACATAAAATCGCCATTGAATAGATCTGAGAAAAACATTTTGTTCATTTATTTCTGTGGCTTTGAATATGGTGGTGATAACACTATTGTAATTACAATAACAATGTTTCGCAATTTTGATCGATTCATTATAGTAATCTGTTTTAACTTCTAAATCACCGTTACCCAATTTAAATAACCAATCAAAAAAAACGGAATCATCATATGCCCTCATATTTTGGGTCAATAATTGGTTTCTGCTACAGGATGTAAACAAGTCCAACCGACAGGTGTTGTGCGTGTTCGTTAAACAGATTGTCAACAGATGGCCCCTCTACATTCTTTATACAAAAAGTTTTTAAACTAAAGTTTTCCAATGATAACATTAATTTTAAACTATTTGTTTAATTTTCGTCATTAGCAGGGAGCGTTATCTTCAAAAATATGCCTCAATCATTAATTTCTTTGAAGTATTAAGGAAGATATGGCGTACTGACAAAAAAAATCTTTGAGAAATAATATTTGTGATGGTATTTCATGTATAAAAACCATTTTTCTACAATTTTATTGTATTGGGTTGGAGTGTACAGATCCCTAGTACAGATTAGCGGAACCCTTGCGGATTCTGGCGTGTCCCATTTAGAAGCTTTCTTTTTTTATTTCTATGTGTGGTTATAGTCTGGACGATTGTTAACTCATAACAAAATGGCGCAGAGCCAAAGGACTAATTCGGATCTCCG
Source organism: Vandiemenella viatica (assembly GCA_031002005.1). Taxonomy (NCBI): domain Eukaryota; kingdom Metazoa; phylum Arthropoda; class Insecta; order Orthoptera; family Morabidae; genus Vandiemenella; species Vandiemenella viatica. Next base: position 212,516,877 of record JARYHS010012519.1, on the reverse strand, counting down.
CGGGCTCACAAACAGCTACCAAGATGGTGGAGCCAATTTTCCTGGAAGCCTCGTCCATTTCTATTCCTGTCCTTGAACTCCAGTTATGCCGAGCCGACTGTCAGAGATCTCCAAGCGACTAGACGAGAATAATCCTTTGTCGTCACCGACTGTGCTGGCAAGGAGGATTGTGTCGGTCTTCCAGGAAGTTGAGCGCATCTCGTTAGAGGGAGAAAAGCCCACGGGAACGACAAGATACGTGACTGACTTCTCAGAAGCGCTAGGGCCAGTCACGAAGACGGTGACGTGTTGTTGCAGTAGCAACTTCGACCTATTATTCACCTGATGATGGCAGCGGACGTAGTTATCGAAACGTTCTGTCCGGCAGATCACCCGTAGAGAATTTTTATTAAAAGTATCATTTTATTTAAAAAAATACATTTACTGTTAGATGATAATCACCTGAGACACCACCCATGTCTGGTCTGATCAACTGAAGGATGTTAGTCTTCGTGGAAAGTTAAATTGATTGCGACCCCACTAATATAAACTGAAGAGTCAAAGAAACTGGTACGCGTGCCTAAGGCTGCCGTCCAGTGGACGCGTATTCTCGCGAAAAATGTTCGCGCCAATACGCCTATATTCGCGCGAACTGTGTTGGCGCGAAGACACCCCGTCCACTGAAAGCAGATTCGCGCGATTCTGTCGCCAGTTCTCTGCTGTTGTTTGTGCCAGAAAGAACAGTAGAATTGCCTTTCTCTCAGTTGTTGGAATAATACGCATTGGAATCAACAATTATAGCAAGAAGATGAACTGCAAAAAGGAGAGAGGAATGGATGAGAAATATTTTTGCCAAAAGAAAGGAGTTTTCCATTTGTTGAGATAGGGCCATTTTTTTTAGACTTTTCCTGATTTTTCTTCAAATATTTTCTTCTCTTCTAAAGGTATCACTCAACCCTTTCATTTCAATCTTAAAATATACTTACAAACTTAAAAATACTTTCATCTGAAGAGAAAAATAATTATTTGAAAATCGGAAACAAAAAAGTAATTCGATGGGGCGGCTCAAACAACCGTCTCAAAGCTAAAATAGATGAATTGAACTGCGCCACAAATAATCGTTATAAATTGACGGTGGTTTGTTTCATAATATTATGCATTATGTTGAGTAATTTTATCAGAAACGATAACAAACATAAAGTTAATATATAAATACTATGCGTGCTGTTACGTACCAAAGGTTATTCGCCACTAATTACGATCCGAGTAATTAATTGAATTTTTTGTTTAAGTGAAAAACAAAATTATCGACTGTAAATCTATATGATTATTCCATCAATGTTGTGTTTTAATGTATGAAAGTGTTTTGAATGAACTGAATGACTGTTGTATTAAAAGCAGTACAGTGTAAGGAATATTGGTTAAAGGAATGCAATTAAGAATATTATGCGACCTATGATGTTATGAGTAAGATTTTGAATGTTTGAAAGCGTTTTATTTTGTAAATATGCTGCTTAATGCTTGTTTATATTTTCACTTAAAACGTTTACTGACGATTTCCAGTAATTTTTGTATTTGTGCGATTTGTATTGTTTCCGTAATTGTTGCCAGGAAGTTTCTATTCAATCATCTAATACCCATCACATCAAACCAGTAGAGATACTGATGACAGTAAGCAAAAAAAAAGCCTATACTGTGTGAAAATAATAGATATTTAACATAGCATTTTGTTTATATAAATGAATAAGTAATATAATTAATTACCTGGTGAATTCATTTCTCTTCCAATTTCTTCTCACATCTTCATTTGGACATTTATTTGGTGGTATAAGATAATTTTTGAACCCACTATGGCTCGTTCTAGAACAGACAAGCAAGTTTGTCTCTATCCGTCGCGCAAACTGTGTGTTCGCGCGAACAAATCCAAAATTTTTTGGATCTCATCGCCCTCGCTAAGTTCGCGCGATTCAGGCGCTCGCAGTGGACGGAGTCACATTAAATTACCTTTGTTTGGATTGGAGCGATCTCTTCGCGCGTATTCGCGTGTATTCGCGCGAAAATTTTTCGCGCGAATTCGCGTCCCACTGGACGGCCAGCCTAATACCGTGTAGGGCCCCCGCGAGCACGCAGAAGTGCCGCAACAAGACGTGGCATGGAAGCGACTAATGTCTGAATTAGCGCTGGAGGGAACTGATACCATGCATCCTGCAGGGGTGTCCATAATCCGTAAGATTACGAAGGGTGGATATCTCTTCTAAACGACACGTTGCAAGGCATCCAAGATATGCTCAATATGTTCATGTCTGGGGTGTTTGGTGGACAGCGGAGGTGTTTAAACTCAGAAGAGTTCTTGGAGCCACTCTGTAGCAATTCTGACGTATTGGGTGTCGCATTGTCCTGATGGAATTGCCCAAGTCCGTCGGAATGCACAATGGACATGAATAGATGCAGGTGGTCAGCCAGGATGAGTACGTACGTGTCACCTGTCAGAGTCATTTCTAGACGTATCAGGGGTCCCATGTCGCTCTAACTGCACACGCCCCACACAATTACAGTGCCTCCACACCAGCTTGAACAGTCACCTGCTGGCATGCAGGGTCCATGAATTCATAAGGTTGAACACGTCCATCCGCTCGATACAATTGAAAACGAGACTCGTCAGAACAGGCAACATGTTTCCAATCATCAACAGTCCAATGTCGGTGTTGACGGCCCAGGCGAGGCGTAAAGCTTTGTGTCGTGCACTCAGCAAGGGGACACGAGTGGGCCTTCGGCTCCGAAAAGCACATATCGATGATGTTTCGTTGAATGGCTGGCACGCTGACAATTGTTGATGGCCCAGCAATGAAATCCGTAGCAATTTGCGGAAGGGTTGCATTTCTGTCACTTTGAATGATTCTCTTCAGTCTTTCTTTCAGGATCTTTTTCTGGCCCCAGCGATATGTGATGTTTTACCGGATTTCCAATATTCACGGTGCAGTCGTGAAATGGTCGTACGGGAAAATCCCCACCTCATCGCTGTGTCCCATCTCTCGAGCGCCGACTATAACACCACGTTCAACTCGCTCAAATCGTGATAACCTGCCATTGTAGCAGCAGCAACCGATCTAACGCCTGCGCCAGACACCTGTTGTCTTATATAGGCGTTGCCGACCGCAGTGCCTTACTCTGAGTGTTTACATATCTCTGTGTTTGCATACGCATGCCTATACAAGTTTCATTGTCTCTTCAGTGTTAAAAGATTACTATCCGTGGCTAATCGCAATGGCAGTCAGATCTTTCTTCTTAGCCACAAAGTTTAAGTTGTAAATTTGGACGGACTTTACTTTCTAACTGCATTGTTGTTGAACCGGTAACCCTACAAAATAACTCAAAGTGGAAAACACAAGGAAGTCTTTTCAATAGAGACATCAAATCAACTTGCTTACATGATTTTTAAAAATCGACCTCTGACAACTCTCACAATAGATGGTTAAATCCTTTACTCATCCTAATTTCTAAACCTCTCTTATCTAAAATCCTGTAATTATTTTTTTAATTAGTTATAACATTTGTCTTCATGCGATATGACTTCAACTTCGCTTTCTATAGTTTTTTCGTGCATTTCTTGATAATCAGTTTTTGATTTAAGACTAATATTATTGCGCTATTCATATTTCTCAGCATGAGATGTGAAAGTGAATATGATGATTACGTGAATATCTATAGTCACCACTTTCACTGATCTCATATCTCCACCTTCTTCTGGGTTTTTTTATCTCGTCTAACGGTGCCCTTGTTTTATTACAGTTTAATTTTTCTAAAGATCTTTCAGAGTAGCTTCTAGAAACTTTGTCGCTTACATCATTAATGTACATATTTTTAAAGTTACCCAGCATTCCTCTCGTCAAGTAATTACCTCAAACAGAATCTCTGTGTTTCTTCCATCTACCTACATTTTCTTATCAGCTTGAAATGTTTTTCATGAGAACATTTAATTTAATATGCCTTAATTGGGTTTCCTTAAACTTTGATCACCTTGTTTCCCAATTTTTTATCGTCTTTTTCATTTAAGAATTATCGTAACTGCTGTCTTCCTTTTTCATATTCAGAGCTCTTACGCTTTCTTGTCTGATCTGCGAATCTGAATATTTTCTCTGTGATCGGGAATATTATTCTAAAAATATGGTGTTAATTAACTTAGGAGTTTGTTTCCAATTTAACACTTCGCAACTTCAGGAAGATTTTGTCTCTGGTACTGTAGGCCAGTTATTTTGCATTAATCTCGAAAAACTTATTACAGATACTTTATTAGAAGCTTCTCCTTTCCTGGATTCCTCTCGTACCTCGATTCCATTCCTAAATGCGATCCGACTCCATCTGGCTACAGTTGTTACTCGTAATTACATTTCATCCCTCTCTCATTTTCTGGACGAATTTGTACGAGATAAATCTACTTCAACCTCATAAAACTTGTTTCTGTCAGAACTTTCTTGTACTTCGTCGAGATAAATCTGTAGCTGTTTGTCTACCATCCAGTCCAATAAAAAGCGAAGGTCAACTTAAAAGTAATTGTAATTAACTTCTGAAATGAAAGGGATGAAGTTCACAAAATACGGTGCGACATTCAGAACAGATTAACCGCAAAAACTTTTTTTTGTTTTTTGTTTGTTTTTGTTTTAGGAAAAATTTAACAACAGTTAACCGAAGAGACTACCATTATTTTAGTTGGTTTCTACGACGATGGTTCTGCGAGTTGGTCAGTATCAAAGTTTATTTACAAAGTACAGTAATTTCTTTCCGTGAGAGTAGCACAAGAATTTCTGGTCCAGGTCATTTGGTATTCCGGTTTGACTCGAAACATAATCTCTTCATCAACACAATAACAGAAAAACTCTATTAGAATCGAACTTTGGGAGCAGAATAGAAACAGAAGTTACCTACTGTAATTCACCTTCGCCAAGAGCTAAAACATAAACGAAATAACAAATTTTATGATATATCATATATTTATATGTGATATTGAGAACATTAAGATTTTGTTAATAATTTAATCTCGGAAAAACTGGGGACGATTTTTACGAAGTGGTTGTTAGTATTGCCTAGGATGACAGTGGAAATCAATGAAAAATTGATTTGAGTTTGGACGTCACAGATTCTAGATTTCAGCCTGCTGAGAGCGGAGCAATAATCGGCATCTGTTTAGATATATATTTAACAGCAAACCCGTTAAAAACCTTCCTACATTCAATTCTCACACCGTAAAGCAAAAAAAATTAAAAATAATAATAATTATTAAACGTCAGAATGTAATCACCTTGATTTTTTTGCGATTTTGGATAATTAACATCCGATTAATTTTCATAGGAATGAAGTACTTTTTAAAATTTAATTTAATTGCGATGTAACGCTCGCTTCGGTGGAAATTTCCCTACACACTCATTTTTCTCCCTTTCCTGTGCCCACCTGCTTTCTCCCTCTACAAATTTCATCTTCCAATTATTTCAACGTTTCTGTTAAACTATTTATCAATTCTCTTGGTAATTTATTCCAATCTCTGACCCCCTTACACACCTTGTGCCTGAAATCGAGTGCCAGCTTGTGGTCATTGTCATCTTTTCCCTTCCACGCATTACTTTTCATTCTTACACCAATATCTTTCAACGCCTCATCGCCAATATACCCCTTGTACACTCCCTTCACCTTCCTCCTCTCCTCCACTGAACCCCATTCCAGCTCTTTTATCATATCTGTTGCTGATTACGTTCTGCGGTAATTTCCAGAAACAAATGTAGCAACCCTTCTTTGCACCCTCTCCAACTCCTGTATTTGATACCTAAAATGTGGGTACCATTCTACACCGTCATATTCAAGCAATTGTCTGACCAAAGTTTAGTAACCCATTCCTTTACTTGTCTCGTACATCCCCTCATCACTCTCTGCAAGTGAAGGATTTTAAACCTTATCCTACTACCTGACCAGTGTATCCTGCCCAGTCGAGCTTGTTATCAAATTTTAAGTCTAGATATTTACATTTCAAGTTTTCAACAAGGAATTCGTTTCCCATCTTGTAATCATAATCAACCTTCAGTTTTTCATCTGTGTATCTAATAAGCTGACTCGTCTCTGCATTTATCTTCATCCACGTTTACAAATCCTGTACACATGAGCGTATCCAGCGAGGGGCAGAGGGGGGCTGCTGCCCCCTCTAGAAGAAAAATTAAATTGCCTTCCCTACGCTTCGACGAGTGAAGAACTGGCTCAGTAGCATTTTGGGAGATGAAAGATTGACTGGATTATGCCTGATGAGTGTGCATTGACATTTCGTGAAAGGACACCGTGAGATATTGACAAACAAAGTAATTTGTAAAATTTTCTGAGAATCCGAGACGATTAATGTCTACATAAAAAAACTAACTGAATTACGATCTTGATTAACTACAGAGTAGATCCTTAGATTAAATGGTTGGATTAGTATATTAGTAAATAATAAAAACAGTAAATAGTTTTGAGTTTCATTTTGTAAGAAATCGTGATGTTTCAGTCCTCCACCCTCTTCCTCGAAACCAATATGAGTTTGCCTCCGCCCCTACTTCAAATCTTGTCCCCCCCCCCCTCCTCTAGTTCTGATCCTGGATACGCCCTTGCCTGTACAGATCACCCTGCCATTGTTCACAGCCCTCTGACGTTTTGATCCTTATATACAGCATTAAGTCATCATCTGCAAACAACATAACCTCTGACAGTACCATCATCAAAGTCATTCATTAGAATAATGAATAGCATGGTACCTATACGCTACCCTGTGGAACTCCCATTTTTACTTCCACTTTTCTTACTGCATTTACTAACTTTTTTCTTTCTACCTTCTAAAAATTCGTCTGCCCAGCAAATCACTTTCTCATTCAGTCCTACAGTTTTTACCTTAATTTCCACCATTTTATGGATCACTCTGTCAAAGGCCTTCGAAAGGTCTAGTGCAACACTATCCATCTGGCCTCCCTTGTCAATTTCATCCAAAATATCTTGCATGCATATCGTACTAACCGAGATTCGCATGAATAAGTAATGTCGTCTGCTGTCAACCTCTGAAGAAGACACTATCAAAGAAGTTGATTTATTATAGCCCAAGTCAACAGTATATGACGACTTCACGTCATTTACTAATTATTTTTGTCTACAGTTTTAGAAATGCGAACTGTGGCAGTGTTGAGGTAGACCGATGACATTTAACTGAATACCTCGGCGCATTACTGCAGATGAATCCACAAACGATGTGTAATGATATTTTGTCGTAACTGGGAGTTGAACGTAAGCGTGGATACTGCCCTTCTCTATGTGGTGAGTATTCATATTCAAATCAACCGAGTGTTCTGCTCAGTATGTTGATTGTATATTGCGCTATCCTAACCTCATCGCCATGCTGGTACAACAGACTACGTTCGAAACTTATTACGCTGAACGAATCAGCTACAAATCTAAAATTCATCTATGTTAATGTCATTGAGTGACAAAGCAGGTTATAGCAATTCCTGCTCATAATAAAGAGCAACATTATTTATACGACACACTATCGCAGACTAATGACGCCATGTGTTACATCAGATTACTCGAAAAACACAGCTCCTTAACTGCGTTACGTTTAGCATTAAAGGCATTGCTGAATGCTTATCAAAATAAACTTCTGGCAAGGCCGCGTTTACACGGTGCGAGTTGACTGGAATTACAGTTGGCCGGACCGTCGGTGGTGGGGGTAAGAGAGTGGACTAGCATGCTAGTAATAATTAGAAGACAGACCACTGTGAGGACAGTTCACTACTCCTACATTGTTATCTTGTTGAAAATAGTATGTTCATATTACAGAAAGAAATTAACATCGTAGCTAATTTGTTGATTATAATGTTGAATGATATGAAGAATAACAAAATAAAACGTAGAAAATGGTTAAAAGAGTGAATATAAAAAAGAAACTCTTTAAATGCCTCAGAGCCTTTTTATGAATAAAGTTGCAACTGAAAATGTAGAGAATTACATCATTTAAGACTAATCGTATCTCAATTTGAGGAGCTGTTGTGGAATATTTTTGCCCATACATAAAAATTGGCACCGTTATGAAGCAAAAACTGCGTACCAACCAGTACAAAATTATCTTGTGTGTCTTCTATTTCTCGCCTTGTGTACGCCCTTTCTGTGTTGTTTCTAAGAGTAAGTACTTGAAGGTGACATTCAATACGAACGTTGAATAGAACAAAAACACGGCATCACATCCGACTCACATTTAAGTATGTGTTACGCCCTGCACACAGTTTCAAACATAAACTAGAGCCAAATTTTCAAGCAGGGATCAAAACCAAAATTTCTATGTTTTTTTCGATAGTATGTATATGACACTTTGCAGGTGTGATACCACTTTTTTTATGGTGGAAATAGTTTTTCATGTTTTCTGGACCAACAAAAATAGAATATTGTAGTGGTACAGGAGACGAACTAGAAGTAATATACTTATTAAAAGGAAAATCGAAAAAATAATTGTATAGACTCGCCATCATAGACTACGAATTTTCTCCGGTGATGGAATAGAGATTGCATGCCTCGCTGTGAATAAATGCTTAAACTTGATGACCCAGTTTTTGACGCAGGTTCGATCAATCCGTCGTGCCATAAACACGTTGTCTGTCTAGTCAATCTCTCATCGGAACAATTAAATCAAACCCTGAATGCACCGGATATGACACGGGAGATGGGGCAGACCGACGTAACTAAAAATTACATTTCATACCATAATCTTAAGTGGATAGACAAAGTACGAAATGAATGAGTTTTGGAAATGATGGGTGAGGAAAGAAGTTTGTGGAAGAAGCTTACAGAAAGAAGAACCAGGCTGGTAGGTCATATTTTGAGACATCCTGGATTGGTTAATTTCTGGGGAGGGAACAGTCGAAGGTAGGAACTGTAGAGGATGACAGAGATTAGAATATATGAAACAGATAATTGAGGACGTGGGTTGTAAGGGGTATGTAGAGATGAAGAGGTTAGCACAAGATGGGATAGGATGGAGGATTGCATCAAACCAGTCGAAAGACTGATAACAGCAACAACAAAAAATCTTCATGGTCTTAATTCGTTGCTTAATAACAATTTACTACGATGTTAGCGACCTTATGAAATAGTTTACACAGACTGTATACTCAGCTACTAACGTAACCGCCCAATAAAACCCAGTAACACAAAGGAGAAAAATACGATCACTTTCCGTGGAAATGGAACCAGGCCTTCACGCGTACTTCAAGTACAGTACACAAAGTAGGCTTTGCTACAAAATAAGGACGACTTAGCAGCATTTATTCTTCTCCTTCTCTAAAGTTTAGGGCTTTACGGCTCGTCGACATTGAGATCATTATACCGAGCGTAGTGGTGTAACGGTTAGCGTTCTGGCCTTGTATTCGGGAGGACGGCGGTTCGAATCCCCGTCCGAGCATCCAGATTTGGGTCTTCCATGGTTTCCCAAATCACTCCAGGCAAATGCCGGGATGCTTCCTTCTAAATGCCATGGTCGAATTCCTCCCCTTCCTTTCCCCCCATCCTTTCCCGTCTCTAAAGACCTCGCTGTTAAGAGACGTAAAGCAGTTAAAAAAAAAGAGAGAGATCATTAGAGCGAAAGAGGATCGGTGGCAAGGAACAGAAAGAAATTCGGAACCACCAGATGGAACCACCCCGACATGCGTTGGGCGTGTTTTCAGAAAACTACGGAAAAGGAAATTTAGGATGGCCGAATACGGGACTGAACTCGCGTCCTCCCGAATGAGAGGCCCCAGACAGAATTCTAAAAAATCTCATCCATAGCATGAATCTGAACTGAGAACTTTTTAACTCCCCAAGAAGACACCTCACCAGGTAGCTACTTGAATGATTGAAGGAAGCTGCTGTCTTACTCAAATGCTCTGGAAATTCGGGTATTTAGTTTAGTCTTGCCCACCCCTTACTCCGAGGTGGTTGACGCACCATGACGGAGTTTAGTGCATGAAACCTGTGGGCTGTTCCGAATACCGGTGGTTGAAGGAATTTTCGTCATTCAGAACGTGGGCCATGGGAGGTGCTGGTGCACGATTTCTCATAACCAGATTGTTCACCAAAGTCGCGAGTTAAATACCAGCCTCATCACAAGACGTATGGAGAGAGAGAATACGCACCTGTCGTCATACGCTGGAAAGGGACATATGAAACTTCCCATTAAAGTGACATGTTTACGCGACTTGAAGACCGCGACCATTTTAGTTACATGACTAGTTTCTAACGCGTAAAAAATGAAGGTTTGAGCACAGAGTTTTCATATTTAATTCCTTCGATTTTATTATAACTGTGGCACAGAATGTAGCAGAAACATCTGCATCGAATATAAATACCTTGTAAGGGCGTCAAAAATAACGTGTCAAACGCAGTGTTCTACAGTTAGTTTCCTCCCAGTTGCCCCCCATTTTTTTAATGGTCTTTGGTCTTATTAGCCATACAGCCAGCACAATGTCTTCGTGATTTTCGAATGTGTGCATATCGTGTCATACTCACTATTATATTTTTCTATCTAGTAAGGGCGACACAAGACGGACACGACACATAGTTAAAACCACCCATGCCTTAGGCCGGACTCGAACCGGCGACCACTGCAACACGAAGCAGTCTCGCTACCCCTACGCTGCCGGCGTCGACTCCCAGTTGCTTAACTCATTACAACTGTTATTAAACAACGCTCATTACCTTAAAAATTATGTAATGTGATATCTCTGGACAGGGAGTATAAGAAAACATCTATATCGGCTGAATGTAAATAAACAAAAAGTAACTAATAATTAAAATGATCATTTAAATGCAATGCATACTTCTTCCAGTGTACTGGCAATTCATTTATTCGCGGTTTCTTAACTAAATAGAATTGTTATTGAATAATACCATAACCTCAACTCTGCAGTGACATCTCTGACCGTAGTTAGTTTGTGTATCGGAGGTCGATCCGTTACGTCAGCGTTATGGACACTATCACAAACTGACTAAAATAACCTTTTATTAGTATAGATTGTTGATATACATTCAAATAAGACAATATCTTCAGAGACACACAAGGCAGAACCACTGGAAATATTGATTCCAGAGAAGCTTTTTGAACAATACTGTGTGTTATCTACAAATATTAAATCTCTGGAATTAGTGGCAATTTCAAGGAGCAGTAAACTCGAATGACGTGCACAAAAACGTTTAAATTATGTTAAACCTTAATTCATAAGGAACGAAGGAGAACAAAAAAAAAAAGTAACAGGGCCACTTCTCTGAGATCAACTTTCATACCACTGCCGAAGCAGACCAACTGCTCACAATGTTATGACTATCGTATGATCAGTCTGATGTCGCATGTACTGAAAATATTTCTACGAGTCATACACACCCGTATTTATTTATTTATTTAAATGGCATTTGGCTACGTGACCACACAGCCAGCACTATATAACTTTGTATTGTATCATTCAATGTATTATAGATTCTACCTGATATAGACGACACAAGACAAACACAACACTTAATTAAAACCGCCCAGGCCCGAGGCCGGACTCGAACCGGCGACCCCTGCAACGCGAGGCTAGCACGCTATCCCCTACACTGCAGGGGTCGGCCACCCGTATTTACAAGAAGTGTGAGTCTTAAGACGGTGACCCAGTTTGGCTTCGAAATCGGCTTGGCACACGTGGAGCACTCTTTTCCTTAAACGTATTAGTGCAGAGGTGCAGGGACATGAATGTTGATGTGTGTGAATGTTTCCTCGACTATAAAAAAGCCTTCGACTGCGTGAGACATGAAAAGATGATAACGATTCTGAGATCAAGTGGTATCGACCGAAATGATTTACGCATTATCATCATGCTGTATTGGAATCAGACTGCAGATGTAAAAATTGACCAAGGAACATCAGAAGCGACTGCAATCAGGAAAGGTGTTCGCCAGGGCTGTGTACTATCACCTCTCTTGTTCAACATTTATTCCGAAGTAATTTTCAGGGAAGTGTTGGAGAACGAGAACAGTGGGATCACTATAAACGGAAAAGTGATCAATAATATTAGGTATGCAGATGACACTGTTGTAATAGCCATTGATCTATCTGCACTCCAACACATAATAGACAATTTAGTCCAGCACAGTGAAGAGTTTGGCCTGTTTGTCAACACTTCCAAGACAAACGTTGTAGTCTTCTCTAAGAGAAAAATCCAGGCTACCCTATCAATAAAAGGCAAGGCAATAAGACCGAGCAAGTATCCTCCTTCAAATACACTCCTGGAAATTGAAATAAGAACACCGTGAATTCATTGTCCCAGGAATGGGAAACTTTATATACACATTCCTGGGGTCATATACAACACATGATCACACAGACAGAACCATAGGCACATAGACACAGGCAACAGAACATGCACAATGTCGCCACTAGTACCGTGTATATCCTCCTTTCGCAGCAATGCAGGCTGCAATTCTCCCATGGAGACAATCGTAGAGGTGCTGGATGTAGTCCTGTGGAACGGCATGCCAAGCCATTTCCACCTGGCGCCTCAGCTGGACCAGCGTTCGTGCTGGACGTGTAGACCGCGTGAGACGACGTTTCATCCAGTCCCAAACATGCTCAATGGGGGACAGATCCGGAGATCTCGCTGGCCAGGGTAGTTGACTTACACCTTCTAGAGCTCGGGATACATGTGGACGTGCATTGTCCTGTTGGAACAGCATGTTCCCTTGCCGGTCTAGGAATGGTAGAACGATGGGTTCGATGACGGTTTGAATGTACCGTGCACTGTTCAGTGTCCCCTCGACGATCACCAGAGGTGTACGGCCAGTGTAGGAGATAGCTCCCCACACCATGATGCCGGGTGTTGGCCCTATGTGCCTCGGTCGTATGCAGTCCTGACTGTGGCGCTCACGTGCATGGCGCCAAACACGCATACGACCATCGTTGGCACCAAGGCAGAAGCGACTCTCATCACTGAAGACGACACGTCTCCATTCGTCCCTCCATACACGCCTGTCGCGACACCACTGGAGGCGGGCTGCACGATGCTGGGGCGTGAGCGGAAGACGACCTAACGGTGCGCGGGACCGTAGCCCAGCTTCATGGAGACGGTTGCGAATGGTCCTCTCTGATACCCCAGGAGCAACAGTGTCCCTAATTTGCCGGGAAGTGGCGGTGCGGTCCCCTACGGCACTGCGTAGGATGCGACGGTCTTGGCGTGCGTCCGTGCGTCGCTGCTGTCCGGACCCAGGTCGACGGGCACGTGCACCTTCCGCCGACCACTGGCGGCAACATCGATGTACTGTGGAGACCTCGCGCCCCACATGTTGAGCAATTCGGCGGTACGTCCACCCGGCCTCCCGCATGCCCACTATACGCCCTCGCTCAAAGTCCGTCAACTGCACATACGGTTCACGTACACGCTGTCGCGGCATGCTACCAGTGTTAAAGACTGATATGGAGCTCCGTATGCCACGACAAACTGGCTGACACTGACTGCGGCGGTGCCCAACCGCTGCGCAGCTAGCGCCCTTCGACGGCCAACACTGCTGTTCCTGGTGTGTCCGCTGTGCCGTGCGTTTGATCATTGCTTGTACAGCCCTCTCGTAGTGTCCGGAGCAAGTATGGTGGGTCTGACACACCGGCGTCAATGTGTTCTTATTTCAATTTCCAGGAGTGTAGTTAGACACTGTGATGGATGAGCAGTGTGATTGCAAGAAAGAAATCAAATCGCGAATAGAACAGGCCAGGAGACAATTTATTAACATGAACAAATTTTTCATAAGATCTGATCTCAGTCTGCAATTGAGAATGCGAATGATTCGCTGCTACGTGTTCTCCATTTTTATTTATGAGTGTGAAAGCTGGATCTTACACCACAATCGAGAGAGAAAAATTGAATATTTTGAAATATATTTGTATCGTCGTCTCCTACGCCTATCTTGGGTGCTGAAAAACTCAAATGAACAAGTACTTAATCGGACGGGGAAACAAAAAAAACTGCTGCTCACTATAAAGCAAAGGAAAACGCAATATATAGGACACATTATGAGAGGCGAGAGGTGCCAGCTACTGCAGCTGATCATTGTGAGGGAAAATACAAGGGAAAAGATCTGTTGGGAGGACAAGGAATTCGTGACTGAAGGACATTCGGAGATGGTGACATCATGCTGCAGTTTCATGTCCAGACCGCCAACATCCAATAGGAGAAGGCGACTTAAGAAGAAGAAGGGCAGCTCGTTTGCTTTTTCCTATTTTCCCAACATTTCTTTACTAATTTATCTGTGGATGAACAACAGAAATACCATGTTTAACGTTGACACGTAGTCGCGGACTAAGCTAACGTTATAAAAAATTATGAATGTCAGTAAAAGTTTTCACTACCGTAATGTTTAGTCTGCAGCCCATTAAGTTTTAGTTAGTTAACAATCTTTTTTCTTCTTTCTCTTTTTTAACAACCAAACAATCAAAGACACTAATTAAAAAACTAAGACATTTATATTATTCTAACGACAAACAATTTACATATACCGTCTGTGGAAATACTGGATACTATATTTTTTTTAAAAATATACACAAATCATTAATTATTTCTTAAGATAATTATTCCAAGTATAATTTCTTAATTTATAAAAAAAATGGTGCATCAGGGAATGACCATATGTCACAAGCCGGGGGATGAGATGGCCGGTAGACATGGAAATAAAGGGTTCTTTTCCCTCATAGTCATAGAATTTATTTTTTGGTCGTATTTCCATAGTGCCAATTGGCTCAACTAGCAGCCGGCAATTGCTTTGCCAAGTTCAATCGTTCTTCCAGATGGCGAATCCTTTTTTAAGGTACGATGCATTTTCCAAATTTCAACGTCATATTCACCCAGCTATACATTCATCCCAACACTCATGTTTGCTGGCCATAATATTGGAACCTCAGCAGCATAGTTTTTAAAGTCGATATCTTCTATTCTCGCCGTTCCACCAACCAGAGGCGTTTTAAATTTCTAGCATTCTACCTCTAAGCTTAACTTCACATCGAAGATCGTCTGAATGGATAAAAAGGGAGAAAGTTTGAAAAAAAAATCGTGGTTGGTCATTGCATAGCAACAAGTCTGCTACATACGAACTGTGATATTGGAAATCCCAGAAAAGTCGCAACCACTCCTACCGAGGGTGGTGGTGTAATGGTTAGCGTTCTCGCCTCGCATTCGGGAGGATGGTGGTTCGAATCCCCGTCCGGGCATCCAGATTTGGGTTTTACATGGCTTCCCAAATCACTCGAGGCAAATGCCGGGATGCTTCCTTAAAAAGGCCATGGCCGAATTCCTTCCCATTCCTTGCCCCCCATCCTTTCCCGTCTCTAAAGACCTCGCTGTTAAGAGACGTAAAGCAGTTAAAAAAAAAAAAGACGCAACCACTCCAAAACTTGCTTCCCAGTGGCCAGCCCTCTTTCCCTCTGTACGAGTTGAATTCGTCTCCATCTTTCATTTAGAGTGATATCTACTTACAAGGGGAGACCGTCAATTGTGAAATTCAGATTCAGTTCATACTGTGTGTAATAAAAGCTCATGGCCAGAGGTGTAATTTGGCAAAGCAGTAACATGCGCTTCTTCACCGTTGTCGAGAATTTCGGCAGTGAAATATTCCGTTGGGCTCAAATACGTACTTCCTGCGTTAGGTAGATTTCAAGGGATTCAGCGAGCAAGCACTCTTCCTCGTATCCGTCGTTGCCGGATCCAGTCTTGCTGCTGACAACTTTTTTATTTATTTATTCAGATATGTATGGATGTTATAATAATTGTGCTCCTTCTTCTTTACTTACTATATGGCATCTCGTCTGTCACGGAACGCCACGTATAATCTTTGCATTTTTTACTAACCTTCTTGGTAGTGTATAAAGTGGCAATACTTCTCTTTTATTCCACCAAAAGAATAAAAATAACCATCAAAACATCCACTTGGCCTTTTTATTTTAATTTACATTAATAATTGCATCCTTCTGTGTACAGATACAACTCGCAGTTATTTTCCCAGCGTACCTCTCTGCATACCGCTTTCATCTCTTCTCCTTGCCCAAAGATCTTCTTTCTGTACTGTCCAGAGATTTTCATGTACTTTGTTCATCTGGTAATAACGATGCTTGGAATTTCTTTGACACAATACTTAAGAAATAATAATAATACGATGTAAAGCACTTTTCAACAACATAAATCTATAATCAGCTTTAGATAAATCAGAAACCAAATAGTGATTCGAAAATACCACTATCAATAAACACTTCCCATTGAAATAATATAAAACGGAAAAAAGAACATTAATTACTAACTCTTCAGAAACTATGAGGCTGTGTATCCTTACAATGTGAAACCTGGATAGTTGGTACAGAAGAGAAAAGAAGATTAATTTCGTTTCAGCAATGGTGTTATAGAATGATGTTAAAGATTAGCTGGAGGGACAAGATTACTAATGAGGAAATTTTTGAGAAAGCGGGAGAGTATAACTCTTTATGGAAAAGTATAAAAACGCGGAGGACAACATTAATTGAACATATGTTATGACATGAGAGCACAGTAACAACAATAATGGAGGGAATGGTAGAAGGAAAGAGATATCGAGGAAGACCACGTTTAAAATACATCCAGCAGATAATGCAAGATGTTGGCTGCAGGAGATATAGAGGAGGGCAGAGAATAGAGCTGAATGGAAGACCGCCGCAGACCACTACCGTAGAAGAAGAAGATGTATACAGATAATTCCCTGCAATCAGTTTAAACAATTATGCATATAGTAAGTTTTTAAATGCCTTATGTTGTGGAAAAACCTACGGCGTTTCGTTTCGGCCGTCTCGTCCCGTGGTGCGGGAATTACTACCTGCCCTTCAACTGTGACGGGCGAGTAACGATATTTGTATTTCATACCTGCCACAGCAAATATCACTATTTTTAAAGTATAGCTTTGTTTGCGAACAACGTGTATTTCGAAAACGTCGGTTTTTTCACATTAAATGGCATTTAAACAAAAGCTTATTATATGCATAATTGTTGAAACTGACTGCATGGAATTATCTGGACACGCATTTGAATAAATAAATAATACAATGTTGTTGTAGGCCATTTTCGGCAGTTGTCCAGTAAATTAAATGATAAAATAACGCCAATGTAAATGTTTGTGTATACTTTAATACTGTACGCTTTTCGCATCTAACAAAAAATAATAAAAATAAATAAAAACCTAAAATACACTCGCTAATGAGAAGGGAAAGTGTAATAAATTAAAATAACAGAGGATATCGAAAACAGAGGTACATTTAAATCCACAAGTCTCAAGTGGCAAGTTGGCTGAGAGCAAAGACTAAAGAAAACACCTGGAACAACATGTCAGATGAGAGAAAAAAAATACATTCGGGAGGACGGCGGTTCGAATCCCCGTGCGCGCATCCAGATTTGGGTTTTCCATGGTTTCCTCAAATCACTCCAGGCGAATATCTGGATGCTTACTTCAAAAGGCGATGGCCGAATTCCTTCCCGTTCCTTGTGCCCAGTCCCATCCCGCCTCTAATGACGTCGACGTCAACAAAGCGTAAAGCCATAAGTAAAAAAAAAAAAAGAAAAGAAACCAACATCAAGGGTATGAAGGAAATATGGGCGCGAAGGAAATCGAACAAACGTTTCTGATACTTTGCATAATCCTAAAGGACTTATCCGCAAATAATAATAACAAGATAACAGAGTAAATACTTTAAAGTTAAAAAAAGCGCCCGCTAGTGTGGATGCTCGCGGTAAGGGGGCGTACATAAATTACGTGAGGTGAAATTTGGAAGGGGAGGGGGTCTACGGAAATCTCACGTGAGGTTTTGGAAATATTTGTTGGACTGTAGAGCTAAAAAAAAAAAAAAAAAGTTTACAAACGACACGAAAATCGATTTTAGGGGGGTATTTCGTCGAAAAGGGGGGGTGTAACCGGCTTTGGAAGGGTGAGACCTAAAAAAAAAAAGTCTCAAAAAGTTGCGACGGTGATATTTGTAGGAAGGGGGGGGGGGGGGGTCTCACGAACCAGATCTCACCAGAGGGGGAGGGGTCGGACCAGATCTCACGAAGTCTCACCAGAAAAAGGGGGGGCGGAAATTCGGAAAAACACCTCGCGTAATTTATGGATGCCGCAACACTCCATAAGGGATGTACAACGGGACAAGGACCGAGTCCTGATCCCCGACTACCGGTCGTCCTCAATGCGATTTTATGCGGTTTTCCGCAAATTTCAAGGCGAATTCTGGGACTGTCTGCAATATCCGCCTCATAAACTACACATTTTACAAACAAAAACATGCTTGTCATAGTTACACGTCTTGCAGAAAGATGGAAATACAAGATATCGTCCAATACACGTGGAAACTGGCTGGAGACTACCACAGTAATATTTCTCTAGTAGTGCGTAGTACGACTCTCCATGTGGAAGAAAGCATGCAGAGCAGTCATGTGAGAATCTGCCTCAGGGCAGATCACTAGTTTGTGATGTTAATAGCCAAATGTGAGCGGAAAGACCAAAACGTATACAGGAAGTACCAAACAAAATAAAGATCCCCAGTAACGTGTCACCAGCGTATTTTATATTCCGTTATAAAGCGACCACTGTTTTTGTTAATTATGCCTCAAACATTTTTTTTTTTTTTTTTTTTTTTTTGCTGTTGTCATTCTTTTGTCGGGTTTGATGCAATCCTCCATTCCTTCCCATCTTGTGCTAACCGCTCCATCTCTACATATCCTTTACAACCCACGTCATCAATTATCTGCTTCATATATTCTAATCTCTGTCTTCCTCTGCAGTTCTTACCTTCGACTGTTCCCTCCACTAACAAATTAACCAATCCAGCATGTCTCAAAATATGACCCACCAGGCTGTATCTTATTTCTGTAAGCTTCTTCCACAAACCTCTTTCCTCGCCCACCATTTCCAAAACTCGTTCATTTCGTACTTCGTCTGTCCACTTAGTTTTCAGGATTCTTCTGTAGCACCACATTTGAAATTCTTCAATTTTGTTTATTTCCGATATTCCTAAAGTCCATGCTTCGCTACCGTAAAGTGCTGTACTCCACACATAGAGTTTTAAAAAGTTCTTTCTAACTTCTAAATCATTATTTGAAACTAAAAGATTTATCTTTTTCATGAAGGCTCTTTTTGCTAGGGCTGTTCTGCTTTTATCATCATTCCTGCTTCGGCGATCGGTTGTAATTTTGCTTCCCCAGTAGCATAATTCACTTACTTCTCCTATTGCATCCGATCATATTTTTATATTTAATCTACTGTGATTGGTATCATTTTCTCACATGTTACCTCAGCGAATTAAAACTATCATTCAAAACCACAGAGCTCATCCATTATTTTGACGTTTACACGTTTTTTCAACTATTGTTAAAAATTGTATTCACTGTATCGCCGATTAGTTGAAATAAAACAGCTGCAAGCCCGCCAATCAAACAGTCCCGTAGTCTGCAGCAATGCAAATAGAGTTCTTTTATTGCACTGTTTAACCAGCGCCGCTATTGATGTTTACTTTTTACCTCTGCGCTTGAGGTAAACTTTGGACTAGCGCTCACTGTACGGACAATAGAAAGTAATTAGCATCTATAGCGGACTGCTGCTGCCTCACAACAGATAGTTCCTATTTTCTAACGACTAACAAATTACTGCGAAAAGTGAATATGGTTCTGCACCTGACACTAGAGATAAAAGCTAGCTAGTTTCAACTAACTTTGCTTTTTCCAGTGATACTCAGCGTTACTGCAAATGACTGTCGGGTTATTTAGAATTTATTGCATCAAAAGCATTAAACACACAATTGTGATTGTTTCACAGAATAGTAGAGAAACTCTGAAAGTATCTTTAATTAATACTATACATGTGAAAGTAACGCTGCCTCTCTGTTTGTTACGTTGTCATGATTATATAGCTGAACCGAACTTAATGGAATTTGAAAGGGAAGTACTATAAATCACTAGGAAGTACTATGAATCACCAGCAACGACATAGAGTAGTTTTTTTGGGGGGGAGGGTAAATGACGTATTTTTTCATGAAATTTTAAAATAAATCGAATGGATACAGAGGGACAGCATGTGTGAGTCTCTGTGATGTTCAGGCTTTGTTTCTCTCGCAGTCATTTTGTGTATGACCTGTTCATCATCTTATTAAATAGTACAGAACGAATTTGCGCTGCACCACACTATTATTTTTGTGTTTATACATAGCAAGCTCACCGGTTACCAACCCCCAAAGCATTCAGATCTTAGAAAACGTTGTGTACAGAACTGTATTGACGTGAGGTGTCCCCAGAAAGTAACGCAATTTTAAACCACAAACAAAAATCTGCTGGAGGGACTGTGGTGTGTAGTTAACTCCCCCCTCCCCCTTCTTAGTTTGTTACTTTTTTTAAAATATGTTGCAAATTGATGTCTTTTTTTGAGACAGGTTCAGTGATAGAATAGTGATGGTTTCCCAGGTGATATTATCCCTACTTCGTAATTTTCGGGACACCTTTCATGTAATTTATATTTTTCCATGTCCACAAGTACTTAGTTGAGGGTTGTTCTGTAGTATCGGTGACCCAGAGGTTACGGTTTTCGCCGCCAGGTATTAGTGTTTCAAATGACAGTTAACTGAATCAGATCATCAGAGACAAGTTGCGTGGTGGCTTAGTGGTTCAGACGTTTGACGGCAGCTCGAAAGTTCCCCAGCTCGAATGTCGGATTCGGCTGAGATTATCAAGTGCTCTTAACCATGACGATTGCATTCGACACAGCTGGCTTTGTAATGTGGTTCGGACTCCTCTTTAGATTAGGGTAGCATGAAACTTCAATTCAGTCGCCGTCTGAAGCCTCCGGGGTATCCCAGTGAGAGGCATCTCGTTTTAAATGAAATGATTAGTCCGAGAAGAATCACTTTCAAATTGTTTACATTTCTATCAAAGATATCGACCTTCATACAAAGATACTACATAAAAATGTAAACAAATGCTCCAGCGACTCTAATTTGCAACACCTCCAAAACTAAAACTCAACCAACTAACTCGTCTCTCCCGATCGCGTTAAAGAAAATTCTAGATAAATTCAGAGACTTCCTCCCGATGTTTCTCGAATTCTAACAATAGCTAAACAATTAAAATCACATAAAAAAATCAGAATTAATACAAAATCATTATGAAACGCACAGAAGTGAGAATTACAGATATTTACACACAAAATTATCCACACAAATCAGTCCAAACTGTCGGAAATTGTCCTCTAAACGCCGTAGTTCACATCAACACTTAGAATTACAAAATTTCAATCAATGTTTCGTGCATATTATTGTTTTTGAGCATATTAAATAGCGTTTAAATAATTTATCTCCTTAAAACAATTATCATTTACACAAATCACAATTAATTACAAAAAAATATAAAAAACCTCATTTACTGAACTCCCAGCTTGATAAAAATAATTCTTAAAATACAATTTCATTAAAGGTATGGGTATGGGGACCGTTATACCAGCCAATAATGCCATACGGCTTTAGATTGTTTAGGTAACAGAGGATTGTCAACATTATGATGATTATAATTCTTTAGTCATTCATTTATTCAATATTTCCGGGAGCCAATTATTTTCATATGTGCAGTACGGAACCCTTGAATATTTCGGAAATTTTAATGGTCTTAACCAGGGGTAGATCCAGGATTTTGGTTTGGGAGGGGGGAGGGGGGCTTGAGTCGGGCAAGAAGGGTAGTCTTTATAGTCTCCTCGGAATGTCAGGAATCAGGAGTGCAAAAAAAAAAAGTCTCAAAATTTACGATGTTGGGGATGGAACTAGATACTTTTGGAGGGAGGGCTTGAGCCCCCTAGCCCCTCCCCCTGGATCCGCCCCTGGTATTACCAAACTCAAAATTGGTTTGGCGCAGACTTGAATAGCGCGCACGAACAAAGATTTGCAAATGTTCCGACCAGTGTCGGCACATCAAAGGAACTCGATATTTGTATATGCACAATGTGCACTCACAGAAGACACCAGGGGAGTGTAGTTTGAACAGTTCTAAGTTCATTTTAAATGTTAAAATAATATAAATATGTAATGGAACAATGAAAATTTTTTACTGTTAACTGAATCACACGTATAATCTTTAATTTGTGCAATATTTAGAAACAAAGATTTAAAAAATACAAAAGAGTGTAGCCTACTTACTTTTGTGTATTCTTTCAACTCTTTGAGAAATTAATTTAGAAATAACTTTCCTGCAAACTCTAAAAAGATATATAAGTCTTTTGTAGGTATCTCCTGTTTCCAAAAATGAAGTTATTGCCAATCTAACTTCCACGGAAATACAGTCCCTATAATTTGTATCTGGTTTACACATTCTTGGACTGGTTAGAGTCGGAAGGTGTGCAGAGAAGAGCAGCTAGACTTGTTTGTGGAAATTATCGCAGGACCAAGTCGGTAACTGATATGATAAAGGAGCTGGATTGGGACTCATTGGAGGAAAGGAGGAGCGCGAAGAGAGTGCTGGGAATGTACAGGTCATATGTTAGTGATGGGGCTTGGAGGGATATTGGTCAAAGAATTAGGAATAGTGGATGGAAGGAGGAAGGTTACCATGACCACAAGCTTGCGCTTGAGTTCATGCATAAGGGAGTGGGAAAATTTTCTTTTGTTGGTAGGGGTGTCATGGATTGGAACAAATTACCATGTATAGAGATGAATAATTTACCAAAAACGCTTAAGAAATTTAAAATTATTAATATTTGTAAATCGGAAAGGTAAACGTGGGAGGAATTTAACATTCCAATTACAAAAGAAAATGTATATATATAAAGGGCAATTAGATGAATTGCCACCAGAGTGTTAGTTCCATCGCAATGAAAGTAAATTAAATACGAATTCAAAACCTTGTGGTGACACAGGATTTTTTTTAAATAAGCCACTACTGTCATCTGTTCTTAAATCCTTTATTAGTCGCTTTGAATTTCTGCCTTTTTTTAAAAGTAAAATGTGATACCCAAAATTTAGATTTCCTCTTTCTTTTTTCAATATCATTCCCCAGTTCACTTTATAAGGGAAAACATATGAAGGTGTATTTTTATTTAATTTAATATGAATTAAAACAGAAAAGAATACCCAGTTATTTGTTTTTGGTTGTTACAAAAAATGTATTAATGTAATATCTAAGGTTACCAAATAAGAATGAGGGGATATAATCTGTGTAGAGGTCAGAGAGAGAAAAGATGGATGGATTTGGAAATAGAAGGAGAGAGGAAGAAAACGTGATGGATAGTTCGGTATGAAGTGTAAAGGTTGTGTATTATGAAGAATGTTGATGTGAATAAAGGTTCATTTATTAATAATAACGAAGACAAGAACTAATTCATTAACAAATACCTCATAACTTGAAACAGACATTATTGACCAAGACGCAGCTCAGCAGTAAGTTTTCCTTTTGGATCCGTTTGGACACATGCTGGTACGAGTCGGAATGACGGCAAATATTCGCACACGCACTGTTGTTTGCGAATGTTTCGTTGGTGGAGTCAATTAGCCAAACCAGTCAGTTGTAAACACACAGACGTTTGCAAACACTACGAAGTTAGCAATCGATGTACGCACAGTGTGTCTGTCGCGGAGGCCTGGGCAGGTTGGCCATCAGCTTCTAATTTTCTCTGTAAAGTGCGTAGAAGCTCCACGTGTTACAACATGAACTTGTTAGCTTCAGCTACTTTCCAACAACCAGCAGTGTGACTTCTCCATTTGTGAGGGAAGGAGAGGCGATTTTCGTTAATTTCATTCAGTAAGTAATTTTTCTAAACTACCATATTTGAGTTTTGTACCACAGGATGCAAGGGTTACCCTTAACTTG
Organism: Vandiemenella viatica; assembly: GCA_031002005.1. NCBI lineage: Eukaryota > Metazoa > Arthropoda > Insecta > Orthoptera > Morabidae > Vandiemenella > Vandiemenella viatica. Next base: position 212,493,004 of record JARYHS010012519.1, on the reverse strand, counting down.
TTTAGTACATTTTAATCATTGAACGAAGGGGTAGGTTTTCCATTGTTAAAGCAGTCATTGTCAGTATGGTACTTGTTACAAATTGCCATCTTTTTTTAAAAAAAAATGCAAAGGGGGCGTCC
>JARYHS010012519.1:212379667-212491882 GCA_031002005.1 Vandiemenella viatica | reverse complement strand
AGTGATCGGTTTATAATCGAGGGGAGGGGGGTGATTCTCTCTGTGACCACTGTTTTGGATCTGGCCGCAGTCACCCGCCTGCCAGCAACAGCCACCCACATGGTCCTGAGCCTGCTCTAGAAAATATTAGAGCCTTCTCTCATCCATTGTGTAACAAGTCTGTGTACTGAGTTGCTCTGCGGCCGATCATTCGGGAGATTTCACGATATGATGCACTCATTTCAAGCACGCCAGTTCTCCGACCTCTCTAACAGTTAGACATTTACCGAGCGTGGTGGGTGAGCGGTTAACGCTACTGGCCCCGCATTCGGGAGGACGCTGGTTCGAATCCCCGTCCGGGCTTCTAGATTTGGGTTTTCCATGTTTTCCCAAGTCACCCAGGCGAATGCCGGGATGCTTCCTTCAAAAGGCCATGGCCAAATTCCTTCCGTTCCTTGTCCCCAGTCCCCCGCCTCTAATGATATTTAGCCGTCTACGAGGCGTAAAGCCACAAGTAAGGAAAAAAATAGATATTTGGCTGTAGAGGATTGACACTCTTAGCCTTGGCGTATGTGGTCAACAAGATATTGAGGACAAAAAAGTGTCATATTACACGATACCGTTCACCACTTATACGCTAAAAAAACAAAGCATTTTGCATAAAAAATAGCCCCGTAATTCTCACACTATTACATGTAAAAACTTTCAATTTTAATAATTAATACTCTTCATATGGGGATATATGGGGCCAAATTTCATTCATTTTATCACTAGGGTTCGGATCTTTATGACCAAAAAATAGAGAAATATGCAGGGCAAATATGACCTTCAAAAACGGGAAAATATGACCTAAAAAATTACAAAAATGACCATACATTTAATTTACTAAACATCAAAACTTGCTCACTACACATCATTATTTTATCTAGTAGTGTAGCTTTCATGTAGACAGCATAATTTGCTTCGCCCACTACTGCACCATTGGGAAATTAAATTTAAATCATTTCGTTGAAGTCACTTTAATTTCACATAAATTACAGAAAAGAACCCTTTCATCTGTACTAAAATTTCCTTCAAATTTTCTTACGAACTCTGTAGCTTTGAATTTTCAGAAAATTTCTTTCGCCATGGCAGTACTCTGATCCACTGCAGATTTAACACTGACTGAGGATTATTTTCAATTTTTATTGAGGACATTGATTGATGCGGATCGACACAGGCATACTGCTGCTGCGTTGTCGGGATTAAAAGGCGGGCGGAACATTACGTTTAGAGAGTGACAATATGCATAACTTTAATTCTTGATGGTGAAATTCTGACTTATTCAGCGAAAATTAGTTTGGTTTTTCTCCAGTGTATAATAGCAGTTCATGAATAATATCTTAATTTTCTCATCTATATCTAGTGAATTTTCTGTACTATTAAAAAAACAACAGATTTTCACAAAATATGACCATAAAATCATCATAATATTGCCGCAATGAACACCAGTGTACCGTCTGCCAGCATGGCGCAGCGGTAGCGTCACGAATTGCGGTACCGAAGGTCGCCGGTTCAATCCCGCCCACTGGACAAAAATTATTTAATTCTGTTTATTATTCCAGAAGATTCTACATGTTTCCTAAGGGTCACTTGTAACTTCTACACATTTCATTTGTTAACTACTCTTGTAATCTCTAGTACGTTCTATCTGTGTATAAATAGAAGAGCATTCTGCCCAAGAGGCAGTCAGTGCTTGCGTGTATGTTTGAGTTCTCAATAAACCTGTTCTCAGTTTAAGTGCTGTGTTCATTGACAAGTAACCTTCGAATTCACACCTGTCCCGGTTCCAACGCGACATAGTTTGGTGGAGACGCCGGGTACCCTGTGCAACAGCTGCATCGTCGTGGCTCCGATTAGGCAACGTAAAAGTCGCCGCCTACACGGACTGGAACCGGACTACAAAGGATATACTCAGTACGTCTTCCGAAAGTCCGCGTCATTAGGAAACCCATGGCGGCAAGCCAGCTGCACATTCGACACCCATCGGTGTTCTCTGGAGACGCTGGACAGGATCCTAACAAATGGCTAAAAGGGTTCGACCGAGTCGCCAAGTACAACAGGTGGGATCATACCATGTGCTTGGCAAATGTTTATTTCTATCTGGACGGAACCGCCCAGCAGTGGTTCGAGAACAACGAAGAAAAACTGAATAACTGGGAAATGTTCCAGACGGAACTTAAGAAAACGTTTGGGGACCACCAGCGACAAATCCGCTCGGCGGAAGAACAACTGAAGAACCGGGCCCAACGACATGGGGAGCCGACGCAATCTTACATACAGGATGTTTTGGCCCTATGCAACGTAGTCAACCCGAATATGACTGAAGCCGACAAAATCACGCACCTAATGAAAGGTATTGCAGAAGACATGTACCAAGCTCTTCTGATAAAAGACGTCGCTACGACCGAAGAGTTCATCAAGTGGTGCCAAGCGGATTGAGGAGATGCAACAAAGGAGGGTTGGGCGAAAGAAGTATGACAGACTTCCCAACGTAGTCCCTATGGCAGTTGTGGAAGACCAGCACGACTTTGCGTCTCTCATACGACAAATTGGTGAGAGAAGAGTTACACAGTTCAATGGCAGCTGGGACTCTTGAACCGAGTGAGCTCAGATCATGGCCATGATGTAAGCCCAGTGGGTCATGAAGGAGCCGACGCGGCGGAAAAAGAGGTATTTCAGACAATAGCTCCTGTCTGCCGAGCCAATCGCACTCGACGTGAAGAATGGCCTCGCCCTGATATGACGTATGCTGCAGCTGCCAAACGGCAGCCTAGGAACCGGCCGACACGGCCACAAACCCAAATCCTCCGGCACCTATGACGTCCCGCAGACGAACGGACGTCCTGGAGGACAGAAGACAACGCGCCAGTATGTTTCCACTGTGGGCGCCCTGGACATGTCATACGCATACTGCAGAGAGAGAAGACGAGTATTTGACGATTATTTTGCCGCAAGACGTCCGCCATCCGAACAGTTACTAACCCCAGGCAGCCACCCGCTGACGAGTTCGGTCGACCTACGGGAAGAAGCCCATCGCCGTACCCTAGACGAGGTCGATCCCCGACGCGCCGCTGCCGTTCATCGTCGCCGGACAGAGCTACCAGCCGCTCCCTAGCCGCCGCACGCAGGAAAACTAAGCAAGGCGACCATCTACGGAGGTGAGGCCGCCGCAGATGAAAATCCTACATGGATGACAGTCACTAAGATGTCGGGAAATCTCATCAACGTTATAATCGACGGCCAAACCTGTCCGGGCGCTGGTTGATTCAGGAGCTTCTTTCTCCGTATTGTCGGACAATTATCGTCGCACACTAAAGAAGACAATGTTCCGTGATACGGGGGCAACTGTGCTAAAGGTCGCAAATGGAAAGTACGTCCAGCCAGCTGGAGCTTGTGTCACGAGAATAACCATCAACAACAGGACCCAGCCAGTTGAATTTGTCATTTAAACAGAATGTAGTCATAATGTCATCCTTGGATGGGACTTCCTTAAGGCATCCCAAGCTGTCATTGACTGTGGACGTCTGAGCTGCAAATTGAAGAAGTCGTTGCGACGGGTACACGTAACACAGAATCTTCTGGGAAGTTATTCGCCGTTGACAACGTGACAATCCCGCCGTTCGCAATGAGAAGAGTCCCAGTCAAAAACACGGACGACCGCAACCTTGAAGTGCTTGTCGATAGTAGAAAGTTTATTAGGCTCACGAAAGAAATCTACATACCAGCGGCTATCATAAGCATTATCGGTGGTCGAGGAGACATTTGGATCACCAACTGTCACGAGCAGTCACAAATTATCCCCAAGGGAATGTGCATAGGGACAGCTGAACCAGTCCAGGAGGGCGAGCTCAACGTCATTAACGAAGATCCATGCTCTGTTACTAGTACACGACAACACGCTGGAGGAAACAACTATGGAACTGCCAATAGGGTCCGGCCTGACAAGGAACAACACCACCGGGTGTTAGCTATAACTACGCCAATTCTCTGGTGTATTCACACCCCAGCAAAAAGAAGGTCAGACGAAACGGCCCACGATAAAGCATCGTATCAATACTGGGGAATCATCCGCCCATTAGCCAGCGCTCGTACCGATTGTCACCAGTCGAAAGCGAATAATTCGAGAGGAAGTGGAGAAGATGTTGCATAATGACATTATTCAACCTTCGGAGAGTCCTTGGTCATCTCCGGGTGGTCCTCGTAAAGAAGAAGGATGGTACGTGGCGATTCTGTGTCGACTATCGGCGGCTGAACAAAATCACAAAGAAAGATGTCTACCCACTGCCGCGCATCGACGACGCCTTAGACTGCTTGAAAGGAGCTACATACTTCTCAACCATGGACATGCAGACAGGCTACTGGCAAATCGAGGTTGACGAAGCTGACAGAGAAAAGACGGCTTTTATTACACCTGATGGCCTCTATGAATTCAAAGTAATGCCATTCGGATTATGCAACGCTCCGGCCACATTCGAACGCATGATGACAACTTACTTCGACACCTTAAGTGGACGACGTGTCTTTGTTATTTAGATGACATTGTGGTTTCTCGAAAACATTTGAAGAACATCTGAGTCGCCTGTCAACGGTGCTGAAGTGTGTTCAGACTGCAGGACTCCGCCTCAATCCGAAGAAGTGCCTCTTCGTCGCCAGAGAGATAAAAAATCCTGGGGCACCTGGTCAACGGAGATGGCGTCCGCGCTGGATCCAGATAAAGTAAGGGCAGGTCATGGAATTTCCAACTCCTCAGCACATTCGTGATGTGAGAAGCTTTCTTGGGCTGTGCTCATACTTCCGGCGTTTCATAAAGGATTCTGTACATGGCACGTCCCACTGCAAGAACTTTTGCAGGGAGACGCCAAGTTTTACTGGGATGAAACTAAAGAAAGATCTTTCCAGGCACTTAAGGAGGCTCTAACTTCCGCACCAGTTCTAGCCTTATACGACGAGAATGCAGAACTGAACTTCACACTGACGCCAGCGGTTATGGGATCGGTGCAGTGCTTGTGCAAATTCAGGAAGGTGCTGAGAAGGTGATAGCCTATGCATCAAGAGTATTCTCTAAGCCCGAGATAAACTACTCTACAACCGAGAAAGAATGCCTCGCAGTTGTCTGGGGCTATCAACAAGTTTCGTCCGTATTTATTCGGCAAACCTTTCACCGTCGTAACAGACCACCATTCTTTATGTTGGCTAACCAGCTTGAAGGATCCATCAGGTCGACTAGCAAGATGGGCACTTAGACTTCAAGAGTACGACGTCACGGTGGTATTCAAAAACGGACGCAAACACAAGGATGCCGACAGCCTTTCAAGGAATCCTTTAATAGAACACAACAGCATGAATGGAATTTCAGCCCTCGCTGAATTAGGTGACGTTGCAGCTGAACAGAGGGAAGATTCAGAGTTATTAAGAACCATAGACGCCTTGGAGAAAGGAGAACCGGCCAAAGGAGAGTTTCAATTGATAGATGGGACATTGTATAAGAACAACTACGATCCACTAGGCCCCAAGTGGCTTCTGGTCGTTCCAGCTCATCTCCAGCCAGCTATTCTCAAGTATTTCCACGACGCTCCAATATCCGGTCATCTGGGATTGTGAAGACCCTGGACCGAATCCGACGCAGGTATTACTGGAAGGGTCTCTACCGATCTGTCAAGCATTATGTGAGTCACTGTAAAGAGTGCCAGCGACGGAAACATGTGCCGCAATTACCTCCAGGTCATCTAGTACCAATTCCACCTGCAGCAGTTCCATTCCACCGAATTGGGATCGACCTTTTGGGAGGTTCCCGAAGTCGACAACCGGTAACCGATGGATAATAGTCTGCACCGACTACCTCACGCGCTACGGCTGTCACCAACCTGTGCCGACTGCAGAAGCTCCAGAGGTTGCAAAATTTCTAGTAGAAGACATTATTTTGAAGCATGGAGCACCACGTGTGATGATATCCGATCGTGGAAAGGTATTCCAGTCAAGACTAGTATCAGAGGTCATGTCAAGATGCGACGTTTGTCCACAGGATGAACAACTGCATACCACCCTCAGACAAACGGTCTCACAGAACGCTTCAACAAGACATTAGCCGATATGCTGTCGATGTATGTGGATGTTGAGCAGAAGGATTGGGATACAATACTGCCAGTGGTCACATTGCTTATAATACAGCAAGGCAAGATACGACAGGCTTCACTCCGTTTTTTCTGCTCCATGGCCGTGAAGCTGAGACCACAATGGATACGCTGTTCCCATTCCAGCCGGACGACACTCAGGATGACTATATAAAACAGCTCATTACCAGGGTCGAAGAAGCAAGACAGCTGGCTCGCATACGAACACTGGCCACCCAGGAGAAGGGACCGTCAGCGGTATGACGGCAAGCACCGACCTGTTGCGTACAACCCAGGAGATCTCGTATGGATTTTTACCCCTGTCCGGAAGGTTGGGCTATCAGAAAAGTTACTGAAGCGGTACTTTGGTCCGTATCGTGTCATACGCCGCCGGTCAGACGTCACATACGAAGTCGAGGATTATGAGCCGTCTTCGAAACGACGAAAGCGAAGGGACATTGTTCACGTCCTCCGCATGAAGCCTTACTACAATCCTGACGAGCAGCTAGGCACAACCAGCTTCTTGTTCAAGGACTCTGAGGACGGTTTGGATACTGAGGAAGTCGGACAGGAAGATAATAGTACAAACAGGAGGGGCCCTCCAGAACTGCCATACAGAGGACCCACGACAAGATCAAGATCCAGGACACTTCAGCGTGCCCCAAAAGAAATCTAACAGCGGGACGCTGTTTTCCTCAGGAGAGGGAGCAATGCCGCATGAACGCCAGTGTACCGTCTGCCAGCATGGCGCAGCGGGTAGCGTCACGAATTGCGGTACCGAAGGTCGCCGGTTCAATCCCGCCCACTGACAAAAATTATTTAATTCTGTTTATTATTTCCAGAAGATTCTACATGTTTCCTAAGGTCACTTGTAACTTCTACACATTTCATTTGTTAACTACTCGTGTAATCTCTAGTACGTTCTATCTGTGTATAAATAGAAGAGCATTCTGCCCAAGAGGCAGTCAGTGCTGCGTGTATGTTTGAGTTCTCAATAAACCTGTTCTCAGTTTAAGTGCTGTGTTCATTGGCAAGTAACCTTCGAATTCACACCTGTCCCGGTTCCAACGCGACAATTATGAACAAAACTAGGAAAATGCCCTAAATATGGTTTATATGCTGTATTAAAATACATCTAAATACTATCTTTTGGTCGTATTTCCATAGTGCCAATTGACTCAACTAGCAGATGGCAATTGCTTTGCCGAGTTCAATCGTTCTTCCAGATGGCAAATCCTTTTTTAAGCTATGTTGCATTTTCCAAATATCAACGTCATATTCACTGACTGAAAACTCAGTGGCTTTTTGAACCAATTTCAGCTACACATTCACTCCAACACTCACGTTTGCTGACCGTAATATTGTAACCTCAGCAGCATAGTTTTTAAAGTCGATATCTTCTATTCTCGCCATTCTACCAACCAGAGGCGTTTTAAATTTCTAGCATTCTACCTCTAAGCATAACTTCACAGCGAAGATAGTCTGAATGGATAAAAAGGGAGAAAATCTGCAAAAGAAAATCGTGGTTGGTCATTGCATAGCGACAAGTCTGCTACATATGAACTGTGATATTGGAAATCCCAGAACAGTCGCAACCACTCCAAAACTTGCTGCCCAGTGGCCAGCCCTCTTTCCCTCTGTGCGAGTTGAATTCCTCTCCATCTTTCATTTACAGTGAAAGCTACTTACAATGGGAGGCAGTCAATTGTGAAATTCGGATTAAATTAATTCTGTGTGTAATAAAAGCTCATGGTCCGAGGTGTAATGTAACATGCGCTTCTTCGCCGTTGTCGAGAATTTCGGCACTGAAATATTCCGTAGCGTTCAAATACTTCCTGCGTTAGGAAGATTTCAAGGGACGCGTGATTCAGCGAGCCAGCACTCGGCCTCGTAAGCCCGTCGTTGCCGGACCCAGTCTTGCTGCTGGCAACTTTTTTATTTATTTATTCAGATATGTATGGATGTGAAACCTGGATAGTTGGTACAGAAGAGAAAAGAAGATTCATTTCGTTTCAGCAATGGTGTTACAGAATGATGTTAAAGATTAGCTGGAAGGACAAGATTGCTAATCAGGAAATTTTTGAGGAGGCAGGAGAGTATAACTCAATATGGAAGATGCGGAGGATGATGTTAATTGAACACATGTTAGGACATGAGAGCTTAGTAATAACAATAATGGAGGGAATGGTAGAAGGAAACAGATATCGAGGAAGACCAGGTTAAAATACATCCAGCATATAATGGAAGATGCTGACAGCAGGAGATATGAAGAGAAGGGCAGTGAGTAGAGCTGAATGGAAGACCGCCGCATACCACTACTGTAGAAGAAGAAAATGTATACAGATAATTCCCGGCAATCAGTTTAAACGATTATGCATACAGTAAGTTTTTAAATGCCTTATGTTGGGGAAGAACCGACGGCGTTTCGTTTCGGGCGTCTCGTCCCGTGGTGCGGAATGAATACCTGCCCTTCAACTGTGACGGGCGAGTAACGATATTTGTATTTCATACCTGCCACAGTAAATATCACTATTTTTAAAGTATAACTTTGTTTCCGAACAACGTGTATTTCGAAAACGTCGGTTTTTTTCGCATTAAATGGCATTTAAACAAAAGCTTATTATATGCATAATTGTTGAAACTGACTGCATGGAGTTATCTGGACACGCATTTGAGTGAATAAACAAATAATAAAATGTTGTTGTAGGCCATTTTTCGGCAGTTGCCCAGTAAATCAAATGATAAAATAATGACAATGCAAATGTTTGTGTATGCTTTAATGCCGTACGCGATCCGCATCTAAAAAAAAAATAAAAAAAATCCTAAAATACACTCGCTAATGAGAAGGGAAAGTGTAATAAATCAAAATAACAGAAGATATCGAAAACAGAGGTAGCCTACATTTAAATCCACAACTCTCAAGTGGCAAGTTGGCTGAGAGTAAAGACTAAAGAAAACACCTGGAACAACATGTCAGATGAGAGAAAAAAATACATTCGGGAGGACGGCGGATCGAATCCCCGTCCGCGCATCCAGATTTGGGTTTTCCATGGTTTCCTCGAATCACTCCAGGCGAATATCTGGATGCTTCCTTCAAAAGGCGATGGCCGAATTCCTTCCCGTTACTTGTTCCCAGTCCCATCCCGCCTCTAATGACGTCAACGTCCACAAAGCGTAAAACCCAAAAGTAAAAAAAAAAAAAGAAAGAAAAGAAACCAACATCAATGATATGAAGGAAATATGGGCACGAAGGAAATCGAACAAACGTTTCTGATACTTTGCATAATCCTAAAGGACTTATCCGCAAATAATAATAACAAGATAACAGAGTAAAGTTAAAAGCGCCCGCGGTAAGGGGGCGTACATAAATTACGTGGGGTGAAATTTGAGGGGGGGGGGGGGTCTACGGAAATCTCACGTGAGGTTTTGGAAATATTGTTGAACTGTAGAGCTAAAAAAAAAGAAAGTCTACAAATGACACGAAAATCGATTTTAGGGGGGTATTTCGTCGAAAAGTGGGGGTGTAACCGACTTTTGGAAGGGTGAGACCTAAAAAAAAAAAGTCTAAAAAAGTTGAGAGGGCGATATTTCTAGGAGGGGGGGGGGGGGGTCTCATGAACCAGATCTCACCAGTGGGGCGGAGGGGTTGGACCAGATCTCACGAAGTCTCACCAGAAAGGGGGGGGGGGGTGGAGTCCGGAAATTCGGAAAAACACCTCGCGTAATTTATGGATGCCGCAACACTCCATAAGGGATGTACAACGGGACAAGGACAGAGTCCTGATCCTCGACTACCGGTCGTCCTCATTGCGATTTTAGGCGGTTTTCCGCAAATTTCAATGCGAATTTGGGACTGTCTGCAATATCCGCCTCATAAACTACACATTTTACAAACAAAAACACGCTTGTCATAGTTACACGTTTTGCAGAAGGATGGAAATACAAGATATCGTCCAATATATGTGGAAACTGACTGGAGAGTACCACAGTAATATTTCGCTAGTAGTACGTAGTATGACTCTCCATGCGGAAGAAAGCATGCAGAGCAGTCATGTGAGAATCTACCTCAGGGCAGAACACTAGTTTGTGATGTTAATAGCCAAATGTGAGCGGAAAGACCAAAACGTATATAGGAAGTACCAAACAAAATAAAGATCTCCAGTAACGTGTCCCCAGCATATTTTATATTCCGTTATAAAGCGACCACTGTTTTTATTAATTATGCCTCAAACTTTTTTTTTTTCTGCTGTTGTCTGTCTTTCGTCGGGTTTGATGTAACCCTCCAAACCCTCCATTTCTTTCCATCTTGTGCTAACCTTTTCATTTCTACATACCCCCTACAACCCACGTCATCAATTATCTGCTTCATTTATTCTAATCTCTGTCTTCCTCTGCAGTTCTTACCTTCGACTGTTCCCTCCACTAACAAATTAACCAATCCAGCATGTCTCAAAATATGGCCTACCAACCTGTCTCTTCTCTCTGTAAGCCTCTTCCACAAACCTCTTTCCTCGCTCATCAATTCCAAAACTCGTTCATTTCGTACTTCGTCTGTCTACTTAGTTTTCAGCATTCTTCTGTAGCACCACATTTGAAATGCTTCAATTTTATTTCTTTCCGATATTCCTAAAGTCCATGCTTCGCTACCATAAAGTACTGTGCTCCACACATAGAGTTTTAAAAAGTTCATTCTAACTTCTAAATCATTATTTAAACTAAAAGATTTCTCTTTTTCATCAAGGCTCTTTTTGCTAGGGCTGTTCTGCTTTTATCATCATTCCTGCTTTGGCGATCGGTTGTAATTTTGCTTCCCCAGTAGCATAATTCACTTATTTCTCCTATTGCATCCGATCATATTTTTATATTTAATCTACTGTGATTGGTATCATTTTCTTTACATGTTACCTCAGCGAATTAAAACTATCATTCAAAACCACAGAGCTCAACCATTATTTTTACGTTTACACGTTTTTTCAAGTATTGTTAAAAATTGTATTAACTGTATCGCCGATTAGTTGAAATATACAGCTGCAAGCCCGCCAATCAAACAGTCCCGTAGTCTGCAGCAAAGCAAATAGAGTTATTTTATTGTGCTGATTAACCAGCGCCGCTATTGATGTTTACTTTTTACCTCTGCGCTTGAGGTAAACTTTGGACTAGCGCTCACTGTACGGACAATAGAAAGTAATTAGCATCTATAGCGGACTGCTGCTGCTTCACAACAGATAGTTCCTATTTTCTAACGACTAACAAATTACCGCGAAAAGTGAATATGGCTCTGCACCTGACACTAGAGATAAAAGCTAGCTAGTTTCCAGTGATACTCAACGTTACTGAAAATGGCTGTCGGGTTATTTAGAATTTATTGCATCAAAAGCATTAAACACACAATTGTCATTGTTTCACAGAATAGTAGAGAACTCTGAAAGTATCTTTAATTAATACTATACATGTGAAAGTAACGCTGCCTCTCTGTTTGTTACGTTGTCATGATTATATAGCTGAACCGAACTTAATGGAATTTGAAAGGGAAGTACTATAAATCACTAGGAAGTACTATGAATCACCAGCAACGACATAGAGTAGTTTTTGGGGGGGGGGGAGGGTAAATGACGTATTTTTGCATGAAATTTTAAAATAAATCGAATGGATACAGAGGGACAGCATGTGTGAGTCTCTGTGATGTTACATGTGTCGTTCAGGCTTTTTTTCTGTCGCAGTCATTTTGTGTATGACCTGTTCATCATCTTATTAAATAGTACAGAACGAATTTGCGCTGCACCACACTATTATTTTTGTGTTTATAGATAGCAAGCTCACCGGTTACCAATCCCCAAAGCATTCAGATCTTAGGAAATGACAGAAAACCGAAAACGTTGTGTACAGGACTGTATTGACGTGAGGTGTCCCCAGAAAGTAATGCAATTTTAAACCACAAACAAAAATCTGCTGGAGGGACTGTGGTGTGTAGTTAACTCCCCCCTCCCCCTTCTTAGTTTGCTACTTTTTTAAAAATATGTTGCAAAGTGATGCCTTTTATGAGACAGGTTCAGTGATAGAATAGTGAGGGTTTCCCAGGTCATATTATCCCTACTTCATAATTTTCAGGACACCTTTCATGTAATTTATATTTTTCCATGTCCACAAGTAGTTAGTTGAGGGTTGTTCTGTAGTATCTGTGAGCCAGAGGTTACGGTTTTCGCCGCCAGGTATTAGTGTTTCAAATGACAGCTAACTGAATCAGATCATCAGAGACAAGCGGCCTGGTGGCTCAGTGGTTAAGGCGTTTGACGGCAGCTCGAATGTCGGATTCGGCTGAGATTATCAAGTGCCCTTAACCCGACGATTGCATTCGACACAGTTGGCTTTGTAATGTGACGCTTCCGTGGTTCGGACTCCTCTTTAGATTAGGGTAGCATGAAACTTCTATTCAGTCGCCGTCTGAAGCCTGTGGGGTATCCCAGTGAAAGGTATCTCGTTTTAAATGAAATGATTAGTCCAAGAGGAATTACTTTCAAATTGTTTACATTTCTATCAAAGATATCGACCTTCATACAAAGATACTACATAAAAATGTAAACAAATGCTCCAGCGACTCTAATTTTCAACATCTTCATAACTAAACTTTTCAAAACTAAAACTCAACTAACTAACTCGTCTCTCCCGATCGCGTTAAAGAAAATTCTAGATAAATTCAGAGACTTCCGCCCGATGTTTCTCGAATTCTAACAATAGCTAAACAATTAAAATCACATAAAAAAATTCAGAATTAATACAAAATCATTATGAAACGCACAGAAGTGAAAATTACAGATATTTACACACAAAATTATCCACACAAATCAGTCCAAACTGTCGGAAATTGTCCTCTAAACGCCGTAGCTCACTTCAATACTTAGAATTACAAAATTTCAATCAATGTTTCGTTCATATTACTGTTTTCGAGCTTATTAAATAGCGTTTAAATAATTTATCTCCGTAAAACAATGCTCATTTACACAAATCACAATTAATTACAGAAAAATATAAAAAAAAACTCATTTACTGAACTCCCAGCTTGATAAAAATAATTCTTAAAATACAATTTCATTAAAGGTCTGGGTGTGGGGACCGTTATAACAGCCAATAATGCCATACCGTACGGCTTTATATTGTTTAGGTAACAGAGGATTGTCAACATTATGATGATTATAATTCTTTAGTCATTCATTTATTCAATATTTCCGCGGGCCAATTATTTTCATATGTGCAGTACGGAACCCTAGAATATTTCGGAAATTTTAATGGTCTTAACCAGGGGCAGATCCAGGATTTTGGTTTGGGAGGAGCTTGAGCGGATTTTGGTTTGGGGGTGGGGAGGGGGGCTTGAGTGGACTTTGGTGGGCTTGAGTCGGGCAAGAAGGGTAGTCTTTACAGTCTCCTCGGAATGTTGCCTTTTTAAAATATCAGGAAAAAAAAAAGTCTCAAAATTTACGATGTTGGGGATGGAACTAGATACTTTTGGAGGGAGGGCTTGAGCCCCCTAGTCCCTCCCCCTGGATCCGCCCCTGGTATTACCAAACTCAAAATTTGTTTGGCGGAGACTTGAATAGCGCGCACGAACAAAGATTTGCAAATGTTCCGACCAGTGTCGGCACATCAAAGGAACTCGATATTTGTATATGCACAATGTGCACTCACAGAAGACACCAGGGGAGTGTAGTTTGAACAGTTCTAAGTTCATTTTAAATGTTAAAATAATATAAATATGTAATGGAACAATGAAAATTTTTTACTGTTAACTGAATCACACGTATAATCTTTAATTTGTGCAATATTTAGAAACAAAGATTTAAAAATACAAAAGAGTGTACTTACTTTTGTGTATTCTTTCAACTCTTTGAGAAGTTAATTTAGAAATAACTTTCCTGCAAACTCTAAAAAGATATATAAGGCTTTTGTAGGTATCTCCTGTTTCCAAAAATGAAGTTATTGCCAATCTAACTTCCACGGAAATACAGTCCCTATAATTTGTATCTGGTTTACATATTCTCGGACTGGTTAGAGTCTGAAGGTGTGCAAAGAAGAGCAGCTAGACTTGTTTGTGGAAATTATCGCAGGACGCAGTCGGTAACTGATATGATAAAGGAGCTGGATTGGGACTCATTGGAGGAAAGGAGGAGGGCGAAGAGAGTGCTGGGAATGTACAGGGCGTATGTTAGTGATGGGGCTTGGGGGATTAGGAATAGTGGCTGGAAGGAGAAAGGAGACCATGACCACAAGCTTGCGCTTGAGTTCATGCATAAGGGAGTGGGAAAAGTTTCTTATGTTGGTAGGGGTGTCATGGATTGGAACAAATTACCATGTGTAGAGATGAATAATTTACCAAAAACGCTTAAGGAATTTAAAATTAATATTTGTAAATCGGAAAGGTAAACGGGGGAGGAATTTAACATTCCAATTACAAAAGAAAATTTATATATATAAAGCGCAATTAGATGAATTGCCACCGCAGTGTTAGTTCCATCGCAATGAAAGTAAATTAAATACCAATTCAAAACCTTGTGGTGACACAGGATTTTTTTTAAAATAAGCCACTACTGTCATCTGTTCTTAAATCGTTTATTAGTCGCGTTGAATTTCTGCCTTTTTTTAAAAGTAAAATGTGATACCCAAAATTTAGATTTCCTCTTTCTTTTTTCAATATCATTCCCCTATTCACTTTATAAGGGAAAACATATGAAGGTGTATTTTTATTTAATTTTAATATGAATTAAAACAGAAAAGAATACGCAGTTATTTGTGCTTTTGTTTGTTACAAAAAATGTATTAATGTAATATCTAAGGTTACCAAAGAAGAATGAGGGGATATAATCTGTGGAGAGGTCAGAGAGAGAAAAGATGGATGGATTTGGAAATAGAAGGAGAGAGGAAGAAAACGTGATGGATAGTTCTGTATGAAGTGTAAAGGTTGTGTATTATTAAGAATGTTGATGTGAATAAAGGTTCATTTATTAATAATAACGAAGACAAGAACTAATTCATTAACAAATACCTTATAACCTGAAACAGACATTATTGACCAAGACGCAGCTCAGCAGTAAGTTTTCCTTTTGGATCCGTTTGGACACATGCTGGTACGAGTCGGAATAACGGCAAATATTCGCACACGCACTGTTCTTTGCGAATGTTTCGTTGGTGGAGCCAATTAGCCAAACCAGCCAGTTGTAAACACACAGACGTTTGCAAACACTACGAAGTTAGCAAACGATGCACGCACAGCGTGTCTTTCGGGGAGAACTGGGCAGGGTGGCCATCGGCTTCTAATTTTCTCTGTAGAGTGCGTGGAAGCTCCAAGTGTTGGTCACATGACCTTGTTAGCCTCAGCTACTTTCCAACAAACCAGCAGTGTGACTTCTCCATTTGTGAGGGAAGGAGAGGCGAGTTTCGTAAATTTCATTCAGTAAGTAATTTTTCTAAACTATCATATTTGTTTTTTGTACCACAGGATGCATGGGATAGCCTTAACTTATTTAGTACATTTTAATTCATTGAACGAAGGGGTCGGTTTTCCATTGTTAAAGCAGTCATTGTCAGTATGGTACTTATCACAAAATTTCCATGCAAAGGGGGCGTCCATTAATTACGTGAGGTAAAAAATGGAGGGGGGGGGGGAAGCCAGCGAAATCTCACCAAAGGGGAGGTGGTAAACGGAAATCTCACGTGAGGTTTCGGAAATTCTTGTTGGAGTGTAGAGATAAAAAAAAACAACTCAAAAAGTTGAGAGAGCGATTTCTAGGGGGGTAGGGGGTCCTCTCACGAGCCAGATCTCACCAGAAAAGGGGGGGGGGGTCGGAAAAGTTCTCACGAAGTCTCACCAGAGATGAGGGGGGGGGTCCGGAAATCCGAAAAACATCTCACGTAATTTATGGATGCCCCTAAACGGCAAAATCTATGTTATGATTTCAGGTGAGAAGGAGAGCCTAACTGTGAGTTACATCTACATCTACATCTATACTCTGCAAATCACAAATACTGTGGGTGGCAGAGGGTGCTAGGCACCAATCCTAATTCAGTGCATTCCAATCCCGAACAGAACGAGGAAAGAAAGAATACATAAATGAATAAGTTCGGCATCTTATTTCTCGAATCTTATCCCTGCTGTCATTGCGACCTAAATAGGTTGGCGGAAGAAGTATTTCGTCGCACTCGTAAATTAAAGATTTTCGCATATTCTCCACCAAATTCAAATGAAAACGACGTCGTCTGTCCGCCAAACAATCCCAGCCCAACCCACGTATCAGCTCTGTGACACTTACATAAGGACTGTAACTAGCGGTCACGAATCGAGCGGCTCTCCTCTGTACTTTCTCTAATGTGTTAATCAATCCCTTACGATACGGATCCCAAATTCCACAACAGTATTCCAAATGCGGACGCACACTGACAGAGATGACAGCTTTGATAAACGACTACTTTTTCACGACAGTAACACCAATGAGTCAGATCCCAGATACCCCCAGGTCTGGCTATCTAGCATAGTTAACATCTTTCCAAAGATGTTAATGGTGAGCTGGAGTAGTCAAAGCACAATAATAACTGGTAGCGGTCACCTGCGATGGTGCCCAGTATACAGTAATCGTAACATCATTGGACGAAACTGATTTTCTAGTTAAAACAACGGTAAAGTGTGGTAAGTTTTAGATGTGGTCAGAAAAAGTAGATAAAAATTTGGTGCACACAAGAAAATGTGAGAAAAGCTCTTGAGCCACATCTATTAGATCAATTTCAACAAACTTACCTCGTCGACATGAAGTCTATTTGATTTAATTTCAATATTTAGGGTCTCTTGTTTGTTTAAGTTTCTCTCAGGCTTGCTTTCTGCATTCTATTTTCTAGTTTAAAAATGCAAATAAGTTACAATAACCTATTTTTATTTATTTAAAGTATTTCCACTAATTCCTGGTTTGTTTTCATTTTTTATTCTCTCTCGGCTCATTTTTCTTTCAAACGTTTGATAAGGGCTACGGCAACTGACCCCGCTCTACGTTCCAACCAACCCCTGCGTATGGGGTTGGTTGGTCAACCACGAGTTGCACTGTTTGCAGTCATACAATATAATATTCTACTTGTAAAAAGATACAGAATAATAGATGCGGATTTCAGTGATAGATAGGAACGATGTTCACAGAATCAGCTGTAAAAATCAAAACCTGTGCCAACCGTCCCCTGACTCCTCTACCTTAAGTGAGGTTTTTCCGCGTGTGTGAAAGGGGTGACACCTAAAGGTGACTTCCCATGGCCTGTGCACTTGCCAGTCGCGCCGGTAAGGTTACCAACAGCGGGCCGTGGGAGGTGAGCCGCCTCTGCTGGCAGCGATGGCGCGTCTCTATCCATCGCTCAGTCGGTAAACATCAAACGCCCAGTCGGTAAACATCAAACGCCCGGCTAGCTGAAACAACACCAGGCAACGTGGTGGGGAGGTGGCTGCGAGGTGACGCGTGCTGATGCGTACAGTTTGGTTGCATGGCACTGCCTACCAAACCACGGGCCTTGGGAAGACACCACAAGAGAGGACCCGAATGAAGATGCTATCGGATTATCGCGCATTAAAGTGTTTAGATAGGGGTGATCGGGAAAGTACCTGTCGTTTAGGAGCGGCCGGGACATAAAGGGCTTTGAGGTCACCGTTTGCGGGGCGCCTCTTCAAGGTCGAAGGACAGGAACGGCTTTATAGGACCCTAGCTTGAATATCAGCTGCCAAAAATTTGCCGCATTCGCTATATCGTACGTTCGGAACTTACTTTGAACTTGCCTTCGATGCTTGAAGGTGAAATTCAATATAGCCTAGCCAATCACGGTAGTGCCGAGTATTACTGGTGAAGAGGGAATTGCGTCAGCTAGACAGACTTCAAGTGTGGGCTCGATGGTCTAAAGACTTCATGAATTATACCCTGTTCACTCTCAACTGGTCATGTTCCGCCTGCCCACTCCTCACTTCACCTCCCTCTCCCCTTGCTACCCCCTTACAAGATAGTTAGTGGTTTAATTAATAAGATAATTAAGTAGTCCACAATTTATTTCAGTTTAGACTTGCTTTTATTCCCAAAGAAAAACACGACGTCAAAAGTACTGGTTACAAGCATTCATACAATCCAGAGATTGCATACAACACTTTTTCCACAGACAATACTACTAACACAGTCTTTGGACGACGTGCATTGAGTCTGTTTAAACTACTACTGTCTTTCTGCTGATTTACCACAAGCTGGCACTCGATTTCAGGCACAAGGGTATGGGAAGATTCTCTTTTTTAGGTAAGGGTGTCAGGGATTGGAATGAGTTACCAAGGGGAATGATGAAAACTTACCGTATACGTTAAAACAATTTCAAGTTGAAATTTGTAGAGGGCAAATGTAGGTGGGTGCAGGATAGGGGGAAGATGGGTGTGTAGGGAAATTGCCACCGGAGCCTGTGCAATTAAATTAAATTAAATTAAAAATTAAAATTTCTTTATATAAGCAAAATCGTAATTTCTAGAACACTTCAAAAGCTTCCGCCAGTTATTTCTCGAACATTAACAATTACTGAAACAATTGAAACATATTAAAAACAATCATAATTAATACATAATCATTCTCAATCAATACACAATATTCAGAAATGGAAATTAAAGATACTTAAACACAAAATTATTTACAGATGTCATGTTAAACTGTAGCAAATTATTCTTTAGACATCGTAACTTGCATTAATTCCTGGAATTACGAACATTTAAGCAATTCTCTTGCATAATTCTGTTCTTAAACATATTGAATGGCCTTTAAATAATTGCTTTTCATAAAACAAAGTCTATATACATTGATTTACAGGTAGTTGCAAAACAAACCTACCAGATCCTATTCAACCAAACTCTAGCTTACTACAATTGCTTCATAAAATACAATTCCATTTAATTTTAGGTTTGAGGTCTGTTACACCCTCCAGGAATTCGGTCATTCTTTCCCCTTCGCTTGTTGGAGTAAGAGGCCACATCATTTAATCATTGAACTGGTTTTAAGGTCAATCCGAGTCACAGGAATCTGAATTTCGATATCAAACGCCTTAAACACTGAACTACCAGACCTAAAGTCTAAAATAACTTGAGGAAATGTTCACAGTATTAAGGTTTTCATTTTCTTTTAACTCTAATAACAACATTTCTTCCATAGTTAGTAATTTCGGGTGGTAATTATTCCCCTGGGTATAGACATTATAGAGACGTTACAGCAGCTAAAAAAGAAAATTATTTGTGCAAAGTGCCATACAATTCAAGAAATCAGTTTATGTTATGTATCTGCGTTGCCAGCAACAAATTGAGACAAATGGGGAAAAAAATGCTTATTGGTTAAATGAAAAGAAAATTAAGGAACTTGTGTAATTTTAGGGAGGAGGGTCAAATGCTTGTTGAAGCCGTAACATGTGAATATATCATTTGAGCAGTACATATGGAATAGATGGTAGGAAAACAATGAAAATTCTGCACGTATTGGAAAGTGTAATTAGCCGATGTAACATGAAATTGGAGTACTGGACAATTAACCTCGAACAATGAGCGATTTCGATGAAAAAAATGTCGTTTGGTGCAAGAAATTTACCTGAAAGTCCATAGTGGCAGCTCAGAATTTCGATAAATACGCAATTCCGGGAACTGTAATCACCACAATGTGCGCTGCTCGTTTACTGATCGAGCCGCCATGTTGTGAGATACAAAACATTAACAAAGAGAGATGATATATTCAAGCGCATGTATTAAAATTGAATCTACGACGATCACAGCTATAGTAACTATCAAAAAGTAAACTGACACCAACATTTCGTTTCTTCTCCCAAATAAAATTCGTAAGGTCAAAGAAGCTATTTGTTTCAGGGAAATTGTTAAAAAGAGAAACTCCAGAGCTGCCTTTATGAATCCTTTGTATTTTTTGAATGAGGTTTGTGACCTGTAACAATCATCCAGGGAGTAAATCACTGAGTAGCATGAACGTGTTTATAGCGCTGCCAGTTCTGATGTTGGTCGCTCTTTTTAATGTACCAGAATATTTTGAAAGCGTCTTTTTTATGAAGTTCCGCGAAACTATCAGTATCACAGTGAGTTCACCTCGAAAGGTAGAAACCGTTTTTACGCGTTTTCTGTGCTAGACTCAAAGCACTAATCCGCAGTCGACATGAAATGGCAACAGAATTCCCAGGAAGAGGCACAATTTCCGGAACGGTCCCCTTCAGCTCTTTAATACCTCTGCAGACAGCGATATACGTCAGAATTAGTGCCAAAATACTCTTTTCTTCTTATCATACAAAATTACTGTCGTATTGGAGCAAATAAAACTTCAGCAAATGCGAGAGAGCTGAAATAAACGCTGTATAGATAGATACGTGGGCATTACCCTCCTGCCAAAGCTCTTAACAAAGACAATATTATGCTGCGCTTGGGTCTACCATGATAAATGATTAAAGAAGATCACATTCAGATTCTTTGGACGTTGCTACTGTTTTAACACATTTCATAAGTAGAACTTTCTGTAAGTTTTTTTTTTTTTTTTTTTTTTTTTTTTTTTTTTTTTTTTTTTTTTTTTTTTTTTACTGCTTTACGTCTCTCAACAGCTAGTTCTTTAGAGACGGGAAAGGATCGGGGCAAGGAATGGGAAGGAATTCGGCCATGGCCTTTTTAAGGAAGCATCCCGGCATTTGCCTGGAGTGATTTGGGAAACCATGGAAAACCCAAATCTGGATGCCCGGACGGGGATTCGAACCGCCACCTCCCGAATGCGAGGCCAGGACGATTTCTGTAAGGAACTGTTCAAGAAGTTAGGGAATGTAACATTGATCGCCAAATATCATTACAAATTAATGTTCTTTGTAGTCTCCGTTGATACTCTATTTCGAACAAATAGTAAAAAACAAAATTAATGCACTAGAAGTATATACAAAAAAAAAAGATCTTCGCAAGGATTAAATTGTCATTTGTTGAAAACGGGATATGATATTCAGTGATTCATAACTTCAATAAGTTCCAGAGGTATCTTAAATGTCAAGCTGATGATTAGATTAAATTCAGGAAAAAATTAAAAGAGCTTTCAGTTGACAAATACTTCTACTGCTTCGAAGAATTTATTTCTAATATATCTACAACATAAATACCAGTGTTTAATTTAAATATAATTGATATAATTAAGGTACGGTACATAATTTGAAGTGACAGCACACCTTCTGGTGTATTTGTCAGTTTTGTTGTGCAATTGTTTATTTCTAAATTGACAACATTCCATAACCCACAGAGCCAGACTCTTATATTGGGATCTATGGAAAATAAATGTATTGATCTGTTGAAAGAACGATCTGTATTCCTGAAAAAAGATATTTTTTTTTTACTAATGGCTTTACGCCTCGTCGACGGCGAGGTCATTAGAGGCGGAAATGGACTGGGGACAAGGAACGGACTGAGAGTGGTGGTGTAACGGTTAGCGTTCTGGCTTCGCATTCGGGAGGACAACGGTCCGGGTATCCAGATTTGGGTTTTCCATAGTTTCCCCAAATCACTCCAGACGAATGCCGGGATGCTTCGTTGAAAAAGGCCATGGTTTAATTCCTTCCCGTTCCTTGCCCCAGTCCCATCCCGCCTCTAATGACCTCGACGTCGACGAGGCGTAAAGCCATAAGTAAAAAAAGTAGAGTTTATCCCAGTTCAAACCCAGGGCACCGTGTACCTGATTGTGCTTTTACATTATTTCCCGCAACAACCTAGACAAAAGTTCCGTATTCCGACTGATAAACTACACATTTACATACTAAAGATACACTACTATACTCAACATGTGTCACAGACTGGCATTAGGACAGGATCTAAAGAGGTAAAATTAATCATGAATGAAATTGGCTGTAAAAATAATATGTCTGTAAGTATTCGATATATAACCACCACAGAGTCCCTGCACTAGACTAAGGCATATCCTCTTCAGTCCCGAGCTCATAATAAAAGTGCAAGAGAACTACTATTGTGTTATTTACTTTGTGTTAATGCTAGTTAACAATGAATGACCATATTTGTTTTGAAACAATAATTAATTTTTTATAGATGGTATATATATGATACCTCGGGAGTCAAGCAGGAAAATTATACACACGACTTTTCTGCTTCATGTTACTTTATTTCATGGAAAAAATATATGTCTTTACCTTTATTTCGACGAGCCATGTTGTACAGCTGCAGGATCCCAAGTTTCCAATCAGGCCTGCCAAAAGCAGAAGATCGAACATATGAGCTGTGAGAAGCGCGATGTATATTGTAGATGATACGATAGGTCAGAGAAGGTCCAGCTGTGCAGTGGCCCGAGAAAAAAATATTTCTGGAGGTATCATATATGATACCTCGGGACTGAAAAGGATATGAGTGCCATTTAGGGTTGCCAACTTATCTCAAAAAAAAAATAAAGTATATTATTATTGTCTGCAATTGGACCCTGTCGGATATTCGTATTTTGAAGAGTAAAATATAAAGTATTTGAAAGAAAAAAAAGTATTTTCAAATTTAGGTATTTATTGCCCTAAATAAAAATTCTCCCCCATACAAGACTAGCTATTAATTTTTTGTTTCATTTCAAAGTGTTATGGTTGGTACCACATTGTAAATCTAGAGTTATAAATAAATGAACAACTCATTTTTAATTAAATTTATGGACGCACTGTTTCTCACTTCCCACTATTTTCCATTCGTTTCATTTTGTCATAAACACTAATAGGCAGTTTGGAAATTAATAACGTTCCTTTAATTGTATAGTTTTCCTGAAATGAGGTATTTCACATACATTATGGTTACGATAAAGTATATCGACCAAAAATAAAGTATGGTACTTTACACTAAAGTATGGTTAGCAAACCTACGCCTCTGGCCAGTGCGTCACTATTTCACATTAAATTAGACCCACAATTTATTCAAGTGGAGATGGTCACAGTGTTTTGAAAATTATTATAAATTGATTTTGACTAATTTATCTGTCTAGTCCCAGCTGACACAATGGTAAAACTCACAGAATTCACATAGAATTCGCATAGAATTTATTTTCTTGATACCTTCTTATCTTGTTATATGTTTTTTCCCACAAATCTTTCTATTTTTACAATTGCTTAGGTTTCTTCAATTTTACTTTCTTTGGTGGTGATAGTGTGTCACTATCACAAACAGAATCTGAATTACTGCCTTTTTAAACAATGTAAAAGAAAGACAATTCAATTGACAAGTCCCAGTTTCAAAAAAAAGAGAAAAAAAATAAACGGCGAACTCTCCGCTGGTCGGTCATATATATAGGACTATATAGGACAGAGAGAGAGGCTAATACGTATATTAGAGCTCATTAAACGTGATTTAAAATGCCTTTGTCCATTTGACTTTCGTACCCTACATTAATTGCAAGTATACATATGCTTAAATGGTTAAAAAGCTTTTGAGAAAGCTCACTGAATCCAAACGTTTGAATTACCACAGAATCATCGATTTACAAACGGCGGGAGCTGGCGTGGTATGTTTTACGCTGTGCGGTACATTTGACAGGTTTAATTAAACAGGCGCTCGATGGAAGAGATGACTGTTTGGTAAGGGAACTTCAGCGGAGGAGTGTTTGATGGCCGCTTTGAAGCGTATTCACAGCTTGCGCAAACGAGCAACGAGGCAATATGGGGAATCGAGGATGAAACCAATACGCGACGTTTCAGAGATACCTATGACAAAAACTGCACAGAACTGCGTAACATCCAAACACATCGGCTAACACGGGGATTCTACGATAACCGTGGCGCAGCAATTTGATGATGGATTCTTATGTAACTCGACGAGATAAATTGGAAGTAAGGATAAAAGTTTTTGATATCTCACTTAGTTCTCGAGATATTGTATCAAAATTGACGTGGTTAGGTTGAAATGCGGCATGGACCAGAAGCAAAACTTTCGCCATATCTAAATTTGATGATGGATTCGAACGTAACTTGACGAGACAAATCGAAAATTAATTGTTTTGATATCTCGCTTAGTTCCGTATCGCAAGGGCCTGATTGACTCAGTGGAGAGGATTAAGAATAGAACCGCTCGATTCGTGACAGGTTGCTACAGCCCTTAAGAAAGCGTCACAGAATTGTTATATAGATTGGGCTGGGATAGTTTGGAAGACAGACGACGTCATCTACGTTTAAATTTATTGGAGAATATGCGACATTCTATGACCTACGAGTGCAGTGAGATACTTCTTCCACAACCTATTTGGGTCGCAATGACCGGAGGGATAAGATTCGAGAAATAAGATGCCGTAGCGATGCTTTTATGTATTCATTCTTACCTCGTGCTATTCGGGATTGGAATGCGCAGAATTAAGATTGGTGCTTAGCACCCTCTGCCACCCACAATGTTTATGAATTGCAGAGTATGGATGAAGATGTAGAATTCTCGAGATATTGTACCTCAAAAGTGAGGACGTTAGGCTGAGATCTGACCTGCACATAAAAAAAAAGATTCACCCAAACCACTATATCCACACAGTGGAAATGCACTGTAGGTGTTTTATTTTCTTCCTAGTGGTTGTTGTTAGGTTGAAATACGTCTGAACCAGAAAAAACGTCATCAAAAGCACAAGGAACTGTAAGTATAATTGATTTTTAACATGCTATATCTCTAAAAACAAGCGAGATACCAAAAAAAAATATTCTTTATTTTCGATTTATTTCGTCGAGTTTTATAAGAATTCATTATCAGATTATGGCGCCGCGGTAATCATAGAACTGTCGCTAACACTAAACAACTGTTTAGAATAGGGGTGGCCAAGCCACGGCACGCGGGCCTCATGCGGCCCGCCTTGAATATTTTTCAGGCCCGCAAGATTCATCACACTATTACAAAATATATTTATTTTTTAATAGCCAAAGTATTGAAAACACATGTATTAAAGAAATACATTATTTGTGTATCCATATTTTCAAAATTTATTTCATTTAGATTTATATACGTATTTTTATATATCATTTTTAGTGTTATATACTTCTTTAAAATGAGTATTTAGTGTCATTATTATTTATTTATTTAATTTAATTGCTATGGAGCACACGCTCCGGTGGCAATTTCCCTACACACCCAACTTCCCCCTATCCTGCACCCACCTACATTTGCCCTCTACAAATTTTAACTTTAAATTCTTTTAACGTTTTCGGTAAGTTATTCATCATTCCCCTTGGTAACTTAATGCAATCCCTGACACCCTTACCTAAAAAAGAGAATCTTCTCACACCCTTGTGCCTGAAATCGAGTGCCAGCTTGTGGTCATGGTCATCTTTTCCCTTCCATGAACTACTTTTCATACCTACTGCAATATCTTTCCATTCCTCATCGCCAGTATACGCCCTGTACACTCCCATGACCCTCCTCATCCTCCTCCTGTCTTGCAGTGAATCCCATTCCAGCAACTTTATCATATTTGTCACTGATTGCATTCTGAGATAATTTTATCATATTATCTATGTTTTTATTTAAGAATAATAGTAAAAACAATAATAATAACTCATTATGTTTCAATTCCTCACTCCAAAAAAATTTCTGAAGTGGGTCTAAATCTAATATTGGCATATATAATTTTATATGCATCCCGCGGAGTTTTGAAGCATTTCCAAAGTGGCCCGCACGATCATTTTGGTTGGCCACCCCTGGTTTAGACCATAGTTTTCATTATTATTATTATTACTACTAGCCTCAAAGTCCGTCAAAAATGGCGGGTTTAACGGAGTGTTCTGACAGTTCATTTCTTATAGGTTGCCTAAATAAATAGAATTGTTGTTATGCAATGCTCGTAACCTTATTTTGTAATTTGTACATATTTCGGTTGGAATTTACTCAGTAGTACAGATGTAACTTCTACTGAATGAATGATATCAGAATTAGGGAACAATTAAATTAAAAATAAATTAGGAATTCCAAAGCGCTATGCTAAAGCGCGTAAAATTTGTTTTATTCCCGGTCCAGGTCTCGTTCAGCACGATAAATACGCAACTACAACCATCCGCATAAAACACCGTAACTTCAGCAACTCGGAGCTTACGAAAGCAGTTTATATTATTTATAAAACTTAATTCATTGAGAATTATTCTGTAAAAAAAAAGTGTGTCAGTTTTCATTTTGATTCTGTCTGCATTTCAACATAACCACAACTTCTAATATTTCTGTTTGAAATTCATAGTTTCTATTACCCGCGTGCAAATACATTCATTGTTTTGCGATCTAAATTTGACCTGCTTGAAATATTTACGTGTGTCGGATATAGTGACATCAGTAATAAAGGCAACTAATAATTAATATATTAATTTTAAAGCAGTACATACCTTTACTTCAGTGTTTCGGCAAATCATTCCTTCCGGTATATTATAACAGTGACTTTAAATTTCTACATTGGATATAAATACCTTGTAAGCTCATCAAAAAAGACGTGTTAAACGCAGTATTTTAGCAAATCGATTCTCCCTTACAAAGTACAATTTTCATCAAATAACGTTCTTTATCTTGAAAATGATGTAATTTAGATAATTGTTAGCTTACTCTGACAACGGTATCGCTATCCAGAGTGTATAAGAAAAATATACATCGAACAAATTTCAAACAGGAAAAATCAACTAATAATTATAATGTCGATTTCATCGAAATACGCTCTTTTCTTTCAGTGTTCTGACAGTTAATTTATTCGCAGATGCATAGCTAAATAGAAATGTTATTAAATAACGCGCATAATCAAACATCTCCGTTCGTTTTTTGATGGACAGCGGAGGCAAAAAGCGTGACGTCATAAGTCCAACGTCATAGAGTGATTTCATGGCGTGGCACAGTTACAAGATGAAAAGTATAGACTTTGCTTCACTTCGAGGGATCAAACAAGCTCCGGTGGCAATATTCCTACACCCAAAACTTCGTATTTCACAAATTTTGATCTTTAATTCGTTCACTGTTTCACGTAAGCTGTTTAGCATTTCCCTCTGTAGTTTATTACAATCCCCAACATCCTACTTACAACTCAAGTTGCTGTTTGTATCCCGGTCATCTCTTCACTTCCGTATAGTACTCGAAATTCTTACCCCGATGCCTGCCCGGGCCTCTTCACCAACATACTCCTTGTACACTCCCAGTACTCCCTTCACCCGCCTTCTATCTTGCTGTGATACCCAGCCCAGCTGCTTTTTCATATGAGTTGCTGATGATGTTCTGCGGTAATTTCCCCCAAAAAATCAGGCTGCTCCCCTTGCACACGTTCCAAAATATTTGATTTTCCTACGCCAGCACCATATTCAAGCAATGGTCTGAGCTACCACAATTCCCTCACATTCCTGGCACATCATTTCATCACCCGTTCCAGTAAACACAACTTTTAAATCGTCTTTCTATTACCTGCGGAATGCGTGCTGCCAAATTAAATTTATTATCAGTTGATACACCAAGATTGTCATTAATCGTGGCAATTCTGTCATTACCGTGGTGCCACAATCTGATGATGAATTATTGTAGAACTCGACGAAATAAATCGAAAATAAAGAATAAATGTTTTTGTGATATATCGCTTGGGTTTCAAGATATAGCATGTTAAAAAGCAGATAGTTCCTTGCCCTTTTGGTGACGTTTCTTCTGGTCCAGGCTGTATTTCAACCTAACAACCACCACTAGGAAGAAAATAAAACACCTATAGTGCATTTCCACCGTGCAGATATAGTGGTTTTGGTGAATTCTTTTATGGTCCAGGCGCGATCTCACCCTAACCGTGATATCAAAAAAATATATATATATATTTATTTTCGATTTGTCTCATTAAGTTACATACCAATTCATCATCAAATTTGGCTAAGGCAAAAAAAAAAAAAAAAAAAATCTGGCCAGGCCGCATTTCAACCTAACCACATCAATTTTGAGATACAATATCTCGAGAACTAAGCGAGATATTAAAAAAACTGTATTCTTTACTTTCAATTTGTCTCGTCGACTTACATAAGAATCTATCATCAAATTGTGGCGCCACGGTTGTAGTAGAATCCCCTTAATTGCTACCTAAAGGATTTTATTGTCCCGTAAGGTGAGTTGAATACTTAGTTCGATTAGTAGCCAGAACTATTATAAAATACGTCAGAGTCATGGTGAAGTGAAAATTTACTATCGCAGAAAATTCGGGTTTCTGTGAAACAGGAGACAGAGAAACTTCAACAAAATTTCGTACATCTTTCTCAAAATTCAAGTTCGTTTCTCAGTGCAACACTTTTTTTATATAATACATATAAATTTACTCATTTCGTAAATATGTATGTTTTTCTTTTCGGTATTGGTTACCATACTCTGTTACGCTGTTTTTTCGTGAAGCCTGTGCAACAACAGTTGAAGATTATCTTCTTCCTATGAAAGACATCAGCGAAACAAACAGCTTTGAAGAGGAGTTACTCATTCTGAAATTTTTATTGTTTTTATTGTAAACGAACTTAGTATAAAACGACTAAGTGAATATCCCTGTGTACCCCGGATGTCAGAGATAAATGTTACTGTATCTTTAAAGTTGAGAGTTAACGTTTTTATTTCAATCTTCAACAGAATTTATTATGTATTTGTTTAATATTTACAAAACATCTGAAACCATTAGCACAAAGCCTTTAGGCATCATGAAGAAATTCACGAATTCGTTGTACTGTATCAGCAGATATTATTAAATTCAGTTTTTCTGCGGCAACACCATTACTCGCTTATTTTACTGTAAATAAAATATAAAGCGGATAAGATAGATGCTCTTCTTCATAAAACGTGTTTTTTTGGATGGGACCATCGATCCAAATAATATGATTCATTTTCTACCTCCAACTACCATCTATTTAGCACAACAAATGTCGGCATCCAGTTAACAACTTTTAAAACTGGAGGGAATGAATTGGCTCGAGAAATGTGTCTATCGTGCAAATCGATTACAGCCTCGTAAACTGGAAATCAGAGGAGTAATTTGCCATGTGCTGGCAACAGCCGCCCACCACACGAGTTCTGCGTTGCTGTTGATTGATTTCATAAGCGAAATCGCTGGTCGCTTGTTCCACTGTAAATACGATATTACGTGGTTTTGGGAATTTTTGTAAGCGAATACCGATACACCGGTATTACTTAAGCGACCCAGTTCCTGGGCTTTTTCTGACATCCACATCACGTTCAAAGCTTTTCCAAGCAATTTTTTAAAATTAATTTCACCACTGCAACGGGGGTGGATGTTTCGTCAGAATTAATGATATAGAGAGAAATGAGGCCGCGTATTTGCAAACTGTCGGCACCAGAGAAAGACAATCAGGCAATCTGTGGAGTCTTTGGAGAATTTGACATTGCAGCATCGATCACCACCCCTCATTAATTTCTAGATCGCTTTCCTATAAATATATATAAAAACATCTGATACGTGCCAGAGTACGTCAAAAGTCGATCAACCCAAATTATGCTCGAAATCGAGATTACATTACATACAATGTGTCCAAAGAGACATTTCCTCTATGAAAATTTTATTCATGTTCACTACATATACACTAAAGAACCAAAGAAACTGGTACACCTGCGTAATATCGTGTAGGACCCTCGCGAGCAAGCAGAAGTGCCGCAACACGACGTCGCATGGACTCGACTAATGTCTGAAGTAGTGCTGGAGGGAATTGACACCATGCATTCTGCAGGGCTGTCCATAAATCCGTAAGAGTAAGAGGGGGTGGAGATCTCTTTTGAATAGCACATTGCGAGGCATCCCAGATATGCTCAATAATGTTCATGTCTGGGAAGTTTGGTGGCCAGCGGAGGTGCTTAAACTAAGAAGAGTGTTCCTGGATCCACTCTGTAACAATTCTGGACGTGTGGGGTGTCGCATTGTCCTGCTGGAATTGCCCAAGTCTGTCGGAAAGAACAATGGACATGAATGGATGCAGGTGATCAGCCAGGATGCGTACGTACGTGTCACCTGTCAGAGTCGTATCTAGACGTATCAGGAATCCCATATCACTCCAACTGCACACGCCCCACACCATTACAGAGCCTCAACCAGCTTAAATAGTCCCCTGCTGACATGCAGGGTCCATGAATTCATGAGGTTGTCGCCAATCCTGTACACGTCCATCCGCTCAATACAATTGGAAACGAGACTCGTCAGACCAGGCAACATGTTTCCAATCATCAACAGTCCAGTGTTGGTGTTGGCTGGCCCAGGCGAGGCGTAAAGCTTTGTGTCGTGCACTCAGCAAGGGTACAAGAGTGGGCCTTCGGCACTTGCTGATAGACCGGTATAGAAATTCGCAGCAATTTGTGGAATGGTTGCACTTCTATCACATTGAACGATTCTCTTCAGTCGTCGTTGGTTCCTTTCTTGCTGGATCTTTTTGCGGCTGCAGCGATGTTGGAAATTTGATCATTTACCGGATTTCCGATATTCACGGTTGACTCGTGAAATGGTCGTACGGGAAAAACCCCACCTCATCGTTACCTCGGAGATGCTGTGTCCCATCTCTCGTGCGCCGACTATAACACCACGTTCAAATTCACTTAAATCGTGACAACCTGCCGTTGTAGTAGCAGTAACCGATCTAACGCCTGCGCCAGATACCTGTAGTCTTATATAGGCGTTGCCGACCGCAGCGCCGTACTCTGAGTGTTTACATATCTCTGTATTTTCATACGCATGCCTTCGGCTCTTCAGTATAAAACAGACATGTGAGAACGGTGCCAACTTATTGGAAACCTAACCATCTTCCTTCTGTCCCAGGTTTAAAACACGGGGCTGCAGTGAATTACTTACTATCAAAATCACGTGCCGTCAAATGTTGAAGACTTACTGTAAGCTAAATACTAATAGCTCAGAGAAGACTATTGTTGCGCTGTTTCTTGGAACTAGATTTCAGTGCAAAATAGAAATGGAACCCGCACAGAACGGCAAGGTTGACTATAAATTGTCATTAGGCACCGATATGCCACCCCTTACTTGACATTTAACGGTTAAATTGACTTCTCTGCCATCAAACCAATAGTGATCATTGTTAAAACACAATCCCAACAAAACTGTACTTTGATCGATCGCATTTAATCAATTGCAGGAACCACAACGCTTCCAATACCCAATAATGACCCCGATATTCACACGACACTGAATGCACAGAACAAATGTTTCATTGGCTCACATGTGGCCTCATTAGAGTTTCTGCTCTCTGCTCAAATTAACAGTCATGTCGTTCCAATGCCATTACAATCTAATCTATTCATAGCAAGCGGCCAGCACTTGCCTCTTTGCTTGAATCGCCCAACCTCTTAAAAATTATACACTGTTATCTTCTTAAAAACTAAACGTATTAAGTAATGTGTGGACTCTTTTATCGGTTAAAATTATATACAGCACATTATTTACACACACATTTATTTTTATATATCAAATGACAAAACTTTGGCCAAACCATTCCTTAAATTTCGTGGTGTACTATGTGGCCCACATTTTGGTACGGGAGCTGGAGGGGGTTCAAAGAAGGTTGCTAGATATGTCTCTGGAAATTACAGCAGAACAAAATTAGTAACTGATACGATAAACGAGCTTAAATGCGATTCATTGGAAGGCAGGAGGAGGATGAAGAGTGTCATGGGAGTGTACAAGGCGTATATTGGTGATGAGGCGTGGAAAGATATTGGTGTAGGAATTAAAAGTAATGAATGGAAGGGAAAAGATGTCCATGACCATAAGCTGGCACACGATTTCAGGCACAAGGGTGTGGGAAGATTTTCTTCCGTAGGTAAGGGGGTCAGGGAATGGAATATGTTAGAAAGAGAAATCTATTATATAATTTCGTAAGGTCACCCACTCGCCTCGATAGCTATTGGCTGGAGAACGATGTCACGTGTCAGCCTTCGCTCACAAAACAGCGACCAGAGATACCATTAGAAGAAATTAGGGGTTATGTCTACAATTTAATAACTAAGCAACTGCTACCAAATTAATTGGCATAATACATTCATTAAGTTTGCTTTTCATAGCGTTTCATAGTTACGAATTTTTAATAAATTTTGCGGCTGAAAAAACGTCGATCTGCTTTTCAATAACATTGTACTAATTAAAGCAATTTAAAAAACTTTTTTAAAAAAAATTATTTACTCATAGCTTCTGCTGTAACCACGAATGCCAATTGTAGTTTCGGCTTAGGATAAATTTCAGTTTAATTACAACTTTCACTAATGTTGTTGCTTGACAAAAATTTATGCATTACGGTTTATTTGCTTTTTAGGCATTCTACTGACCACTTTCGTTATTGGTCTTTATTCACGTTCTCTGAATGTGAGTTATTAGGTTATTTTAAGTGGACATCAGACCAAATGTGTCACCGAATCGACTATTCTGGCAACTTATTTCTGCGGAGTTGCTCAACTGTTTCATAGTATGGAATGTGTATTAAGTTCTCTGGCCGTCACAGATACTATGACCAATGTTTA
Organism: Vandiemenella viatica; assembly: GCA_031002005.1. NCBI lineage: Eukaryota > Metazoa > Arthropoda > Insecta > Orthoptera > Morabidae > Vandiemenella > Vandiemenella viatica. Next base: position 212,459,254 of record JARYHS010012519.1, on the reverse strand, counting down.
CATTATGAGTGTTTGCCCAATCTCAATAATAAACAACGTGATGCTTTCGAAGCAAACAGGATATATTTTTATTAATTTTGCAGAGTGAACTTTAAGGGTCAAATACAAGTCAAGTTCGTATTTAAACAAGGTCGAGTGTATGACCTTTGAAACAGTTACACGATAGCGCGATCGTTCCTGTCCGTGTTTAATACCTGCCTCTATTAATGCTTCTGAGTTCTTCAAGCTCAAGATATTTTATTCATCCTAAGGGTGAAACACAGGTCAAGCTTATATTTGGCCAGATCAGATCAACCTGTCATAATCTTTCATCGTAAAAACTGGAACTATTCTAGACCCGTGACGATACGTAAAAAACAGTCACGGGCTTACACCAGTGATGAATAATTTACCAAAAACGCTGGAAAGATTTAAATTTGAAATTTATAGAGGTCAAAAGTAGGAGAGTACAGGAAAGGAGAAAAATCGATGTGTAAGGAAATTGCTAGCGGAGCATGCGCTCCACTGCAACAAAATTCAATCGCAAGTGTAGCAGTTTCTGTGTCCGGGAAACTGGAAAAGTTCACTGATCAGGAAAAACCTAACTGAGTCATCTGGTATCTAGAGACACCAAAGACTTTGCAGAGGACCCTCCTAATAATGTATGGAGAGATCATTAAGGGCTGATAGGATAAGTTCAAGATCAAAGACATTGTTGCTGACTTACGGAAAACTGGCCCACCATTAACCACAACTGAAAGGGTGGGTGAAGTGAGGCAGTCTCAAGAAATTAGTGATCAGGACCTCACGTGAATTACAGGACAGTAGAACTCAATTGGGACCGAATCCCGTTCGTATAATCAAAATTTCCGATAATTGGATTTTTTTCGGAAAAAGGGTCTATTTTAATTAATTACTGTATGTATGTTGAAAATGGGAGAAAAAACTATAATTTTAAAGAAAAAGAGTTTTTAATTAATTAAATTTAAAGGCAAGACTTTTACATGTTAAGCGCACTTAGAAGTGCTGTACATTAGTACAGTCCCGTGTCTGCTTCAGCCTCGGCGTTTAGATCATCTTCTTCCTCGACACTTTCTTCTCCCACACTTTCAATAAGTTCATCATTTAGAATTTCATACGCAGGGTCTGACGAATCACACACCACCCACTCTCCTATATCTTCAGCACTAACTTCTGAACATCCAGGAATTTTCAGAAGGATGTTTCCAAATTCCTCAAGTGACACGTCATCCCCATCTTCTCCTGTCTCTTCACTTTTTTTGAGCTTCTTTTTCCTTTTCTCCTTTTCCTTCTCTTCTTCAGTTGATATGCCTTTCAACTTGTTCCACGCAAGTCTTAATGTGACTGCCTTACGTGATTCGGATAATCAGCGATTCGGATAATTGGAGTTCTACTGAACCTTAAAGTTATCTTCACGATATCGGTAGAAGCTCAGACATTTGTTCCGGCATGGGGATGTCGAAATCACGCCAGCTACCACGAACAACGTGAATTGGAAGTTTTTGGAAGCGGTGTCCTCTAAGTGGACAGCTGATGAGCGGGAAATGGAGCAAGGACCGTTTTGAAAGGAGCACAAATGACCGCTGATTGGACGAAATTGTCGCCACTAACGCGGAAAACATAGAATGGAGGAAAAGAGAAGGAAGAACTTGAAGGCGGGGCCGAGAAGGACGCGAGCTAGTTTAGTGGGTGAGCGTTAACGCTCTGGCCTCGCATTCGGGAGGACGCGGGTTCGAATCTCCGCCCGGTCATCCAGATTTCGGTTTTCTGTAGTTTTCCCAGACCACTACAAGCGAATGCCGCAATGGTTCCTTCGAAAGGCTATGGCAGCAAGCAGAGACCGGCGCCAGTAAGGGACGTCGTCATCAAGTATCCCCGCAGACGCAGTTAGACACTCGACTGAATGCCATTATACTCAGGTGGTGCGGAATGAGTGGTTCTCGAGATTAGTGAATGTTACAGAGGGAGATGCAGTGGCCTAGCTTTCTGTTGCTCTCGGACTGCGTTGGAGAGCAGTAGTTACCATTAAAATGTTGGTCGTATATTAGAATGAGGAATTTATTGTATTAAGAATTATCAATGTATGATATTAATGTGAATACCTGGGTGACCGAGCTGTGGTCGGCGTCTTTCGATTTCTGTTCAATAGGCAAGATTTTGTGTGAACTTTGACTAAAGGTAAATGTTTTACTTGTAGGCTTCTTAGGTATTCTGAAAATCACAATTACTTGCCATAATCAAAGAGAAACTTATCCAACATTAGTAGGCTTACTGGCACATCAAAATTCCGCGACGTTAGAATTTTTCGTATAAAATTGTGTTTTTACAAGGATGTGACCTATGTTAATTTTTTTTTAATGAGTCTTGGCTGCGTGAAGTTTGATTAAAGTTAAACATTTTTCTTGAAGGCTTTTTTGGCATTTTGAAGTGCTCTGTTCCTTGGTCTAACAAAAGATAAACTTAACTAACATCAGTACGCTTATTGGTACCTGAACCTTCTACGAGATGGTGTTAGAGCCATTTCAGAGATACCAAATACAATAACTGTTGTTTTTTTGTAAAATTGCGTTACAAACTTGAAATCAAAAATGTTATATGAAAATATCATCCAAATCGTTAGAGCCGTTTCAGACATACCAAGTATATACAAGAATTGCTCGTTTAAAGATATGAGATCTGTGACATGTAAAGAATAGTCGGATGTGATGGGGCGGAGACAAGGAATAAATTCATAAGTCAAGAATTAAGATAGAGAGTCAATAGTTAGATATAAGTCCGACGTGGCGTATTCTGTCCCCTAGTCACGGTCACTACATACCTGACGCAAAAGTTTGTTGTTTAGTGCACGCAAAGTAGATTTGTTGCTCAAAGACGCGACACGTTTCCAATATTTTGGCTCCTGTTTCACATCTATCTATACTACTGTTATAACTGCGAAAGTAACTCTGACTGTTTGTCACGTCTAGACGGCTAAACAGCTGTACCAATATTAATTAAATTTAAGAATGAAATACTTTGCATCATTAGAAAGGTCACAGGGTACTTATTTCTGGATAAATAAAATTTTTCCTTATTGAATTTTGAAACTAACTGAACGGTGAGAGACAGACGGATAGCGTGTGTGAGTCTGTAAGGTTACATCGGTCACTCAGGCTGTGTTTTTCTGTCAGTCTGATAGTGTGTAATCTGTTCATAAATTTCTTTTATAGATAAAACATATTACATAGTATAAATGTTGATTTTCACTGCAACTGACTGGTATTTGTGGTTTATCTAATACTTTCTGGCATCAGTATATTTTGTCTTGTGTAATCGTAGGCTTCCGCGGCCAGAGTCAGTTGATCCTTGGCTGTCCGCGTCATGTTCATCGTAGCCGACGTTTCGACCCTCTTTCTGGGGTCTTCTTCCCTGCCCTGGAATAAGACCCCAGAATGAGGGTTGAAACGTCGGCTACGATTAACATGACGCGGTGCCACCCGGAAAGCAAAGAATCATCATATTTTGTCTTCTTTTTTGACATGTCTCGCAGACCTAAAGCGTAGCTCTATCAGAGCACGAGCAGCTAAAGTTATTAGAAACCAAGAATCTGATTCTCATGCTGAAGAAAGAAGACAGAATGCCATCAGTTAACCCTCCACCTTAGCTTTATGCTAATTTTAAACATATTGCAAAGTGGTTCTCTTCATGAGACACGTTCGATGGTAAAATGGTATAGTGATGGCAACTACGTCATATTATCCTGACTCCTTTTTTTGTGACACCTTTTACGTAACTTAAATCTTTTTATATCCAATTCTAGCAGTAAAATTGTAAGTCTACTAGTACCAGGTCGCGGGTAATTGCTAGTACGATACATATAGCAGATATGAGTTAAGTTTGTATTGAGGTGAAAAAATCCTTTTCGAACACCCTCAAATATCAAAAGTGTAGTTTTTGATTTAGTGCGATTAAGAACCAATAGCATTCTGATAGTACTGTTTTCGTATGTTGCATGAAAATGATGAGAAATTAAAATTAGTTTGCGAGATAAGTTGTATTTTTATTTTATTTTTCTTATGGCTTTACGTTTCGTCGACGTCGACAAGGAACGGGAAGGAATTCGACCATGGCCTTTTTGAAGGAAGCATCCCGGCATTCGCTTGGAGAGATTTGGGGAAACCATGGAAAACCCAAATCTGGTTTCCGGACCGTCATACTCCCGAATGCGAGGCCTGAGCGCTAACCACTCACCCACCACGCTCGGTAATGAGTTGTAAATTTGAGCTAAGGTGCCTAAACAGGTAGTTATGACTTCAAGACCCTCTTCACACTGCGAAATTCCCATGCAGCGCGACGATATCCAGCAAATGACTTCCGATGTTGTGTAATGTGTAGGCACAAACGGCGCGACTCCCGAGAGACGCGTATCCTACGGGTATGCCACCAGCCTCACGCGACCTGCAAGCAAGTCGCCCGCCAGTCGCGTCTCCTGGGAGTCTTGTCAAACACGGCGGACGAACACGCGCCCAACATTAAGTTTGAGGGCGAAGTTTAGAAAAGAGTACGTGTAATTAATTAGTATCCAGTAATTTTCTTTATCATTTAAAACTTTTTCAAACTGGTTTTAATTAATATTTGGCTTTAATAGAGAGATACTCTACAATGCTAGATTGTTACTTGTGCTCAATATCAGGGGTAGCGCAATTTTATGCAGTTCAAAGTGTGGAGGGAACAATCAGTCTTCATCATATAGTTAGTTAAAATAGTTAACAAGCAATATAAATCAACAGCAAGCATTTTTATAGTAATCAGTCAGATTTGTATCAGCAAGAATCAACGAACAGTTTAATAAAAGAAGTTAAATTTATTTATTTGTCAAGTATCATTTGTACAGTATGTATTAATGACGTGAGGTGAAATAGGAGGGGGGGGGGGTCTGGGGAAATCTCACGAAACCTCACCAAGGGGGAAAAGGGGGGGGCGCGGGTCAACGGAAATCTCACGTGAGGTTTTAAAATTCTTGTAGGATGGTAGAGCTAAAGAAAAATTTTAAAAATTAAAAAAAAATTAAAAAAAGGTCTAAAAATGACGCGAAAGTGGACGTTAGGGGGGGTATTTTGTCCAAAAATCGACCTTAGGGACGCATAACCGCCCTTGGAAGCATGTGACCTAAAAAAAAAAAAGAAAGAAAAATGTCTCAAATTTGGGAGGTTGATTAGTAGGGGGGTGGGGTTTCCACCAGATCTCGCGAAGTCTCACAAGAGGAGGTGGGGGGTTCGGAATTCTGGAAAAACACCTCACGTAATTTATGCATGCCCCCTTATGCATTGAGATAGAATGCTTCCTTCCGTAGTAAATATTGACTCTTGTTGGGCATGCGTGAAGTAACATCAAGAATACAAATATAATTAGTCAACACCAAGTTAAGAACCTTGCACGTAAGTTTATTTTTCATTAGTTCTTATCACTAGTATTAACTTCAAAATTTTATGTGTTCGATATCTTTTCTTAAATTTGTTAATTTACCTACTCTACGTTTTCACCCTCTTTTTCTCTTGTAAATGTGATTTAAGAATGACAGCACAGTCTTCGGATTTTTCTGCAATATTTGTAAAAATAAGCGACCTTTACATTATCATCACTTGACAGGGTGAAAAACCCGTTTAGAAGCCATAGCAGGCATGTTTATTAGAACGACGCTCACCACGTCTAGAGGCAGATTGAAGAGACTATCGCTTCACAGTATCCTCAGTGTTTGGTACTAGGTCACGTGTATGTATCATACTCGCAGGCGACTCAGATTGACGATACTCAAGTCAATCGCGTCGCTTCGGAATTGCGCAGTGTGAAGAGGGTCTTTTCTTTCGTTCGTGTTTATTTTACACTCCTCTCGACGTGGTTGGGATTAGAATCGATCTTCTGGCTTTGGTGGATCTAATCAACTGACGTCTAGCTTCGGTGTGGTCCTTCGAATTGTAAAACTCGTAAACTCTCTCCTGATTAAGCAAACATTGTGTAACAGCCCTCAAACCTAAAATTAAATGGAATTGTATTTTATGAAGCAATTATAGTAAGCTAGAGTTTGGTTGAAAATGATCTTGTATACTTGTTTTTCAATTAACTGTAAATCAGTGTAAATAGACTTTGTTTATGAAAAGAAATTATATAGAAGCCATTTAATATGTTCAAGAACAGAATTGTACAAGATAATTGGTTAAATGTTCGTAATTCCAAGTATTAATGCAAGTTGCGATGTCTAAAGGACAATTTGGAACAGTTTAAAATGATTTCTGTGAATAGTTTTGTGTTTAAGTATCTTTAATTTCTATTTCTGACCATTTTGTATTGATTGTAAATAATTATGTATTAATTCTGATTGTTTTTAATATGTTTAGTTTGTTTAATTATTGTTAAGGTTCGAGAAATATCTGTCGGAAGCTTTTGTAGTGTTCTAGAAATTTCGATGGAGCCTATATAAAGAAATCAGCAGAAAGACAGAAAAAGTTTCACGCACTCAATATACGATGGCGAAGGACTGTATTGTTTGTGGAAGAAGTGTTGTATACTATCGCTGGATTGTATTTATTTATGTAAACAGTATATTTGACGTCGTGTTTATGAAAATAAAAGCAAGTTTAAAGTTAACAGTATGGTGGACTGGTTATTTATCATATTAAGTAAAACCACGAACAATCTAATAATTGTCAAAAATACTGACATGAGTGAAAAATATCATAGAATGTAAAAACTGTAAAACGACATGTGAGCGGAGTGTACAGACAGAAGTCCAAATAACGATTTTAAATTTTATGCAAAGTTACCATTTGCCGACGTCATCGTCCGGGTGGACGTAGGTTTGTCGGCGAATCCACGTGCGCTAGATGTTTGGATTTTCGAGCGTCGATGCTAACGGAGGCTTTGGTTACGTTGAAACGCTACCTGGACCAGAATTCTCTGTTTAAAAACCGGCGGGGTGTCACATTTCTCACACACAAAGAGAAACCACAGTTACGTGAAGTGGTACTCACCATTTGTGTGTGAAGCGTATAGGTTTATCGCTAAAGTATTTTGGATACAGACATGATTTCAAACAGACACATGCAGTATGCTACGGATTCATACAGAGAGTCCAGGAATGGAGGAATAAGCCTGCAACTGCAGATAGGACACACCATTTCCTCCTTCTTTCATTTCACCCTCTTTGGGGTACGAAGAACCAGTCACTTCTTTGCATGCTGTTCATTGCTTTCTCGGACCTCATTTTTCTCTCCTCTTCCGACATGATGGGTTATGACTTAGTTTTATATTTTTCTTGGAACCTAATCTTTTCATCTTTGAATCTTATCTGTGCTGTTCTATCAAGTAATGACTTTTCTGTAATTTTTAAGTCTCTTGGTTTCGGAAAAATAAAAATAAATTGTTTGGTTAGTCTACCAGAGTTCATTCTGAGAAGATGCCCGTTTTGGGTTTTCCATGGTTTCCCAAATCACTCCAGGCAAATGCCGGGATGCTTCCTTCAAAAGGCTATGGCCGAATTTATTCCCGTTCCTTACCCCCCATCCTTTCCCGTCTCTAAAGACCTCGCTGTTAAAGAGACGTTAAGCAGATAAAAAAAAAAGATGCCGGTAGAAATTTAGTCTCCTTCCACGCAAAGTATCTGAGAGTTTTTCAGTTTTTTGTAGAGTTTTTCATTCTTGATGTATACTATTTTATTATCTTGAAATTTTATTCCTACGATTTTTCTTAGAATTTTGTCACATAATTGGAAAAGACGTGACCTATATGTGATTGGATGATTATCCTTTCGTTAACGGACACCCTGTATATGGGAACAGATTCCGCTTCAAACAGTATGAACATTTTCCTCGCAGAATAGTTGTATCGTTCATCAAAACTCTATTAGCTGCATATTCTCTCACAATGTTGAATTTGTAACATTACATTGATGACACATTTTCGCTAACATTCTGAAGAGCATAAGCTAATTCTCGACGAAAAAATATATCTACTGATGTAAGAATGATATATAGCTACTATTTTTCAATAAAATGTATTCAAGGGACGTTAAAAGAAGTAAACTATTACAATAATAAGGAATGCAAATAATTTTCTGCGGCACAGTTTCTCTAATTACTACTATGACAATGATTATGCTGTCACTTATATTACAATCCTCTAAGTAAGAAATATTATTAAGGTTTTTTTTATATATCTCGGTCACTAATATAAAAGATTTCACTTGATGTGATCAATCGATGCCAGTTTATACTTTTTATGTTGCAGTTTAATGTTTGTGGAAGCACTAAAGTGGATCTTGAACTGTTAACGAGTCACTGAAAGAAACACTGGCAAAACACACGCCTATGTTTAGTTTAAATACGAAATGTGTTTATCTTCAACGTCTGTTGGAGTGCTAACAACGCAGTGTGGCGAGACTTAATTTAATTTAATTGCAGTGGAGCACACGCTCCGGTGGCAATTTCTCCCTACATCTGCCCACTACAAATTTTAACTTGAATTCTTTCGACGTTTTTGGTCTAAATTATTCATCATTTCCCTTGGTAACTTATTCCAATCCCTGACACCCTTACTGTTCAGTCTGCCAGTAAAGGCCCCTGCCAGGCAGACCTCACACACAACGCGCCTGCACGCCGGGATACATATACTACTCCAAACAGGCGCAAAACAACCAGGAAAACAAATAGAATCATCTAGAAGCTAAGTGGGACTATTTGTTACAGAGGTCGCCGTACTACCACACAACGGAATTCCTGCGCCAGGCCGCCTATATAAGCGTAGCCGGCCGCTCCACCGCCAGTTCCAGCCTGACCGCTGAACCAGCGTCAACTACAGAAGACCACCGGAAGTTCGCGAGAAGTAGAAGCCGTCACTCTACCCCGGATCAGGACCAGGCTGAAATTCTCGACGGTCTTCTGATAACTGTACCCACATTTGTTTATGGTTTACCTGTTGTATTGTGTACCGAGTAATAAACTTCAAGGAACCGTTAAGTGTAGTTCACTTCAGTGGCGACAAGGTTGGGATAAGAACTCTCGACCATCATGGCTACGCCAGCAGCACCTACGGAATGGCAACAGTTCCTCCAAGGACTTCTACATCAGTTCTTCGAATCTCAGAGACAACTGATTGCGGAAGTCAGGAATCTCCGCCAACCCACGGCCCCGCCTCCGTTCCCAGCATTCAACGACGACGTCGAGGAATGGGAGACCTACGAGAAGCGCATAAGACAACACTTCGCAATTCACCACATAACCAAAGAAGAAGACCAACGTGCATATTTCCTTTCCTGGAACCAATCGAAGATGTATGTCTTGCTCACCAAACTTCAGCCACAAGACCCCGACACCCTCACCTTCACGACCATCTGTACGACACTGAATGCATACTACAGACGCCGGTACCATGTCGTCGCGGCCCGCGTCGAATTCTATCAATGCCGGAAGAAGCCCGATCAGACGTATCGCCAGTGGGCGGCCGAACTCCAAGGCCTTAGCAGAAAATGTAAGTTTCAAACTCGTTGTTCCCACGAATCCTACGCCGACGACATGGTGCGTGATCACATCATACAGGCTGCACCAGATGCCGCACTCCGGCATGACGCCCTCAAGTTAGAGGACCCATCCCTGGAGCAGGTCATCGAACTTGCCTACAAATCGAAATATCTACGGCCGCAGATCGCCGCCTGGAGTCCTGGGCGGATGTGGCCGCAATCCGAACCGACGTAGAGGACACACAGGACGTCGCCGCCATCCAGAGCTCCCAGTCGCGCTCCTCCCGACACCACAACCGGGGACCGCTTCCTCAGAAGGACATCGAACCGGCCCGTTCCGGCAGGGGCACCAAGTCTCGGCAGCAGCAGCGGATCCCGCAGCGCCGACGCCGCAGCCCGCTCCGCCTACCCTCCTGCCCCGCCTGTTATTCAGCACATGAGAGGGAAAATTGTCCGGATCGTTGGGCTGAATGCTCACGTTGCGGCAAGGAAGGACACCTGGCGTCCGTCTGCCGCACCAACACCACCAACGCCAATCCCGGCTCTCGCCGCCCAGGGTCTTACCAAGACAGGTTGAGCGGCGCACCTATGGATATCAATCAGGTAGACACTTCCACTGCATCCAAACTTTTTATTGACGTTACGGTCAATGGCAAGCCTCTGCGCCTACAAGTCGACACAGGAGCAGCAGTCTCATTGCTTAATTATACTACTTATGTGCAAATTGGCTCGCCCCCCCTCTCGCCGGCCCCCAAGCGCCTCCTGACATACAACAAACAGGAAATAGCACTCCTGGGACAATTCACAGCAAACGTCATGTATAAGTCTGTACATCGTTCAGTCCCCTTTTTAGTAGTTAACAGTTCTCTCACAGCAGACTTATTTGGACTGGACGCTTTCCGCTTATTCGGATTTTCAATTGAGGATAACATACACCTCGTATCTCAGCATGTTCCTTTTCCTGAAGTGGACGCCCTTTGCACCGAGTTTCAGGACCTGTTCTCACCAGGCGTCGGCTGTGCAAAGGACTTCGAAGCATCACTCCAACTCCGGCCGGACGTACGGCCTCGATACTTCCGGGCACGCCAGGTACCCGTAGCGCTTCAACAACCACTTCAGGAAGAACTTCAACGTCTCCAAGACGAAGGGATCCTCCAGCCGGTGCGGTTCAGCCCCTGGGCCACGCCGTTGGTCATAGTTCAGAAGCCAGGACGCCGCTTACGTCTCTGTGGTGACTTTAAGACCACCGTCAACCCGCATCTGCTGGTAGACGATTATCCACTTCCGAGACCGGACGACCTCTTCCGTAAACTAGCAGGAGGTACCTACTTTACAAAAATTGACCTGGCAGAAGCATACCTTCAAATCCCTTTGGATATCCAGTCCCGACAATACACAGTCATCAACACTCCCTCTGGCCTCTTCCAACTCAACCGGCTCATGTTCGGCTTGGCCAGTGCTCCAGCGATTTTTCAACGGTATCTCGAACAACTTCTCCAGGATATTCCGGGATGCATCAACTATCTCGACGACATAGTCGTCACGGGACCCTCCGCTGCCGAACACATGACCAACCTCCGCCTACTCTTCCTCCGCCTCCGTGCAGCAGGATTGAAATGCAACCTTTCCAAGTGTCAATTTTTTCAACAATCCATTTCCTACCTGGGTCACATCATCGCTCAGGAAGGCATTTCCCCAGCATTTTCCTATGTGGACGCTATTTCCAACTTACCTCGGCCTCAGGATCTACATCAGTTGAAATCTTTTTTAGGCAAGATTTCATACTACAGAAAATTTATACCCTCAGCAGCACAAGTGGCAGCACCCCTGTACCACCTCTGTCGTAAGAATGTCCCGTTCCGTTGGACCCCAGCTTGCGAGACCGCATTCCACACCCTTAAACAGCAGCTCAAGTCCGCAGCATGCCTCATGCCATACACTCCAAACCTCCCCTTGATACTTGCCACAGATGCATCCGATTACGGTGTGGGGGCAGTTCTGTCTCATGAATTACCAGATGGCACGGAACGCCCCGTAGCTTACATCTCCAAAGCCCTATCGGCTGCTCAGCTTAAATATTCTCAAATCGAGAAAGAGGCGCTAGCTATTGTTTTTGCCTGCTCCAAATTTATATGGGATTTCTTTTCATCTCATTACCGACCACAAGCCACTCCTATCACTATTTGATCCGTCCACACGTCTGCCTACCAAAACATCCCACCGCATCCAGCGTTGGGCACTATTCCTGTCCCAGTTCAGATATACCATGCATTTCCGTATCACCTCCAGGCATGCCAATGCAGACGCCTTATCCAGACTACCGCAGGGACCAGACCTTGCCTTCGACAAGTCGGAACTTCTGGTGTTCCAGATCGACGATGACATACAAGAAGCACTGAAGACATTTCCAGTCACGGCCTCAAAAGTCGCGGCAGCCACAGGGGAGGACCCCCTCCTCCGTGTCATCCGACACCACATCCAACACGGGTGGCAAACACGTTCCCCTCCACGCCATCATCAAGACCTCAAGTTCTACTACTCCATGCGCCACCAGCTCTCAGTAGTAGAGGGAGTGCTCCTCCGCACAGAACCAAATTCCACCCCGAGGGTCGTCGTTCCGAGATCCCTACAACCGACAATCCTCCAAACTCTCCACCAAGGACACTGGGGAATTGCCCGCACCAAATCCCTTGCCAGACGCCATGTATTCTGGATCGGCCTTACCACGGATGTCACGGAGATGGTGCGGCGCTGCTGTACCATCTGTGCCCAACAACTGCCCCGCCCCCCTCAAAAGTTCCTTTCCTGGCCGGCACCGTCCGGACCCTGGGAACGCATTCACCTCGACTTCGCTGGCCCATTCCTAGGCCACCAGTGGCTCCTAGTGACGGATGCCTTTTCCCACTTCCCATATGTCGTCCGTTGCTCCACAATCACCACAGAGGTCACCATTTCAGCCCTCACGAAGATCTTTTCCATCGAAGGATTACCATACGCTATCGTCACAGATAACGGACCGCAATTTCGAAGTCGGGAATTCCTATCCTTCTGTACCGCCAACAATATCCAACACCTCCTCACCCCGCCCTTCCACCCCCAATCTAACGGGGAGGCGGAACGGCTAGTCAGAACATTCAAAACCCAAATGACCAAATACACCACAAGTCACAAACTCGAAGAGGCATTGACACTCTTCCTCAGTTCCTATCGAACCACTCCAGTGGGGGCCAAAAGCCCGGCGGAATTGCTGCATGGCCGCCAACCTCGCACTCTCCTCCATCTCCTCTTACCCCCGCCCAAAGTACAGGTACCTTCGGGCCCATTCCGTTTCACCCCGGGCTCCCTAGTCTGGGCCCGCGGGTTTGGCTCCCGGGCCGGTTGGCTTCCGGGGGTCATCCAGCGGCCCCGGGGCCGCCAACTGTTCGACGTCAGCCTGGATGGCCGGATAGTGCGACGCCATCGAAACCAACTACGTCCCCGCTACCCCACGGCACCGTCCTCTTCCACCACGGCACGGCCATCCACTTCTTCCTCTCCTTCCCTGCCACCTCCACCACTCCTGCCGTCTAACCGTTGCTCAGGGACAGTTACAGCGCCACCAACGACGCCACAACCTGTCGGTCGCTCCGACACCCTTCAGCCGCAGCCTCTCGACCACCTGCGGGTACCATCTTCAGCGCCCCCCGTACAGCCCCCGGCCATCGACGCCGACGAACCGATGCCGTTAGCTCCACAAGTACCTCCACCACAACCTGCACCACGACGCAGGTCGGCACGCATCGCCAGGGGAACAGCTCCGTATTCCCCTGGAGGTAGCCTTCATAGTCTGCTCCAGGGCGCCGCGGCAGACGACCTCGCAGACGTCGCAGACATCGCTTCCACCCCCCCCCCCCCGGGAGGGAGGTATGTTCAGTCTGCCAGTAAAGGCCCCTGCCAGGCAGACCTCACACACAACGCGCCTGCACGCCGGGATACATATACTACTCCAAACAGGCGCAAAACAACCAGGAAAACAAATAGAATCATCTAGAAGCTAAGTGGGACTATTTGTTACAGAGGTCGCCGTACTACCACACAACGAAATTCCTGCGCCAGGCCGCCTATATAAGCGTAGCCGGCCGCTCCACCGCCAGTTCCAGCCTGACCGCTGAACCAGCGTCAACTACAGAAGACCACCGGAAGTTCGCGAGAAGTAGAAGCCGTCACTCTACCCCGGATCAGGACCAGGCTGAAATTCTCGACGGTCTTCTGATAACTGTACCCACATTTGTTTATGGTTTACCTGTTGTATTGTGTACCGAGTAATAAACTTCAAGGAACCGTTAAGTGTAGTTCACTTCACTTACCTATCGAAGCCCTTCAGCGGAAATCAATAATCCATCCACCGGACATCTACCACAAAAAGTGAACTTCAATGGCTTAAATGTCATGGGTACAAAAATCTGATAGAAAATACCGTCAGATATTTTGAACACCAAACAGGGATTAACAAAGGTGAGAGATTCCATTATTTTCCACAGATATGACATTTTATCTCGGATGCCAAAGATATATAGAATCGACAGGTGGAGGAGTTATAAACATGGCGTCATTGACTAATTTATTATTAATTCCCACGATTCCCACATTGTTTCAATTCGCAAAAGTTTGTTAACAAATGTAGATAGTCACATGAATGATTAAAGTGGTTGATTTGTACAAGTTCTAGCTATGTGTTTGATGTGTATGAGTCGAGAATAAAAATAATAAGTCACATGAAAACTATATTTTATTTTTGTGAATGGCAGAGTCCGGTGTTAAATTAAATGAAATTAATTTTAATTAAATTAAATTAAATTAAATTGCAATGGAGTGCACGCTCCGGTGGCAATTTCCCTACACACTCATCTTCCCCCTTTCCTGCACCCACCTACATTTGCTCTTACAAATTTTAACTTTAAACTCTTTCAACGTTTTAGGTAAATTATTCATCATTTCCCTTGGTAACTTATTCCAATCCCTGACACCCTTACCCAAACAACGAGAATCTCCCTACACCCTTGTGCCTGAAATCGAGTACCATCTTGTGATCATGGTCTTCTTTTCTCTTCCATGCACTATTTCTCATACCTACACCAATATCTTTCTATGCCTCACAATTGTTGCGCCAAACTTAAACTATTTCATAAAGACTTGATAGTTAGTCACAAGTTAATTACAATTTTAATAAAATGTAGTTTTAGTCTAGTAATCCATTTTCCCGCAGTTGCTTAATTAACTGATTAATTTTAATAAACAACTCCAAAGCAATTGGTTTTCTATTGTTTATTGTAATGCCCGTTTCATCTTTTATCGAGGCAACACCAGCGAGGAATAAGAGCTCAAATTTATAATTGGTGTTCACAATGGTATTAAACCTTGTTTGAAGTAATCCTATTATACAGGGCGTACGCCGGGAAACGCTACCCTCCCAGTCTGTTGCCGTCGGCAACTTGCTCGGTCAGTGGAGCCAGCAGCTCCCGCCACACGGCACCGTGAATCACCGCACTGTTTAACACCTCCGCTGCCCCAACAGTGCAGTGACGCGGTATAATGGGACCCTTACATTGTTAAGAACGGTTTCTTTGCATTGTAGCTAGTTTGTGACTTCAGTCTCTTATTAATCAGTGATGTGAATAAACGTTTCTTTGCGGTTTGGGGCTTCATACTCTTACTAATCTGTACCGTGTTTGAGTGTGAGTAAAATTATGGTACGTTACAGTTTGCAACAAAGAATATTTCTCTACGATACATATGTGAAGAAGAAGTCGTTTAAAAAGTGTCGCAGTAAATTTCATCGCGAATTTCCTGGCGCTTTACTGCCAGCTAAATCAACAATTCTGCGTGTGGTTAAAAAAGTAAAAGAAACGGGTTCATTTTTTAACAAAAAGAGACTGTCCGTCAACCGTATTCTTACAGAGGAGAAAATTGACGATATCGCTTTTCGACTAGAACAGTCACCAAAAAATCATTAAGTCAGTTAGGGCAGCGTGTGTCTCGAAATATGTTCAGAAGATGTGAAATGTGCATTAAACAAGAGGGTCAACACTTCCAGCATCTTTTATAAGGTAAGCTAATAAATTACGTCACATTTAAATGCTTAGCACACAAGTTTATGAAGTTTATGAAGCGTAATTATTAGGAAATAGTCCGCGGCCGACCCCGCGCCGGGAGCAGTTTCTTCCTTGTAGCGCTAACAGTGGGTTGCGTTTCCCGGCGAACGCCCTGTATTTTACAATTTTATTATTAGGGATGGTAGATTGACATCTTTGCAACTTATACAAAGCGTGTGCTTTTAATTAAAACACGCTCTTCAGCTACGAACTCTAACAACACAAATGAAAATGTCGATGACAAAAAACAACAGTTTTTACGGTTTTAGGATTGCGTCGAACATGATTTAATAACTTGTAATCATCAAGATCAAATTTCAACCGAGTTTTGCCTCTGATGATGTCTCGATGGTAAGTGAATCGTGTAAGACATAAAACAAATAAAAAATCATTTGAATAGGCATTCTTCATCAACAATTAATTAGAACATTATTTTTTTTTGTTACTTTGCTGTCTTGCAACTAAAACAAATGCATTTGATGGCAGATGCGTTTTCGTCTTTATTCAAGACATCTTCAGTGCCAGTTTTATATCATGCGTTAACACGCGCAAGTTCGTGTTTCCGTACCAGCTACTTTTCTCGCACTGCCTCTACCGTCCAAAGGTTTTATAGGATCCATTCTAGCGAATTTCACTGACTACGAACTGTATATAAACTTTTTGGTGTTGTTGACATTCAAAAGTCGTGAGTCAAAAAAAAAAAAAAAAAAGTCTTAAATAAAGAGGAAACGCGTCTGCCATCAAAAAGCATTTGTTTTAGTTGCAAGTCACCAAAAAAAAAAAAATCATAGCATCTAAGGACCTGGACCAAAACATCACCAACATGCTAGAACATTAATGTTTCATCATATCAAGACGTGATCTTTCATCGGAAGGAAAATTAAGTGAAATGGAAACGATTCTGTTAGTCATAACTAACTAAATAGTGAAGAATTTTTAGTAAACAGGAAATTACGGGTTGTAAAATGAACCATTGTTTGAGTATGGTAGTTTAGTATGGGACCCACATTTCGGGTAACAGATACAGTAGTTGGAGGGTGTGCAAAAAAAGGGCTGCTAGATTTGTCTTTGGAAATTACTGCATAACACATTCAGTAAGCGATATGATAAAAAAAAGCTGGAATGGGATTCATTGGATGACAGGAGGAGGGTGAAGAGGGTCATGGAAGTGTACAAGGCGTATATTGGTGATGAGACGTGGAAATATATTGGTGGAAGAATTAGGAGAAGTGCGTGGAAGGGAAAAGATGACCATGACCACAAATTGGCACTTGATTTTAGGCACAAGAGTGTAGTAAGATTATCTTTTTTGGGTAAGGGTGTCAGGGATTGGAATAAGTTACCAAGGTAAATGATGGATAATTTATCAAAAAAACGCTGAAGGAGTTTGAAGTTGAAATTAGTAGAGGGAAAAAATAGGACGGAAAAAGAAACCGAAAAAATGGGTGTACAGGAAAATTGCCATCGGAGAAGGCACTCCATCGCTATTAAATTAAATTAAAAACTGATAATTATTTTCAAGTTGTTATTTTCGTGTTCTACTTGTGCGTGCGTTCTGGCCTCGCATTCGGGAGGACGGCGGTACGAATCCTCGTCTGGGCATCCAGATTTGGGTTATCCATGGTTTCCCCAAATCAATCCAGGCGAATGCCGGAATGCTTTCTTCAAAAAGGCCATGGCCGAATTCCTTCCCGTTCCTTGTCCCCAGTACCATCCCGCCTCTAATGACCTTGACGTCGACGAGGCGTAAAGCAATAAAAAAAAGACAGTACCGTATGCCCTCACTCCATAATTATACTCCAAGAGCCAGCTGTATGATTTCTACGTCCATCCGTTATTTGATTGAAATGCCATTTTTATGTTTAATTATTAGTAGCAGAATACGATTCTGCAGGGTTTCCCATCAAAATATGGCCGCAAGTATTTTTAATTAAATTTTCAAAAACGTCGTTCATTTGTTTTTTTTTTACACAAATTATAGTTTACTTCAAAGATAGACAGGTAAAGAAAATAAAAAGTTTTTATTGTTTATGTAAAAGTGGCCCCTAGTAGGGGTTGCCAACTGTTATTTATTTGTTTTTTTACTTATGGCTTTACGCCTCGTCGACGTTGAGGTCATTAGAGGTGGGATGGGACTGGGGACAAGGAGCGGGAAAGAATTCGGTGATGGTCCTTTTGAAGGAAGCATCCCGGCATTCACCTGAAGTGATTTGGGGAAACCATGGAAAACTCAAATCAGGATTGCCCGTATAGGGATTCGAACCGACGTCCTCCCGAATTCGATACCAGAGCGTTAACCCATCCACGCTCGGTCTGGTAGTACCGTCATAATGCTGTTGAGCGGAAGATATTGTTCAAAAGAAACTGCGTGGGTCAGAAGTGTGCCAACTTCTCCGCAACGTAACAATTTTCAGGAAGCACAGAGTATACGCTAACATTTTTATCAGGACTCGTTTACTGTATTTGTTCTTTTTTTTCTCCGAAAACTCAGCAAGTCTCATTTTACTCTTCTTCTCAAAACTGACGTTGCTGCGCCTTTAATTACCTTCTATCCAGAGAGTGGCCTTTTACTTCCACGTATCTCGTTTCTCCCTTGTTTTCGTCGGTATAGTTTCTGTTTCCCTCCCCTACGCTACTGATGTGCACCCTACCACTCGTCCTTCCCCCAACAGCTTTCCGGGGAGTCTGGTTTCCATGTATTGTTGCCATTGTCTCCTTTCCCTGGCCGTAATATCATCATATTTATTTTACTCTGCACATTGAAGACTCTGAGGCATAGGTCACGTAATCAATACGAAATCACAGCACAAATCCGTTTCTGATTTGCAAAAAACAAATGTATTTGGAGCTTAACAAAAAAAAAAAATCGCTTTTTAGGAGAGATTATTTTGAAAGAGGGCAAAAAATTGCCACCCAACTAAATCCTTCTTCCCTTCTGCCTTTAAACGTCGTCGACGTCGAGGTGATTAGAGACAGGGGAGAAACGGGAAGAATTAAACTCTGGCCCATTGAGGGACTTCACTGGAGTGATTTAGAGAAACCGAAATCTCTTTGGCCGGTCGAGGATTTTAACCCTGCCCTCCAGAATGACGGGCCGAATGCTAGCCCACTGGATTCGGTGCATCTAAATTGATATACAGGGTGATTCTAAAGTCACTATACATTTCAGTGATATAGTAACGGAAAATTTGTTTCTTGCAGGTAATACGACAGAATGCTAACCAAAGAAGGGGTCAACAGTGTACTGGCCCTACTTCTTCGCAGAACAAACCGTTACTGGAACCACAAATCTAGATATGTTGGAATAGTTTTTTGGAGCCCAAGTTGATATCTGATGGGATTATTGATACTGTTGTTTATCAACAGGATGGTGCACCACCCCATTTTGCCCTCGTTGTTCGGGATTATCTGAATCAAGCATTTCCCTGCGGATGGATTGGTATGCCTCTCCACGGATGCGGGCACCCCGCTCTCCTGACTTGACACCCATAGACTTTTTTGCATGGGGGTTTATCAAGTTTAAGGCATACCAGGTGAAGATCCGCAGCACTGAACACTTAACACAGCGGATTCGAGCTGCAGCTGCTGAGATTACACCAGATTTGTTTGGGCAGGTTTTTCGGTCTACAGTGGAGCGCTGGGGGGTGTGCCTAGACTTGCAAGGTGGTCACATTGAAATGTACTTAAATTATGTCCTATTGTGATATACGTTTCAATGCCATTACATATTGGTTAGTAAAATTTGTTTTAAGTACAAAATGTATAGTGACTTTAGAATCACCTTGTACATGTACATAATGAACACGTACTCAAGAAAGTGCAGCTTGATTTTCCGCAAGATGTTTCTCCAGGGCATGCTGTATCTGCTTTTACAGACAACATGCTGGAAGCTACCCATGGAAAATGTAAACTTACTGCGAATTTTCTGCGATCTAGCACAGGCCTTTGTTTGTACTATAAGATACTTTATGGTGAATTGGAACAATGAGGAGCTTGTGGTAGACCAAAGTTTAGT
Source organism: Vandiemenella viatica (assembly GCA_031002005.1). NCBI lineage: Eukaryota > Metazoa > Arthropoda > Insecta > Orthoptera > Morabidae > Vandiemenella > Vandiemenella viatica. The sequence goes on along the minus strand of JARYHS010012519.1, from coordinate 212,439,618 downwards.
TTAAATCGTATCTTGAAAACCAAAATCAAATAGTATACATGGAGGCTATAAATAAAGGTAATAAACTCAGAATGGGGAATAATCAAATATAGGAAATTCTTGATCCTTTGTTGTTCCTAATATGCTTCAATGATCTCCCACGCATATTACGCTACAGCGGAAGTGAGGTGCTTTTGCAGATGATACTAACATTTATCTAAAAGACCCATCAGTAAAAAATCCAGAAAACGCTGCAAATGGAACTATTGATAAAAGAAACACATGATTAGATAAAAATAAATTAATACTTAGCAAAGAAAAACACAGTTACTTCAATTCGTTTCAACTTTTGAAATAAAGGACAGCTATAATGTCATGTTTTAAGGAAAAGTAATCGGTAAAAGCAGTTTCACAAAATTCCTGAGCGTATATTGTAGTGTATTGCTACACTACATCGAAATATATTTGTGGGAAGCTGGACCCATAGGTTACACAGATGGATGGTGCGAATAATAGGGTAACGGTAGCTGCACGGCTGCGTTCCTGAATGCGACCTTGGGCCGGGTAGCCCTCATTGAATGAACGCAGCGTGCCGCTAGGGTGACGTTGTGGGGATGGTACAGTGGATTGCGAGCTGTGTGGTGGGTGCGTGGCCAGCCTGCAGGAAGAGACGTGCGGCGACTGACGCCGGTGCGGTGTGTGGTGGCTCTTGTCGTTATCCGAGTGGACGTGGGTCTCCGACGGCAAGCAGAAAATGGAATCACCGCGTTGGACGACTGCGGGCAGCAGACAAGGCGCTTTCTGCATAATGGTAACTCCACCGATATGGTGATCACGGGAAATCATTATCGTATTGATCAACCCAGTTTCGCCCCAGATAAAATCTCATTGTCCCGCTGAACTTAATGAACATACATACAGAAACTCTGAGAACTGATGTAAAATGAATACATTGTTGGATTTCAAGATTTAAAAAAAAATTCTTGTCACTCTATTGTTAATAACATTTGATGAATAATAATTTTGTAATAAGCGAATATTAATGTGAAACGTAGGTACAACGGTGTTGTTAATGTGCAAAGCAACATTCTGATTCATCATATCAGCAATTTCAATCATTAATAATATTATTATTGAAAATTGATTCAAACAAATTCTTAACAAGAGGCAGTACACCTCAATATAGATGGAAATTTTAAATGGAACTAATATATTCAATAACTTCTTAATGAACTTAGTTACGCAAACCTATCGTTGAGGGTAATTGCTAGAATAGTTTCTACCTAAATTACGAAAGGATTTCACCGAGCGTGGTGGTGTAATGGTTAGCGTTCTGGCCTCGCATTCGAGAGGTCGGCGGTTCGAATCCCCGTCCGGGCATCCAGATTTGGGTTTTCTATGGTTTCCCGAATCACTCCAGGCAAATTCCAGGATGCTTCCTTCAAAAGGCCATGGCCGAAATCGTTCCCATTCCTTGCCCCATGTCCTTTCCCGTCTCTAAAGACCTCGTTGTTAACAGACGTTAAGCAGTTAAAAAACAAACAAACAAAAACGAAGGGATTTCAGTCTGCGTCTTCCCAGGGTGTTGCAGGTCAACCACCACGCTCGGTTCTGTAACTGATAGGAGTAAATATGTGGGCAGCTGGATACTAGTTTTATACAAATGTTACGAATTACAAACTAAACGTAGTGTACTACTAGCGTAGTTCCCGGCGTTGCCCGGTATAGTTGGCATACGCTATTTTTATTCCCGCAATGAAAAACATTTATACAAAGATTCATAAACTTCGCGCCAACTTTATTCGGAATTAAAACAAACCTAGATTCACACGCCCCCTACCAAGAAACGGGTGGGTTGAAGTTTATTTGCGCGTACACTGTTTTCATTCGCCCGAAAAGATTCATGTGTATCAAGTTTCATTAATTTGTTTAAGAAATTGCATTACTACATTACTAAACAACGTTAGATCATGTTAGAAACTCACATTTGATTCAATTGTGAAGTGAATGGATATACTTTTTGCTCGAAACGCCATACACTTTGGCTCTGCAGATTCAGCCTTTTATACAAATATAAAAAGTGAATCCAGAATAATATTATCTTAAATAAATGATTTTATTCAAACAGAGGAGTAATGCTGATGCAGTTGTAGGCCTACTGCCAGAGATCGTGGTTAAAGAAAATCTCTATTCCTTTACGGCTATCTATGGCGTTTAAAAACTGAATATCCCGAAATAAAGGAAAGAATACTTCAATTTTTGTTTAATTTGCAAAATAGTTATTATTTTAAAGTTATCTTATTGCTTTCATTAAAGGCTATGGTCAGAGACATTGTGATCGTGTGTTTAGTGCGAAGCATGCTGCATCTAGTGGTTCCATCTGTGGTATTCCTCACCATACGTTCAGAATTTCATTTAATGTTCCGGCGTTATGTAACGTAGAAACATAAGACATGCCAAACAACTGAGATTTTAAGCTTTAAGACGGTGCAAACCCCATCGAAATCTTCGCAGTAGATTTCGAGGTTTTCTGGAGCAAATATACCCGGCCTTCGTTTTATAGATATAGATAGAAGATAACTGAGCCTGGTGGTTAAGCGGTTGGTAATCGGGTATGCCCTGTCCTACCATCCAGACTTAGACTTTCCGTTTTTTTTTTTTTTTTTTTTTTTTTTTTCTTTTATTTATTTGGCCTTTAGCCATGATGGCCATTTAGCCATTACCAAGTGTACAGGCGTTTATTACATTGTTTGTCTATTACATCTGTTACATTTTGCTTATCGTAGCAGTAATCTTAATATACATTGTCTCTGTAGGTTATCCGTATTTCATAGTACCTTACACACATTAAAGGCCAGAAACTAGAACATTTACGTAATACGCTCCATAAGGTAGTAACTTTGTCTGGCACATACATACCTTAAATTGACGATTTGATATTACATTATACACATTAAAATATTCAGTTTGGCAAAAAATCGATTTACAAAGTTCATATATACATGAAATGTTAGGATATGTTACATCTGATTATACAGTTAATTATTGTTACTTTGTTTGGCATATACATAAATTAAAATAGTCCACCTGATATTACATTATATACATTAAAATATTAAGTTTAGCAAAATGTAATACAAATTATAACAAAAACAAAACAAAAAATTATTTACAAAGACTTATATATACATGAAATGTTAGGATATGTTACACTTGATTATACAGTTAATTATTGTTACTTTGTTTGGCATATACATAAATTAAAATAGGTCCCCCTGATATTACATTATATACATTAAAATATTAGGTTTAGCAAAATGTAATACAAATTAATAACAAAAACAAAACAAAAAATTATTTACAAAGACTCATATATACATGAAATGTTAGGATATGTTACACTTGATTATACAGTTAATTATTGTTACAGTTCTCGTTTAATTTGCCGTAAAAATGAGTACATGAAGAAGAAGATTTTAAATCTGTTTGTATTTAGTAAGCCTTCAACACTTGCCGGGAGTTGCTGTCCTGCTTGCACCAAGTGCTTAATGAGGTTGTCAGAAGCTTGTTTGTTAAATGGGCAACCAAAGAATATATGATCTAGCGTCTTCAACGTGTCCGCACAGACAGTATGGATCCTCTACCACACCGATTCTACATAAGTGCTTCTTGAGGCGGCAATGTCCGAATTTAAGCCGAAAAATTGTGATATATAGGCTTCTAGGACACCGGATGTTCTGAAACATGGCCGTTTTGTAACTTCAGAATGTATCCTTGCGTAGTGTTTACCTTTCGTAGCAGATGTATATCTCCATTCTACGTCCCAATCTTTGTATAATTTTTCCTTTAGTGTCACAATTCAGGTCCGAAGTAGGTACCTTACGGTGTATAGTTTCCCCAGTCTCAGTTGCTTGTTTTGCCAGCTGGTCGGCTAATTCATTGCCCCTGCACCATCATGGCCTCTCACCCAGGAAAGTACTACTAATTTATTACTTTGTTCCAAGTCTATGATTGATTTAATAATTTCGTATATGATCGGGTTGTTGCTTTGGTTTATGTGATGTTTTTTAATGACGTTAAGGCAGAGAGTGAATCAGATAGTATGATAATGTTACTATCCGGTAAGCTCCCGGCATATCTAAGTGCTTCTAATATTGCTATCAGTTCCGCTGTCATAATAGAGCATTCTTTAGGCAGTTGGAAAGTGCCCTGTTCCATGCTATCAAGGTTGATGTATGCACAACCAGCATAACTGTTGTTCTTAGACCCATCTGTATATATGATTCCAGCCGGAAGCCATTTGTTCAATTTTTCTAGGTATGTCTGTTTGTAGGGGCTCTGTTGCGTTGTTTGACCAAAAACTGTAATTTCTTTACATGTATGCCATAATGGAGCCTCATAGCAGTATAGTTGTTCACTCTTGTTGGCTTTATCGTATAGTGATTTGGTTTCCAGATACGCTGAAGCTAGCGGTGGCAGTCGTCTGTTTTTCCAATATCCTTTTGTTAGGCAGTCTATGGATAAGTTGTGTATGGAATTATATAATTTACTGGTCGTCAACTGACTCTGTTTCAGTAAAAATTTTGAACTTAGGTAGGATCTACGTAGGTGCAGAGGAGGTTCCCCTGCTTCTGCGCATAGTGCATTTGTGGGCGTAGATTTCATTGCCCCTAGGCAGGTGCGTAGTACCATGTATTGTAGTACATCAAGCTTCGCTAAAGGCCGTTGGGAGGCCGCACCATAACAAATACACCCATAGTCAAAATGTGGACGGACTAGGGCTCTATATAGAGTTAGTGCTATTTGTGGACTTGCTCCCCACTTTAGTCCTGTTACTGCTCTTATAAGGTTGTTCCTTGAGCAGACTTTTTTTTCTATTTGTTTGATGTGTTCACACCATTTGAGTTTATTATCTATTCAGGCCTAGATATTTCAAGCTATTCTTAACTGGGAGCTGGTATGGTCCAAGAGTCATGCGGATCATTGGAGGAATCCTGTGTCGTGTAAATATGCAGACTGAGCTTTTATCTATTGAGATCTCCTGTCCATTGTCTGACAGCCATTGTACTAGTTTACACATCGCTTCGTTTAATATGGCTTGGCATCTTTCGATGCTTGTGCCTATTGTATACAGGCAGATGTCGTCCGCATATTGAAGTATTATGACGGAAGGTGGCATTATTTTGTGTAGGTCAGTTGTGTATATATTAAAGAGTAACGGAGACAAAACTGATCCTTGAGGTACCCCTTGGCTACACTTTCTTGGACCTAGAGTAATTGTTTTCCACTTGGCTACTAACCATCTATTTGTAATCATAGCTAGCAGCCTCGCTGTAAAGGGGCCCGGCACGCCATTCTCTTTTAATTTTTTTCCCAAGGTCGATGGCAGAACTTTATCATAGGCAGATGTTAGGTCAGTGAAAATGGCAACCATGTATTTATTGTCTGTAAGGCACGATTGAATATCTGTAACAAGGTGTGCTAATATGTCATTCGTGCCTTTCCCTCTCCGAAAGCCGTATTGAGTATGCGGCAGCAATGCATTATGTTCGAACCACCATTCGAGTCTATGCTTTACCATTCTTTCGAGAATTTTGAACACACAAGATAAGGGATATGGGTCTATATGCTGAGGCACATTCAGTTTCCTTTCCTGGCTTTTTTATAATAATTATTCTGGCCGTCTTCAAAGGTGGTATCTCGCTTTTCTCAGCCCAAATACGATTAATGAGGTACGATGCTTTCCCGTTGGCAGGGAGTAGGCGGAGCATGGGGTAGTGTATGTTATCCGGCCCAGGTGCTGATGATTTGCCAAAGGAGAGTGCTCTGCTGAGCTCTTCACTCCTGAAAGGTTGACATAGGATGTGCTGTGTATTTTCCTGTACGTTTAGGGGTTGAGGGTCCACATAAGGTGGTGTTATGTTTTCTAATATCTCAGTCAGAATATTCAGTGGTGGTGTCCGCTCTGGCACCCTCGCTTCCTTTATATTTTTCAGCCTTCGTATTTTCATCCACACTTCTTTGGTCGGCGTGTTGAGACTCAGTTTTGAGCAGTAGTCTTCCCAGTTTTTCTTCTTCTTCTTTCTCAGGAGTTTTTTTGTTTTCGCACATGCCCTTTTGCATTCAATATAATTGCTCATTGTGAGGTGTTGCCTGTAATTTTTGACAGCTTTCTTTCTTTCTTTTATTGCATCGTCACATTCCTGGTCCCACCATTCAACTGGTGTTGTGTTGATTACATAGTTTTGTTTTTGTTTTGGAATGCTGGAGCCTGCGGCTTTTTCAATGCAATCTATGAAGGCTTTATAATCATTTTGTATGTCGTCTGTAGGTTTGTAATGAGAAAATGCAGCTTCTGCTTCCTGTTGGTATTTTTCCCAGTTGGCCCGCTTGATACTCCATTTATAGTGCGAAAAGATAGTTTGCCCTATCAGCTTAGTGCAGGGGAGCTTCAGCAGAATCGGGAAATGATCCGAGCCCAGAGTATCTTCTATGATTTCCCATGTTAGGTGTGGGGCAATAGTCGCCGATGCTAATGATATGTCAACAGATGATTGTTGTTGTGATGGTCTATTGATTCGAGTTGCAGAGCCATCGTTTAGTACAACTAGTTCCTCCATTACTTCCACAATTAGTCGCCCGTTACGATCGTCATATGTACTTCCCCATAAGGAATGATGGGCATTTAAGTCACCAAGGAGCAGAATTGGTTCTTCTAGATGTCTTTTTAGTATTTCCAACTCAGATCTTTTTAATGCTGGTTTGTTTGGTGACCTGTATACAGATACTACCGTCATATATTCGTCTTTAAAGAGGATCCGTGCTGCACAAACTTCGAAAGACAGATTAGTAGGCGTAATGTTTACGGGCTGGAATGGGATTGATTTCTGTATCAATAGGGCAGTGCCGCCATAACCGTCCGCTCTGTCTGCTCGCACGATATTATAGTTTTGAAAAAGGAAAGATTCTCCTGGTTTCAACCAAGTTTCTGAGATCGCACTTACTGAGATTTTATGGGCCAGCATATATTGCATCAGACTTAATTTATTGGCTTTGATTGAGCGCGCATTCCATTGTAAGATTCCGAGTTCTTTGATTGCAATTTTTTCATTCGTTTGGGATTATTATGTGGTATGTTATTTTGGTACATGGAATCTAAGCCTCCAGTAACGGGTATCGAATGCGTTCTTGTGTTCTCAGTTGAACCCATTGGTGAGTGTTTGTTGTATAAGCTGTTTGATACTTGGAGCGAATTGCAGTGGATCGATCTGTTGGTTACCGACATACTGGTTTAAGATATTCATTATGATTTCGATCATTTTGTATGTGAAGATATCAGCTGTGCTTGCGCTTTGTACAGTGCTGTGAGGTTGGGGTGGGTATGGGTTGTACGCAATTGGTTGTATATTCCTGTTGTTAGGGATCCAATAATTTTTGTAAGATAGATCCCTAGAGTTGCTTCCTGCTCTGTAGTGCCTATTATGTCTTTCCGTTAAGGGGGATTCTGCCTGGTTAGTAGGCATTGGATTTATTTGCATGTTTGTTAACATGCCAGGTGGGCTGGTGGCCAACTGTGACGTCTGGGTAGGTTCTTGGTGGAGTTGATGTTGTTGTTGCGATGTCCCTACAGGCACTGTGGCAATATTTAAGTTATCCTGTATGGGGGTTCTTTGCTCGTAACATTCCGAATTTACGACCGTGGTTTGGGTGGTTGCGGCCGGTCTTGCTAGTACACCGGCATACGTACCGGCGTTGATCTTTCTAAGGGCTTGTTTATAGTCTAGGTTCTCGTACGCCATTAACTGTTTGATTCTTCTTTGTTTTTCATATTCAGGACATCTTTTTTCATTAGATGGGTGGCCACTATTACAATAGATACAAATGGGGTTGTTTTGGTTACAACAATCTTTGTCGTCGTGTGCACCAGCACAGAATACACATCTTTTTTTACTTCTGCATTGCTTGCTCAGGTGACCATAGCGCAGGCAGTTAAAGCATTGCATAACAGGTTTTATGTATGGTTCGACTGGACAGCGGACACCGTGTATGTAAACATAGTTGGGCCGTCTTTGCGATTTGAAAGTGATCAGGCAAACTGGAAGTGGGATTGTTGTAGGTTGACCGTTTGCTACCATTTTCTTAGCAAATCGTTTAACGTTTATCACCCTGTATTCACATCGCGCTACCGCTTTAATTTCATCTTCTGATAATTCTGTCATTACGTTTCTAATGATGCCTTGTTGTGTGGTGCACGAGTATGGGATATACGCCTGCAAACCGTTCTGCTTCCAGACTGAGCTTTGAATCATAGAATTGGCTGCTATTACCGATTTCACCTCAATTTTGACACGGTTACGGCCTGCTGTAGTTATCTGTAATATTTGATTATTTGTATCACGGCAGAGGGAGTTAATGAGGCGACCTATAGCCATTGGATGCAGTCTACTGATGTTTTTATCGACACTTTCTACAATCACATAATAGGGCCCTAGGTCATAGTTTTCATATATCACTGGCGTTGCGCTATTTACCTGTTGATCATGGCTGACTGTTGTGGTTGTAGTCTGGTTTTGCTGTGTGTCACTAGCTGGTGACGTCTCCATACTGATGTCTGTAGGTTTCGGCTGTTCTGCTGTTCTTGGTACTTTGTAGTTGCAGTTGTTGCTGATGTCTTCGATTGTTGGTGTGCTGGGGCGTTTCTGGGCTGCAGGTGGGGTCGTTTCTTCCTCTCCTACAAGTCGTAGTTCCTGTTGTCTCGTTTGGTCAATGGTAAGATTAGCAGCAAAAGATGGTACATTGACGGTTTCGAATGACGATTGTATGATGTTTCTCGTTTCCCTTCCATCTTCACTTGTGTTGTGATGTAGGGATGGCACTTGACTGTCTAAGCTATCTTCTGTTGCAATGTTCACGTTACCTCCATTATATAAAAGTATGTGCGGCGTCGGCTGTACCTGTTCGTAGCCGCCTTCACCACACTGGCCACCATACATGGCGGCCAATGTCACTTAACACTTATATTAGTTGTTTCTTGATTATCAATTCACTTTTCTTGTCCACCACACGAAGTTGAAAAACTGTTTATGTTGTTGGCACTTGCCGTCGAGTCAACCCGCGATCGCGCACACTACTTCCTCGTATCGGAGGCGATGTTACCCGTACGACGGTCTGCTCACGACTAGAGACTTTCCGTTATTGCCCGAAATCAATCCAGACGAATGCTTGCTTGATTGCTCAAAAGGTCATGGCTGAATTCTTGCTGCTTGTCCCAATTAGTCTCCATCAGCTATTTACAACAACAAGGAATTAACTCTTAAGCGAAAGGAAGCAGATGTAGTAGTATAGTTTACGCCAAGTATGGAACAGACTTTAATAATAGCATATACTTCAAGTATCTCGGCGAAACAATCCAAGAGAATGGAACTGAAACAAAAGCTAATGAAATTAGATGGAAACAGCTTATCGCCTAACACAAAACGCCTACAACAAAAAATGCTTCTCCGAGCACACAAAACTGAGAACATTACAATACAGTTATTAAACCAGAATGTCTTTATGGATCAGAAACACTTATTTTGAACAGGAAAAAAGATATAGAAAACATTGAGAAAAAGGACGCAAAATTATAAGGAAAATTTTGGGCCCAAGACTCATAGAGACCAGTACAGACTCAATAGTAATCAGAAAACTTTTCAATATGCAGACATTCACAGTGATATTAGAAAACTCCGACTAAAATTTTATGGACACATCGAAAGAATGAACCTTAACAGACTGACAAGACAAATAGTTGAATTCTATGAAAACCGAGGTAAATTAATATCGGATACTATGAAATGGGTTGGAGAAATGAAGAAAGATCTCAAATTAGCAGGAATTGTTCCAGAAGATATCGAGAACAGAGACATATTTAAATCCAAAATTCACAAGTGGCAAGTTCACCTGGAGGAAAGATTAAAGAAAAGACCAGGAACAACATGGTCAGATGAGAGAAAAGAAGCTCACAGCAAGCGTATGAAGGAAAATGGGCACAAAGGAACAAACGTTTCTGAGTACTTTGCGTAGCCTAATGGGCTTATCCGCAAATAATAAAATAAAGTATAATTAAAATCATACAAAGAAGTCTTTTTTGAGCAGAACAGCATTAGCCACAGCATTTTTGTTAAATCTGCAAAGCATTTAGCGTTGAATATTATTCAGGGCTGAGAAATCGCTTTTTGAAGCAAGTAATCAGTTATATTTAAACACTATACGGAGACGAGAATGTGTTTTGGTGCACAAGGATTTTAGAAATTATGTGATGCACAAAAATATAAAACTGCCTTGTAAAGGAAATGGTGGCTGACATAGGCGATTTATTAAAAGAACATTGCGAAATGAATTCAGATACACCAGACTGAATCATTTGTGGTCAGAAGTAACGAAAATAAGGAAGAATTTTAAAATGAACGAAAGAATAGAGATTGCCAGTCGACAGTTAGCGATATTGGGATGAAATGAGAATATGGAGATAAACGGCTTACCTCGGGTTGGTAAGAAATGGAAGTTTGTATCAAATCAACCGAGAACTGGTGACAAAATACTTCTTTTAAAAGACTAATTTTCCTCGGATCTATTCCATTAAATATTGCAATTAACCTAAAACGGTGCAATGTTTCAAGCGTTAATTAAAACCGATCTGCATATTTTCATTCGCCAGAAGTCTCGCAATCTTCGGAGCTTGAAAAAATGTCGGTGACACGCCATCCAGGAAGTAATTAAATGCTCCGATAGCTGGTTTAATTAAGTTCCCGGCTGAAATCCTATCGAGTAATACAGCAGAATTAAGTGAGTTTGGAATTGTGTCAGCGGCGTTCGTAAAGATGTCTTGCCCAGTCCTGTTGTTCACTGTGTACAAAAACTTTGGCGACACGTGAACACTTGCAGAGCACCCATCTGATCATCCTACCAAAGATAATGAGTGACCTACATCAATCAGCACGCAAAGGAACACGCAATCTCTGACCCAATTACTATCTCTGGTGAATGTATTAGCATATCCTTCACAGCGCGTGGCAGCTGATAAGATTAACTCCAGATTATGAGGTTTACGATGTGCACATGTTTTGCCTGTCATCTATACAGTAGTGGTGGTTCCCCCATGTTTGCAGTTTATGTCTTTCTTGGTAATGCTGGAATGGGGACAGTTTTTCGTTAGTCTTTCCCACATCCGATAAATAATGGCGTGTTGACAACGTACTACAAAAAGTAGTTTGTCCAGTTCAGTTTTTTTTTTTTTTTTTTGCTTTAGGCTTTACAGCACGTCAACTCCAAAATCATCAGTGCCGGGAGAGATTGGCGTGCATGGAATGGGAGGAAATTCGGCCAGGGTCTTTTGAAGGAACCATCCCGACATTCACCGTGACTGATTTTGGAAAACCGAAATCTGAAAGGTCTGACGGGGATTCGAACCGTGGTTATAGTTGACGTCATCGACAACATTGATTTAAATCATCCGCTTTATTCCTATTGTGTCCATTTCTTATTCTTTTTTTTTTTTTTTTTTTTTTTAATCTGCTTAGCGTCTCTCTAACAGCGAGGAAAGGATAGGGGACAAGGAATGGGAAGGAATTCGGGCTTGGCCTTTTGAAGGAAGCTTCCAGGCATTTGCCTGGAGTGACTTAGGAAACCATGGAAAACCCAAATCTGGATGCCCGGACGGGGATTCGAACCACCGTCCTTCCGAATGCGAGGCCAGAACGCTAGACGTTACACCACCATGCTCGGTCGCGAATTGATATACTGTACCGTGGTTAGAGCGGTCGGTCTCAAGCATCCAGTAACGGGGATACACAGAAGGAGCTTCCAAGAAGATTACAATAACTATATACAATATAAACGAATCGGGCGTAATCTGGGAAACGTCTTCTGACAGGCAATCCTTCTACCATCAGAGTGCACTAAAGTGTTAAAGCAATGCATCACAACTACTCTCAAAAATTATTGTTATGGAACTCGGAAAAGGCATTGCAGGGTTATATACGAGTCTCCAATTGCTAGAAATCATGAAGTTACAGCGTCTTTCAATAACTGAAATCGGCTCCAGAAATTCAGTGTTCAGTTTATTCAAACATAGCTCAGTTAATGATTTTAAGAACTCTCGTAAAACTTTTTACTTGTATCCTCGATGGATTCGTATCTCATGTCTTCCATAAGTTTCACACCATACTGTATTCTAATAGTACAAAGTCCTTATCCATCGACCGAGCGTGGTGAGTGAGAGGTTAGCGCTCTGGCCTCGCATTTGGGAGGACGCCGGTTCGAATTCCCGTCCGGGCATTAAAACGCCGTGACCGTTCCTTGTCCCCAGTCCCATCTCGACTCTAATGACCTGGACGTCGACGAGGCGTAAAGCCATAAAAAAAACTAGTTTACAATGTAATGAATCAGAGTGGAAGTCGCAGCTGCTCGTGGACGTGAAACGTCAACGGTGGCTTCACGGAAAGACCGTTGTGAGGTACACAACCTCAGCGTTTGTGATTTTTTATTTTAATATTAGTAAAAAAAAAATTTCATTTAGTAGCTGTGATTCTAAATACGAAGTTTCTAAGGTCACAGAATGTCGAGAGAGGTGTACGAGATCTTTGGTGATAAAAGAACAGTTGAAGAAAAAAGGTTGAAGAGAAAATGAAATGAGAGAAGGTGTGGTTGGAAAAAAGCTTAATAGAGAAGCATAAAAATCCTGGCGGGATTTGTAACGGAAAATATTAGCCTGAGGGCAGAAATTTAGTATAATGATAATGTTAGTGAAACATGAAAGTTGTATTAGATAACTGATTGTCATTTGAAAGTGGAGGATAATAGGATAAGTGTTGAGATTATTATAAAGGAAGTGGAGTTGATTCTTTAAGTACGTTTGGTATGATTTATTAATAGTAGTTTTATTTACAGCGGTGGTATCTGAGAAAAACCAGAGGGTTAAATAAATATCCTATTTGAACTAATCTGACGCTGTAAACTTAAGGAAAAGTAGCATAATTTATTTTCGAAATATGTGATTTTTTTAGGTCATTTCTTCCACAATTGCTTGTAAAAATTAATAATTATTCTTTAATAATTACGCCAATACAACTGTTGTTGGATATTATTTATTTAACGGACGCGTTTCACTTCTCGTCGAGATATCTTCATATAAGAAGTCAAGAGCAATGGATAGAAAACACACATAGTTGATACATTAAATAGAAAGATAGTTAATAAGTTGGAAAAAGCTAAAACAAAGAACACCACACCACACCAATTCAACAACGAAAGCACAAATACTTCAACAACAGTAACACCTCAAATCATACAAACATCCAACAACATAGAACACAATGGAAAGAAGTGGTATACCATGACATACTCAAACAAGCATGCACACAGGATAACAAATATTTAAGAAACAATGGATAAACATTGCTCTCAAAACAGACAACTGAATACAAAAACTAATCAGAACACAAGCACAAACAAATAAATTCCATAACTCTGGCGTATACCAACTGACATGTCAGAATTGTGATGCAGTTTATATCGGTCAAACAAGGAGACAATACCACGATATAAGGAACACTTGCGAGCATTAAAGTATAGTAATAATTAAACTTTTGCCGAACATCTCTTAGAAAATAACCATTTGCCCACTAACATAAGTACAGACATGAAAATCCTGACAACAAGAAACACAAACACAATATTCTAACTCTTCAAGAAAATTATCAAATTCAAAAAGCAATAGTTTCAGGAAAACACGTACTTAATGACCATATAAACTAAACCAACCAAACTTTATTCAAGTTAATAAACATCCAAACTGACACATAAAAGCATTAGACACTCAAACTTCACCACAACAGTAATTTAACAACATACTGCGTTTCCACCATCCACAACACATTTACATTTTGGCTAAAACCGAGCAAAAAACACACACAAAATGTAATTACGAAATTCAAATTCTCCGCTCACGCCACTTCCGATAGAGCACCGCCGGAAAAACAGCGGCGCGCACACAAAAACTGAAGTTTGACAATGTCGTGCACGAAAACTGTGATTCAAAGTGAATTCATAAGATGCAAATATCGTAAAAAAAAATAAATAAAAAAAAGTGTAAATATGTGCAATAGTGTAAACAGCTTGCTGGATGAGGTCACAGGCAACCGACAACCACACCTTAAAACAGAAATGTAAAATGTAAGTTATAATATGAATCCTGCCTTATTACACCTATGTAAACAAGACGTCCTGCTTGATAATTCAAAACTGATATGTAAATATAAGTCATTTTTATGCTTCCCATATAGAAGAAAATTTCTTTATATGTAAAAAAAAACAATTATGTTAAAATATCACATATTACAGAAAACATTGTACGCTGAAGATACCTCGACGAGAGGCGAAACGCGTCCGTTAAATAAATAATATCCAACAACAGTTCTATTGGCGTAATTATTAAACAATAATTATTAATTATTTTCTAAAGGTGAAAATAAGAGATGAAGGTAAGATTGTAAAGAAGAACAGAAAACGAAGTACATTTTAATATAATTTCTAAAACATAAAGAACTTTACATCGTGTCCGGACAGTTTGCCGCGCAATCCTCACTGGGTTGAGTTGCCGCGCTCGTCACAACAGAAATGGCGCGCGCGGCAAATGTCCGCATCTGGCGCGCTCGAACATGGCTCGCGCGGCAGCCGCGCATAGTGGATACGCAGCTATACGCTTTTTTGGTCTCTCAACGAATAATTAATTTTACTTTAAATCTTCTGTACTAACTAAGTCTTTGACTAATTGTTCCTACCTGCGACCGCTATGCTGTTTCTGACCAACTCCGCCGAAAAATTGTCTACCGCGTCCAATTGCGTCTGTGATTTTAAGTCCCTCTCCTGTTACGCGATTGTCAACTGTGAAATGTCCAACCACAACCGTGTCCGCTCACCTGGTCTGCGAGTCCTGCAGGTATTTATCTGTTATCGAATAATTTCTCGGAGAAAGTTATTTTGTTCCGGAAAAGATAGCATACTTCGAGGCGTCCTCGTATTTTCGAAGCAAATCACCTCCGGGATTTCTCCTGAAAGACACACTCGCGGGAGAACCTCTGCTGGCACTAGTGCGCAGACAAAACAAAGCGGAAATAAACACTCCTCGGGTCCTTACGACAACACTGCAGGTGACGTCACATACGCAAAGGCGAAAAAAAATAAACTATTTTAAAGCAAATCACTATCGTTTTAAACACAGGTAAAGAACACTTTACTCCTTCTTGTAAATGGCTGAAAAAAAAAAAATTGATTTATGTTTCTAAAATTCATGTTGGTTTCCGTCTAGTGATTTCAAAACAGTTGAACAAATGGTGTGGCTCAGGAAATTACTTGAGCGGCTATTACAAATATCTTTCAGCGATTCAGTAAATGATCCTTTTTTGTTCTAATACTGGTGTTACATGCGTCGTTTTATATATTCAGTAATTACTCTTTTCTCGTCTAACGTAAGAGTTTATATTATAATTTTTCATTGATGTATACATCAATGAAAAATTGCCTGATTGCATTAATCCGCCAAATCTGGAATGAGTTTTCGGTGAAAAATCATAAAAAAAATTATTTCCCCTTATACTTTAGAAATTACATATTCAACAATTTTTATCACACACACACACACACACACACACATATATATATATATCCAACTGTGTAATTTTAACGAATTTGGTTCCTTAGTAATAGTTATTTTTTTTCAACAGTTAATTACAAAACTAATATGCTTCAAAAAAATGTATACACACTTTAAACTATTGTTGTTTTCCCGCTCTACAAGGCTAGTGTTATATTTCTTCGCCAGGTGCCAGCATAATCGTCCCTCTATGTTATATTATCAGTTGGAATTTGTAATATCAACATGGGGGACGTACGTTTGAGTTTTGAAGAACGTAAGCAGGTTATTAAGTGGTACTGGAAGTTTGAGAATGTAAATGAAGTTCAAAGACAGTGGAGAAGGGAGTATGATACAGAACCACCTTCAAGATTAACAATTACACGCATACGAGACAAGTTCGAAGTTCATGGAACAGTGTGTGATGTGCATAAAGGTCATTCAGGTCGGCCTCGATCAGCTACAAGTGATGAGTCATCAATGGCAGTCTTGGAACTGTTTCAACGCTCTCCTAACAAATCTTCAAGGCAAGGGGCACGTGAAAGTGATGTAAGTGCTAGCAGCGTGCTACGCATTCTGAAGAGAGGCAAGTACCGTGTTTACATTCCAAGGCTGGTGCAACAGCTAAGTGACGACGATCCAGATAGAAGGTTGCAATTTTGTGAATGGATTCAGGAGATGATGATACGTGAACCGGGATTTATGGGTAGCATCATTTGGTCGGATGAAGCCCAATTCAAACTTAATGGAACTGTCAATAGGCACAATTGTGTTTACTGGGGTGAAGAAAATCCTCACATTACAATTGAAAAAGCTGTAAATTTGCCAGGTGTAAATGTGTGGTGCGGTTTGTCTTCAAGGGGACTCATTGGACCTTTTCGATTTGAAGGCACTGTAACTGGTATTAATTACCTAACAATGCTTGCTGATTCCATATTTCCTGCCATTCGTGCATTATACGGTAATGATGATTTTTATTTTCAACAAGATGGTGCTCCGCCGCACTATCACAGGGACGTACGAGCTTACCTGGATCAAAATTTGTCGGGCCGGTGGATAGGACGAAGGGGGCCAATCGAGTTTCCAGCACGCTCTCCAGACCTTACACCACTGGATTTCTTCTTGTGGGGCACAGTAAAAGATGAGGTGTACAAACGTAAACCACGTAACCTAGACATTCTTTGGAATGAGATTCAAGCAGTGTGTAGAGAAATCTCATTGGACGTTTTGATACGATGTACAGAATCTGTGGTGACTCGTACTCAGAATTGTATTGATGCTGCAGGTCACCAATTTGAACAGTATTAACATTTGTTGTTTATGTTTGATTTACATTGGACTTTTAGCTTTCTATTTTCCTGAAATTTAACTTTGTAGAACGGTAAATAAATTTTCTATGGAAGTTCAAAGTGTGTATACATTTTTTTGAAGCACCCTGTATGTATAGTTTTATGAATAAATATTTCCTGAAATGCTTCATTTCGTTGACAACTCAAAATTAATACCAAATGCGAGTCGAAAAAAAAGTTCATTAGTGAAGTTATTTTTGAAACAGTACTTTTATAAAGCATGTATTTTAGTGAATTAAATATTTTTACAATATGTCCTTTCATTGTTTAAGCGATACTGTATTTCGAAGACCAGTTTCAATTAACAAAGGGAACAATGTTAAAAGTAGCATGTTCGATTGAGCAGCCAATTATTTCCGTGTTTGATCGTTTCTACAACTGCCAATTAAATGCTAGTAATCCCTTATTACGAGTAATTCAACATTATTTGCACATTGTTCCTGCCCGCTGCCTCGTTAATCAACACATCTGTTGTGATTATGACCTGTACTTCTGTCTTCCTCAAAGTGCAGTCGACCAACAACTAACCGCAGAACGCTGTAACAAGAGTATAAAAAAATGTTTTTAACCTTCACAAGAGGAGAACGAGAGGAGAGAGGGTCTATCATGTGCCGCCCGGCAGTGACGTTCGGTCGATGTGGCTTCTGCACTGTCTGTTCGTTAGTGGAGCTGTTGCTGCCTGGATTTGGACACCATTTTTTTTTAATGGCATTCGGCTACTGAGGCCATACAGCCAGCTCTATGTGTATTTGTTGCTATCAAGTATTGACACAAGTACACTACAACACGGACCAGACATTCACAGACACAACACTAAACACCCATGCCTTCGGCCGGACTCGAACCGGCGACCTTCGGAGCTAGCACTCTAGCCCCTACGCTACCGAGGCCGGCACCAGTTATTTCGCTTTGAGGAAATGAGCTCAGGCACAGGACGTTCTCAGGAACTGTGCCACACTGGTCCATAGCATAGCAGACAACGTCATCCAATGTGTGGCAGCAGACATGTAAATTCGGTAATTATACATCGCCAATGAAGGACACAATTTAAAGTTCACAGCATAGCCCAGCTACGGCCCTGCAGATAAGAACTCTCATAGCCCGGAGAAAACATAACTTTCAGAAGTGAACAGTCAAAGTGCTGAATTTGTTTACTGTTTAATTTTGTGTATTTTATAGAAAATACCCTGGCGCCCGCAGAAGAACAGCTGATCAATTTTAACTAATTTTGTTGTAAAATGTCATGTCAGCAATTGAAATAAAACCATTTGCGATTTCTCATATGAAGTATTCACGCAAGTTCTACCTTTCATGATAAAATTCAGTAAAATAATAATATTTATTATTTTTTCAAATCAGGTAATGAGGTCAGAACGTTACAAACTTTTTAGTTGATTGTTGCAAAAGTACGTTTCTTACTGTTGGCTTTTTCTTCGTCAATCTCTCTTTTTCTTTTTGTTGTAGTTTCATCTTTAATTATTATTCCCACGAGTAACGCACAGTTAAATGGTCAACCCCACCAGAGGTCCAATAGCACGGTAAATGTGGAAGACTACTCTTCTATAATAGTACGAAGTAATTGAAAACGATGTTTGGAATACTCACTATTTAACATCACATTAAGCGACTGCAGACACTATCGTAGCAGCTTGTATCAAAGTATCATCAATTGCGCATGTGCAATGGGTTGCGCAACAAAACCACTTTTCTGTTGGTAATGTCAAAGTAATGAGAATACCAGGTTACAGCTGTGAAATTATAGTATTGATGAACGATCTTGATACGTGTGCAAAATTTCGAAAAATTAAGACGCCTAGAAGTGGGTAATTAAATTAAATGCATTTGGCGATGTTGGCCGGGAAATCTCCGATGGGTCTGGCCGCCAAATGACGAAGGAATCCAGTGCTGCCATTTACTTGGCTTTGAATATCCGTAGATGGCGGCTAAAATTTCCGTAGATTGGGTAAAAAAAATCCGGAGACACGCTAATTGAAAGACTGAAGAGTCAAAATTAGGAATACTTTTTATTTCCAGGTCTTCAAAATTCGAAATACAAAATAATATTCTACATTGAAAGTATGGATTTTTTTTTTTTTTTTTTTTTTTTTTTTTTTTTTTTTTTTTTAGGGACCATACATTTTTAGTTGACATTAAATTTAGCATGCCCTCTGTAACAGGAAATGTTAAAAACTAAGACCCCTTTTGACTCTCGTATATTGGTTAGGTCTTTTAAGATCTATAAAATCTATAATCAAACAAAATATGAACTTTATTTCAATCATTGGTTCACACGAGTGGTTGCAAGGAATCGATTCACAATTATTGACAATTCTGTAATGTATTAACACTATACGCTCAAAGTTTAACAAAAAAACCAATGTAAGGAAAAATCAACAAATAGTAAAAAGTAGCAAAAATTCGTAGATATTTTAACAAAATCCGAAAATCCTAACTTTTCATAAAAATCCGTAAATCTACGGATAAAACCGTAGGATTGGCAGCACTGCAGGTTTCTCGAATTTCCGCGCATGCGCACTAATGTCACGGCTGCATTTGCCTAACTCGGCGATCCCAACAGGTATAGGGCACTTGCAGTTTAACGTGAAAACCGAACCATGGGTTATTCTAACGTACTAAATCTTTGCCAGAGGTGAAAGTCACTTCTAATATCCGTAAAAATTCCAACCGAAATCGGGATTCGAGCGAGGAACGTCTGCTCACCAGTCACGCGCCTTCACCAACTCAACCACCAAGTGGAAGCGGAAAGTGGGTGAAAATGAGACTCATCTGTCATCAGACGGTTAAACCACTTTTGTGTTCTTACTGTCAAAGTAATGAGATTACCAAGACATATATATTAAATTATTGGATTGTCATCGGTTCTTAATACGTGTACAAAATTTCAGACAATTCGGTATTTCTGTAGTGGCTGAACACTAAACTGAAATGTTCCATTACATTCAGCCACTTTTAAGTTGTTACTGGCAACGTGATGAGATTGAAATTATTGAATTCTTATCTGTTATTAATTTGTGAGCAAAATTTCAAACGATTCGGACGTCAGGAAGTAGGTGAACACTGAAATGAAATATTCCATTGCATGCAACCATTTTTCTGTTTTTAGTGTCAAAGTAAAGAGTATATCAGGACGTTGTTAAGAGACTACTGTATTGTCATCGGTTCTTAAAACGTGTGCAAAATTTGTCTGTTGTTACTGTTAAAGTAATGAGAATATCGAGATATACCTATGAAATTATTGTATTGTAATCAGTTCTCAATACATGAACAAAATTTCAAACAATTCGGACATCCGGAGTTGGGTTAAAATTAAATTGCAAAATTCCATCACATTCAACCATTTTTCTATTGTTGCCGTCAAATTAATGAGAATAGCAAGACATTGCTATGAAATTATTGTATTGTCACCGGTTCTTGATATGCTTGCGAAATTTCAAACAGCTCTTTCTGGAAATGGGTCAAAATGGAGTTGAAAAATTTCCGGTTACATTCATTCATACATACACACAGGTCAAGCTAATATAAAGCGCGTGAAAATAACGAAAAATGTTTATAAAATATAATTACGAAAAATTGAAATAATTTTCTAAAGAATATGTACTCTTAGGTTCGTGATAAATTCAGAGGTACGGTCTCCTGAATCCTTAAGCACAGTGCTAATCGATATCCGATTTAAAGCAGCGAGAGCTTCTCTGAATCGCTTGCATAATCGATGAGTCGCGCGTGTCGAGAATGCTGATCGAGGCAGAACTCGCCGCAGGCAGTCGACCAGGTAATTGTAAACATCGAATTCCACTGCTGGCGCCTGTTGGACGTTATGCTAGCTGGAAATATCTCTTTCCAATATCCGTTTTCCAACCATCCCATGCGGCTCTGTAGGATTATAAGTTCAATCTCGTTTGCTGCTCTATTCGTTCCCGTCGCACGTTGTTTAATTTCGTTACTACCGAGTATACCATGTTTCGCATACTGGAAAACTGTTAATTCTTTTTTCAAGGAAGGATATTGTTACTAGCATCCTCAACCGGAAATAATATTTCCTACAGACTCCCATCTCTTCTGCAGACCAGTTAACAGTACCGTGTAAGCCTTGCATCTTGTCCGCGCAACCTTTTCCATCGTTTTCAGTTCAGGCCTTACATGCTTCTAAGGCGGGGGTCCCCAAACTTTTTACGCCGTCGACCCCTTGATACGTTATTTGCCTTCTTATCGACCCCCACAAGTATTTAATAAAAACATTAAATCATTTTTGGCACTTCTGATGCTAAGCAATAAGGAGGAGTGCATAACAACTCAACGAAATAATTCATAAAATCCACCGAATAAAATTAACAGAAAAACGAGATACTTTCCATTATTATTATGATCTCAAAAAATAGGAACAAAACTATAGATAGATGGAATAAATTTCAAATAAAGACCTACCAAAAAAAAACATATAGATGATTCTTGCACTGTTTTAACTTGTCACATAGCGATGAATCCACCTTCCTAAGGCAGTCTTCAACTCTCAATACTGTTGCTATCACCTCTTGACAACCACCTTACCTCAGTGAGCAAAAGTAATTGGTTGAAAGTTTCATCATTTACTTCACATGACGTCCGCAAACAGACGAGAATTGAGAGGATGAGCTTTACTTTAATTTATTGACCTGATTGTTAGTAGAACATTCCTATTTTTGCCTGTACAGGTTAACTGATTCTCTTTACCATTAATCAACCCCCTTCCGACCCCCCTGTATTAATCGACCCCGGGAAATCTCTTATCGACCCCCAAGGGGTCGGTTTCGACCAAATTGGCGACCCCTGTTCTAAGGTATCTCAGGCGTGGAGGACAGATTTGCTGATCCGTAGAGAACGAATCCATTACTGATTATTTGTTTTTGATATTTATGAACTAGACGTCGAATTTCGTCGCTTGTGTTGAACTATCAACGGCGCTTCGTGTGGGTCGCCATAGTTCTTTTTTTTTTTACTTGTTGCTTTGCGCCTCGTCGACGGTTAAGGTCATTAGAGGTGGGATGGGACTGGCGACAAGGAACGGGAAGGAATTCGACCATGGCCTATATGAAGGAAGCATCCCGGCATTCGCCTGGGGTGATTTGGGGAAACCATAAAAAACCCAAATCTGGATGCCCAGACGGAGAATTCGAACCCGCGTCCTCCCGAATGCGAGGCCAGAACGTTAACCAATCGCCCACCACGCTCGGTGCCATAGTTCTGTGCCGCTGATTTTTCAAAACAAGATATTACGCACTCCCGGCTGCTTTTACATCGCCCGTCGAACAGTATTCGGAGTAATGTGAGTGCCTGAGTATGATGTTGGTTGCCACCCAGGCAAGGTTGCAGAAAAGGTTGCCAACTTATTTGGAGGAAAATTAAGTGTATTTATCTTTGAAAGGGGAAGAGTAACAAGTACATGGCAGAAAAAAATATAATTATTAAATTTAGGAATTTATTACGCTATATACATTAAAACTGTTTGTCGGTAAATTTGGCAAAATACAAATCGGATTTAAAAAAAGTTGTAATAAAAGTTGTTCACCTCGAAGAGGGACATCCATTAGAATAACACTCGACCCCCCTGCACCACCCCCGGGGAGGGGGGAGGGGTGAATTTGAAATCTTAAATAGGAACCCCTATTTTTTATTACAGATTTGGATTCTCCGTGAAAATATTATGTATCTTTTGTACGAAATATTTTTTTTTTTTTCATGATAGATGGCGCTGTAATCGGCAAAAATGAAACTGAGTTGAAGATTGTTGCAAAAACGGTACTATCTCAAATAATACACAATCTTAAACTCAATTTCATTTTTGCCGATTACACCGCCATCTATCATGAAGCGAAAAAAATATTTCATACAAAAGATACATATTTTTTCACGGAGAATCCAAATCTGCAATAAAAAATAGGGGTTTCTATTTAAAATTTCAAAGTCACCCCTCCTCCCGTCCCCGGGGGTGGTGCAGGGGGGTGGAGCGTTATGTTAATGGATGTCCCTCTTCCAGGTGAACAACTTTTATCAAACTTTTTTTTTTTAATCCGATTTGTACATTGCGAAATATTCCGACAAACAGTTTTAAATGCCTCACCCTGTATATATTAAATGTTTTGATAGGAGAAAAATCGCCGCTTACCATAGAGGAAGATACCTGCGGCGACGGAACACGAAAAAAAAAAAAAAAAAAAAAAAAAACGTACACACAATGAGAATGAAATTATCGGGCTTATAGCCCTTCTTCATCAATAGAATGAGGTGGCGGCATGGTTGAAGCTAGAAACAATATATATTCGTGGTTATGGAACTATTTTAGCTCTTAATTTTTTGTTTCCTTTAGAAATATTATACACTGAAGAGACAAAGAAACTGGTATAGACATGCGTGTGCAAACACAGAGATGTATAAACTCTCAGAGTACGGCGCTGTGGTCGGTAACGCCTATATAAGACAACAGCTGCCTGGCGCAGGTATTAGATCGATTACTGCTGCTACAATGGCAGTTTGAATGTGGTGTTATAGTCGGCGCACGAGAGATGCGACACATCATCTCCGAGGTAGTGATGAGGTGGGGGTTTTCCCGTATGACCATTTCACGAATGCGCCTTGAATATCGGGAATCAAACATCAAATCTCCGACATCGCTGCGGCCTGAAAAGATCTTGAAAGAACGGGACCGGTGACGATCGTTCAACGTGCAAACCTTCTGCAAATTGCTGCGGATTCCAATGCTGGGCCATCGAAAATTGTCAGCGTGCCAAGCATTCAACGAAACATCATCAATATGTACTTTTCGGAGCCGAAGGCCCACTCTTGTACCCCTGCTGAGTGCACGACACAAAGCTTTACGCCTCGCCTGGACCCGTCAACACCAACATTGGACTGTAGATGATTGTAAACGTATTGCCCGGTCTGACGATTCTCGTTTCCAGTTGTATCAAGCGGGTGGACGTGTACGAGTATGGAGACAACCTTATGAATTCATGGTCCCTGCATGTCAGCAGGGGACTGTTCAAGCTGGAAGCTGGTGGAGACTCTGTAATGGTGTGGGGAGTTTGCAGTTGGAGTGACATGGGACCCCTGATAAGTCTAGATACGACTCTATCAAGTGACACTTACGTACGCATCCTGGCTGATCAGCTGCATCCATTCATTTCAACGCATTACGACGGACTTAGGCAATTCCAGCAGGACAATGCGACACCTCACACGTCCAGAATTGCTACAGAGTGGTTCCAGGAACACTCTTGTGAGTTTAAACACCTCCGCTTGCCACCAAACTCCACAGAAATGAACATTATTGAGCATATCTGGGATGCCTCGCAACGTGCTGTTCAGAAGAGATCTCCACCCCCTCGTACTCTTACGGACAGCCCTGCAGGATGCATGGTGTAAATTCCCTCCAGCACTACTTGAGACATTAGTCGAGTCCATGCCACGTCGTGTTGCGGCACTTCTGCGTGCTCGCGGGGGCCCTTCACGATATTAGGCAGGTGTACCAGTTTCTTTAGCTCTTCAGTGTATATAGTAACACATCCTAATTGCGTACCATAAATTGTATATTTTACCGGAAATATAGTATTCCCGGATAATTTATGGTTAAAATAAAGTATACTGACCAAAAATGAAGTATGATACTTTATAATATTGTATGAAAGGCGACACTTGTTGCAGCTGTTCCTGACAGAAAATACGGTTTTCAGTCACTGTACCTGTGCACTGAATATGCTTCAATTTCCTTAACGCAGAACGAACTTATTTGAGAAGCCAACAATATCAATTCAATTAGCTCGCGAAAAAAGTAATTTATTTTGTTGTAACTTTAAAGCCCTCAATTAGATGCACCAGATAAAATTTAAAAAATGTAAGCGTACTGTTTCTGAACTTTTCTGTTTGAACCTGGTCTTAGTGTTGTTAATTAATTAAACGCGTAATAATTTCTGGAATACCAATCTCACAGCGTCGTTGAGATGCTTCAATGGAGACGCGGTTCATCGGATTTCCTTGGCACCTCGCGATGGTGGGTAAAGCTATTCATGAAATGTAGCTATTTAATCAATATAATAACTTGGTCGTAATAACCGAGGGGCGACTTGTGAAGGAATCCTCCAGCAATTCCTCGAGTACAGAGGTCTGGAAATTATGACGGCGACGTTGCGTAGGAACTTGGTTTCCTACACAAATGCCGTAAAGAACCTGTGACATGTCAGCTTGCATTTTAATGTGAAAATAAATATATAATTACGAATATCAGATACTAACTGCTTTTTCTAAATCAACATATATACTCTGCAATTCACAAAATTTGGGTGGCAGAGGGTGCTCAGCACCAAAACTAATCTCCTTGCTGTGCATTCCAATCTCGAATGGTACGAGGGAAAAAAAGAATTCATATAAGAATCAGTGCGGCACCTTATTTCTCTAATCTTATCTTTCCTGTCATTCTGATTCAAATAGGTTGTTGGACGAAGTATTTCACCACACTCGTTAGTGAAAGTGGGAGTACACATGTTTACCAATAAGTTTAAACGAAACGTGCGTCGTCTATCTATCAGAGACTCCCAGCCTAGTCTACTAATCAGTTCTGTGACGCTTTCATAAGGACTATAGCAAGCGGTCACGAATCGAGCGGCTCTTCTCTGTACTTTCTCTATACTTTCAATCAACCCCTTCCGAAACGGATCCCAAATGACACAACAGTAGTCCAAATGTGGACGCACATGAGATTTGTATACTGTCTCCTTTGTTCGTTCATTACAATTTTTGAAGATTCGATCTAGGTATCGCAGCCTAGAATTAGCTCTACCTACTAACGAGTTAAAGTGTAAGTCCCATTTCATGTTCCTTTGTACTGTTACTCCCAAATATTTCATAGAATCGACAATATCAATAACTGAACTGTTTACCTCGTATTTATGAACAATCGGATTCTTTTTGTTAGTTATGCTCATTGTGTTGCACTTTTTATAATTTAGTGTAAGTTGCCATTCATCGCACCAAGCCGAAGTAACATCCAGATCGGCCTGAATTTCTATGCAATAGGCCAAATTTTTCGGAACATCTTTGTGAAATCATAGGGAATGACTACTAGTTAAAACAATTTTACCGTTGTTTTACATTTCGCCCATACTGTCTACCCTCCAGGGGTGGCCAACCCAAGGCCCGGGGGCCGCATGCGGCCCACCTTGTACATTTTTCCGGCCCGCGAGATTCATAACACTTCTACAAAATATATTTATTTTGTAATAGCCAAAGTAGTGAAAAACAATGTATTGAAAAAATATAATATTTGTTCATCAATATGTTAAAAAAATTAACTGTCGAAATTATGAGAAACAATTAACTTTGAATTTAAGATAATATTCTTGCGAATATGTGGCTGATATTGCCTGTTTTATTTATAAGTTTACAGGTATGAGTTCGCAGAATAACTAAATTATTTATACTCTGCGAACTCATGATGCGAGCGTATCTTGGAACATGTAATATTACAGGTTCTATGTTTCACTCTTAAGTGACTTAACCTAAATCTAAAATGGGGCTATATGATTTTATATACGGCCCGCGGAGTTATGATGCATTTCTAAAGTAGCCCGCAAGATCATTTGGGTTGGCCACCCCTGATATAGTCCCTCGTGGCTTTGCCAAAATATTTTTCCTTGTCCTGGCTGCATTTCGACTTAACAACGTCAAAGTTTAGTTACGATATTTCGAGACTAAGTGAGATATCAAAACATTTTACTCTTCACATTCGATTTATGTCATCTAGTTACATAACAATCGACCATCAAATTTCAGCGCCACAGTTATTGTAGAATCCACCAACAAATTTAATTGCTCAGAGTATAAAAGTGGCAAAAAAAAATTATGGAAAAAAATGGGATTATAGACTGAAAGGTCATGACCTTGTGGTCTGTTCTGATTCAATTACGAACCTAAACCGAGCTTGGTGGGTGAACGGTTAGCGTTCTGGCCTCGCATTCGGTAGGACGCGGGTTCGAATCCCTGTCGGGGCATCCAGATCTGGGTTTTCCATGGTTTCCCAAATCACTCCAGGCAGATGCCGGGATGCTTCCTTCAAAAGGTCATGGTCGAATTCCTTCCCGTTCCTTGTCCCCAGTCCCATCCCGCCTCTAATGACCTTAGCCGTCGACAAGGCGTAAAGCAGTAATAAAAAAAAAACCGAACCTAACTTGTTTTTGACCCTAAAGTTTCGGTCTGCAAAACTTGAGTAATTTCTGTTGTATTTAAAAGAACATTCAAGTATTAAAGAGATGCGGAGACCAACTCACTTGCAGTAAAATAATATATACAGTAAATATAAAACAATTAAACGTCCTGGATGTTTCAGCATCAAAACAGCTGTGATTTCTATTGTACTTGTTCTAGAATATTGTATTTATTAATTACAACTTTTGTTTGTTAAATCGTATCAGTGAGAAAGTGGAACTCCAAAGATGCCCTTGGTGCTTATCACTAGTAATTACCTCATTTCGAAAGTAGAAGTTCGAAGCGTCATCGAGAGGGAAATATCTGAGATTCCTAAGCAGATTGCGATCACCTCATAAACTTGTTCCAATTAAATTCCCGCGACCCTCAAGATCTACTGGTGCGCAAACATTTGGAAGGGACGTGAAAGTTAAATTTCTTTCCGCGTAACCAAGCAGAACATCAAAGACCCGCCCGAGCTTGAAGTGGTCTCTTATAAACCTACGAAACTTGTTTCTAAGTAGCACTAGTCGAAAAAGTACTTAATATTTGGTAAACAGATTCAAATATTAAATAGCAACTTGGTACACGTAAACAAACATACATTCTAAACACGGGTGTATGTTAATGTTTGGAAAGTCGCCCAGCTGATTGTCCAGTCATCTAAAATGCGTCGATACGACAGTCCTCGAAATTTTTATTAAATAATGTCGGCTTAGAAAAAAGTACGGAAGTCATTCATATGGAAAGCATAGTTACATTTCTAAACATTTCTGCATCCGGAAAGTATTGCGGCTAGCCAGCAATCTGAGATACTATCACAAGTATTGACGTCAATGCGTCTTTCTTTAGCCAAATAGACAGTGAACCAATAAATTTTTGTTGAAAATGCAAATTTTATTTAGGTACTGAAGAGAAGTTACTATTTGGTATTTAACTGTTAAGCAATTTATTTAAGTCCACAACGGAAACTACTGCTCAATATCTAAATGCTGCAACACGTGTTTCGGAGGAGTTTATAGAAGTAAAACATCGTTTATAACTTGAAATGTGGTGCTACAGAAGAATGCTGAAAATTAAGTGGACAGACAAAGTAAGAAATGAACGGGTTTCGGAAATGATGGGCGAGGAAAGAGGTTTGTGGAAGAAGTTTACAGATAGAAGAGAAAGGCTGGTAGGTCATATTTGAGACATGCTGGGTTGGTTAATTTGTTAGTGGAGGGAACAGTCGAAGGTAGAGGAAGACAGAGATTAGAATATATGAAGCAGATTATTGATAACGTGAGTTGTAAGGGGTATGTAGATAGGAAGAGGTTAGCAGAAGATAAGAAGGGATGGAGGATTGCATCAAACTAGCCGAGAGACTATGACAGCAAAAAAAAAAAATGTTTGTGGCATAATTAACAAAAACAATGGTCGCTTTATAACGGAATTCAAATTACGCTGGCAAGACTTTACTGGTGATCTTTATTTTGTTTGGTACTTCTTATATACTTTTTGGTCTCTCCGCTCACATTTGGCTATTAACATCATAAACCAGTGTTCTGCCCTGAGGCAGATTTTCACATGGCTGCTTTTCATGCTTTCTCACACATGGAGAGTCATACTACGCACTACCAGGAAAATATTACTGTGGTAGTCTCCAGTCAGTTTCCACATATATTGGAAGAGATGTTGTGTTTCCATGTTTCTGCAAAATGTGTAACTATGTTCTGTGAGTGACAAGCAGAGATTAGAATATATGAAGCAGATAATTGATTACGTGGGTTGTAAGGGATATGTAGAGATGAAGAGGTTAGCACAAGATAGGAAGGGATGGAGGATTCCATCAAACCATTCAAAATCCTGATGACAGCTTGATTAAAAAAAAAAAAAAAAAAAAAATCGTAAGGGTTTGAAAAAAAGACAAACAATGACTGGAACACACTATATGTCAGTATTGCACCCGATAGGTGAAGAAATTGATAAAAAAAATAATAATCCTCATCTGGAAAAGAAAAAGATCCTCTTTATATCATATGCTACCACCCCAATTATGTAATTATTTATCATTTAAATATTATTTTGTTAATTGTAATTAATTATCATTTAAATATTGATTGTACATGATATAATTTCTAAGCTCGAAGAAGTCCACAGTTTAACAAACTTTGTCAGTGGGTAGTATATCTTTGAAAAGAATGAGATAGAAAATCTTTGGTCTGATGTGAGAGATTCTTAAAGAAAAAGAAGGAAGGTGTGTGTGTAAAAAGCTGTAGGTGTTGGACTGTGTCGCAGTAACATTATATGAATGTATGGTAGTTCGAGAAGTGTTGTACTATAGTTGTATTTTGTTTTGGTTGCGAGCTTTGAATTGACTATTTATTAAAAAACAGCTGAGAAAATACGCTAACAACTTGGTGTTGTAACTTATGTAGAATTAGCTACCATTTGATGAGCTATTTTAATACCATTGAATATCTTTAAATATTTTTTAAAAAAGGTGACCTCTACTCTGTGTACCTGGATCAATAGACGACTTATTTAGGGCCACGTCGCCATAAGATCTACAGAGTTTCGAGCAAATAATTAATGGGATTTGCTCGACTTCAATTGGATGAATTTTAAATGTTTGGAGGTTACATCTTCCATCAGAACAATGCACAGGTGCACACCTGCACAGTTTCGATGATCAAAACCACGGAATTAAAGTTCAAAACACTAAATCATCCAGCGTATTTTCCAGATTTGACCTCCAGTGACTTTTTTAAGTTTCCAAATTTAAAAAAACAAATGGCTTGGTTGACAACGGTTAATATCGAACAACGAGGCCATCGGTCAAAAATGTTCCCATTTTGTAGAACTAATAAAATCCTACTATTTGGAGGGCTTAGAGAAGTTAGAGAAACCTTTAGAAAAGTGTTTTCAATTAAAGGGGATTACACTGAAAAATACAAAGAAAATTATAGATAATTATTTGTTCTTTCTTTTCTTCTTTTTTATAAGGGCTTATTGAAGGACTCTCGTAAAGTCACCGAGGGCAGTGAATCGCCACTACCTTCCCCCCCCCCCCCACCCCCAGCCAATCGCATACTTTCCCCGCCTCATTCAGAGGACTGGAGAGTTCCGGCTAATGCACTTTACTCTTTCAAGCTTTCTCTGCGACTGCTTTTCACCCCGTTGCCCTGTATTCAGTAGTGCTTCAGCACAAGCCGTTTGAAATGGGACAATCTGCTTATCACTTCTAATTCTAGGATGCTCCCCAGTACCAAACTTGTATGATGCACTCATTTCAAAAATTATGCCAGTAAGATGCCATTCCCCACACCACAAAAGTAGAACCGCACAGAATGTATTCAAACGGACTTTTTAAACTTTTTCACTTATTGCTCTATGCCTCGTCGACGTACAGGTTCTTAGAGCTGGGAAAGGATTGGGAACAAGGAACGGGAAGGAATTCGGCCATGGATTTTTGAAGGAACCATCGCGGTATTCACCTGGAGTGATTTCGGGAGTTTAAAAGGAATTTGCTATTGAATACGCCAGAATGATGTTCATTTTTAAAGAACACAGCCAACTGTTACCTGATTTTTTTTTTTTTTACACAATTAAATGGAAAAGTATTGTGTGACATAATAGATGTACGGGAAGAATGCAACATGCGTTGTCGCTGCCAAATTAAAAACGCGGCACGATATTCAGATCTCGCAGAAAAGTAACGATCGCCGAAGTTGGAAAATTTGATACTGAATGTTCCACCATAGTGAAAACCATCGTAAAAAATAAAAACTGATAATGAAGCAGCAACTGAAGGGTGGCCACAAAGCGGAAACCATTTACAGACGGCGAATTAATTAAATCATCAATTTGTATGAATAATCAATATCACGCCAATTGTTGATAAGAATTGATTATCTTGCAATTGAGCAAATGACATCCAATTGTTGAGCGGTCAGCCGGGTTAGTGACGACAAAACCGCTTCTCCTTCATTTTTACTGAAAATATGGGTCAGTGTGTTGACAAAGTTATAAACACTACTTAATTAGTGCTAGCGAAAGTGATTGAGAAACTTATGGTAAAAAAATAAATATTATTATTATTATTATTAATTTTTTTTTTTTTTTTTTTTTTTTTTTTGTGCTGTCGTCAGTCTTCCGATTGGTTTGATGCAATCCTCCTTCCCTTCCTATCCTGTGCTAACCTCTCCATCATTTCTACATACCCCTTACAGCCCACGTCCTCAATTATCTGCTTCATATATTCTAATCTCTGTCTTCCTCTACAGTTCTTACCTTCCACTGTTCCCTCCACTAACAAATTAACCAATCCTGCATGTCTCAAAATATGACCTACCAGCCTGTCTCTTCTTTCTGTAAGCTTCTTCCACAAACTTCTTTTCTCACCCTTCATTTCCAAAGCTCGTTAATTTCTTACTTAGTCAGTCCACTTAATTTTCAGCATTCTTCTGTAGCACCACGTTTCCCTAGGTTCATTAATACACGCGGAGTTCCCGGCGTTGTCCGGTATAGTTGGCGTAGATTTACCCGTAGCCTATTTTTATTCCCGCAATGAGAAACATTTGTACAAAGTTTCATAAAAGTCGCGCCAACCATTTTCGGAATTAAAGCAAACCTAGATTCACCCGCCCCCTACCAAGAAACGGGTGGCTTGAAGTTTATTTGCACGTACCCTATTTTCATTCGTCCGAAAAGGTTCATGTGTAGCAAGCTTCATTTATTTGGTACCAGATATTTGCTGTACTAAACTAAACGTTGATTTAGACGCACAGTTCCATGAATGGGGTGGGTTGGGTACTTTGATACGGAATGGCAGTTTACAGTCTACATTTCAACCTGATAACAATATCTGCTGAATCGAAAATGTTGCTGTCTCTGAAATCGAAACATGTACCATACGCACATTAATACATACCGCAGACTTAAAAATGTATCTGGTATGTGTCTGTTTATTCCGGCATTACGCAGAAAATACAAATTTTGAATGAATTTTCAGAATTTGGAAGCTGGAGCCAAAATTTAGCGTATGTCTTAAGACGTTACAACACATTTATTTTACGAACACTCTAGCATTACCTGAAAATTGCGGAGTTGATTTTGAGTAAGTTTCCACAGCATCAAACAATAGTTTTGTCTCAATAAACTTCCTCATCGACAGCTGGAGCTGAAATTTTTCTCGTTATGCGTCTTCATCTGGCACCGGAAACTCACATTAAATTCCGAAGTGAATGGATATTCATTTTGCTCGAAACGCCAGATACTTTAACTCCGAGGATTCAGCCTTCTATAAAAATATTAAAAGTGAATCCGGAATAATATTATGGTAAATAAATGATTTTATTGTGAACAGAAGACTAATGCTGATGGCCAGAGACATTGTAGTTGTACTGCCAGAGATCGTGGTTAAAGGAAATCTCTGTTGTTTTTTCGTTATTAGTTTGTTGCAATGAATATGGCCATCTATGGCGTTTAAAAACTAAATCTTCAGAATTAAAGGGAATAATATTTAAAGTCTTTTTAGCGTGGAATCTGCAGCATAGGTATTATTGTTAACTGCTTTTGATGCTTTCATTAAAGGCTTTGGTCAGTGACATTGTAGTTGCATTTTAAGTGCAGAGTAAGCCACGTTAAGAATTTCATTTAATGCTCCAGCTTTATGCAACTTAGAAGCATAAAGCATATCAAACAACTGAGTTGAGATTCTAAGCTTTAAAACGGTGAAAACCCCATCGAAATTTACTCTATAGTTTCTGACTTTTTTCTAATTCAAATTTATCCGGTTTTCGTTTTACAGATATAGATAAGTGCTGAAAATGCAATACGTGATTAGCATGTAGAAAGATAATCGGTAAAGGCACTTCGCAAAAGAAATAGATTGTTCTGAATGAAGTTAGTAATGTAATTTTACAATTCTACCAAGAATGAAGTCGTTTCCTAACCAAGAGAGATTGAATTTAAGTGGAAACGAGCCAACCTCGTTCAAATCTAGCTTTCAACCCACAACATTTGTAATTAAAATTTTCGTTCTGTCATCTACGAGAGAGGAGGTGCGGGAAGAGGGGTCAGGTAGGTTATGAAACGTGTATCGGAAATGAGACCTCGATGGATATTGATAGAAGAATTCGGAGCGGTACGTGAAAGAGAAGAGGTTATTATGACCATAAAACCATCACTTGATTCCTGGAACAAGGGAGTGTGGATATTTTCCTTTATATGCAGGGAAATCAAAAACTGAAATAATTTATCGAGGGACTTGCTAAACAAGTTACCTCATATACTGGAAGAGATTATATGGAAAAATAGTGTAATTCAAAAGTAGTTAAAAATGAAAATTGCCACCGAGACATGAGCTCGATTTAATTAAACATTAATAGTAATAGCTGTATTCTCCGAACAATGCCACAAAAAAAAAAAAAAAAAAAAAAAAAAAAAAAAACTGTGATTTCCGGAGATTATTTGGTATTGGCTTCGTGCTCGTTATTGGTATTAACGTTACATCGGCTTTCAAAGTGTTATGAGTTATTAATTTACCTCATTACGCGACATTTATTCCCACTCAATTTTATCTGACTGAATACACTCATCTGCAATTGAAACTAAATAAAAGGCACGTTGTTCCCTTTTTTAAAAAAATCTGTTCAGATTCATTTCAGAGATGGCTGTTGCTTGCACCCAACCACCATTTCGTAAGTAAAACCTTCAAATAAACTTTGCAGTTTTATACTGCTGCAGGATGCATAAACAAAACAAAAGAAAAAAATGCTTATATTAATATGGCAATAGGCCATAATTCGACAGTTGTTGAACAATAATTTTATAAATAACTCCGTCTACAAACAAATGTTTTGGTGAATTTTATTTTATTTTATACTCCAGATCCGTTTCGCCCTTGTGGTGTAGGGCATCATCAGTGGAGATATCTCCACTGATGATGCTCCACACCACAAGGGCGAAATGCGTCTGGGGAATAAAATAAAATTCACCAAAACATTTGTTTGTACACGGAGTTTTTGTAAAATTATAATAATGATTAATTTTCTAAAATGAAACTTCCGAATCGTTTCACAGAATGGAAATAAAATTTGTTTTCAACTGAATGTTTCTGTTTTCAATGTGGCAAAGAAATACGTTGGTGACAAA
This sequence comes from Vandiemenella viatica, assembly GCA_031002005.1. Taxonomy (NCBI): domain Eukaryota; kingdom Metazoa; phylum Arthropoda; class Insecta; order Orthoptera; family Morabidae; genus Vandiemenella; species Vandiemenella viatica. The sequence continues at coordinate 212,405,250 of JARYHS010012519.1, read as the reverse complement.
GGGGTGAAAAATGTTTTTCAAGTGTTGCTGAACTGAAATGGAATGATGTGGAGAAGGATTTTCTCTACTTCCACTCTACAACTGGATTTATTTGTATGAGAGATGACGTATGAATCAGTGGCGCCGGCTTTCAGAAAAGCTCATGGGTGCTCATACTCTTTTGATGACTCATGAAAAAAAATAGCGACGTGTGTGAATCAATTTTGACAGGACTTTCATTTGAGGGTTATATTCATTTGATTTGGCAAGTAGTAAAAGAATGCTTTTTATTCTGAAAATGTTTAATGTTCCAGGCAAAAAAAATAATAATAATAATAATAAAAAAACCCCACAATTCTTGACAAACATGAACGAAGTCTTGGTCACTAGGAAGTCTTACATAATTGTAAAAATATAGTTACAAGCGAACAGACAGGCAGAGTAGGACAGAAATATTTTGCATTTTCTAAATTCTATTCCAGATCAAAATCGTACTTATTCTCAACAAAATTGATTCAGCGTTTTTGACGTGTTTGAATAATAAACTTACAGAGTTTCAAGTTTATAACAATAGACGAAAGATAAGTGATTATTTTTATACTCCTACTGAAACTTGTAATTTTATTATTGTATTTGATTTGCGTCCGCAAGGATCGGCATCAGGGTTGAAAGCTCGGGTACAGTTAGTAATGAATATAGACGTGCAGAGGAGAAGGAAGAAAAGACCGGTAAAACGTGCTAGATTGAAGAATTAATTACGGATACTTATCATAATAATATAAAACCTAAACCATTGTATTATTATTAACAGTGTGTAGCATAATTTTTGAAATTTATTAATTCCTACTTAATGAACACAATTGCACTATGAATAGCATGATCTACTAATCAACATTAATAACTCTTTTTTAGATTTAATAATCTGTATAATTATATCAATTTTTCACAATACGAACGTATTTTGTCGATGTACAGCTTTATTTATAAATATATCAGTGATTTCTTCAAGATTCAAATCATCCAATATTTTTAAGTTTACGCGCACTTCAATCTTTGTTGAGCCATATAGTAGAAGACAGGGGCAATAGAAGATGTGGTAAACGTTTTTGTGTAAGCACCGTGAAAATTTGTATAACACTTCTTTTGTAATGTCTAAGTACAAAATCGAAGACCTGGCTGATGGGATTGGGAGCATAGCCGCGCTATTAACTTTTTAAATTTTATCTTTCAAAATAGTATTTCATAAATATCGATAAAATATATTTAAAGTGTGTACAGTAATATTTGCACCTACAAAAAAAAAAAATATTTTTGGAAAGACATGTGATTTTGGTAGGAATTTATACCTTCCAGGCGATCTGGAATGTTATACCAGGGCGCGAGTGAGCAGTATACCGACAGCCGGCCACTTATTCGCCCTCCGGTATAACATTCCCGATCACCTGGCAGGGAAAAAGTCCCGCCAAGATGATCTGTCTTTTCAAAAATATTTTTTCCTAGGTATAAATATTCTGTGTAAACCTCAGCATGCCTCAAATATATTTCTTACGATATTTATGAAACACAGTTTTGAAAGAAAAGAAAACTTTGAAAAGTTAATAATTCGGTAAAGCCTACAATCCCGTTAGTCAGGTCTTCGATTTTGTTCTGAGAAATTACAAAAGAAGTTCTAAACAAATTTTCACGGTGCCTCAAATACCTACCCAAAAATGTTTACCAGCTCTCCGACTCCAGTAGCCTACTCCTTAGTTAAGTTTTTAATCTCCGTAATGCTGAAAATGATCGTGTTCGGCTGTAGGTGTCGATAATGGAATGGTTAAAACTTAAAAAAAAAAAAAAACAATATGAAGACTTCAGGTTCAGGTATCGAATCAGTAGCCTAATTATAAAAGAAACAATGCCTTCCACATTATTCAGTCTGACATTTGTTGTTCATGCTATATGTAAAAGCAAGTTACCATGAAGAACCAAACAATCCACGTCAAAGTCATCTCTTTCACATAACTGCTGCTTGTATAATTTTGCCACTAAGATATTGTTTTATGTTACTGAAATGTGTCAAAGCATTTTTAAGTAAAGCGCGAAATCTTCTGTAAAATTTCATATAGCAAGGATCCAGAATTAATATCAGGAATTTGATAGTAAATAGAGATTCAATGCAGACTTTTTTAAAACAGTTTTGTTTTCGCTCTGGTATCATCTTTCTGATTTCTTGTGTCGTTTAAAAAACATAGTAGTGCACTATAATTGTTTAGAATAATTTTGAAGGAAGATAAGCTACCTTTTAGGCTAAAACGATTGCAGATAAAGATTTTGAGCATCACCAGCTACCTGTGGTGATTCAAAACAAGCTTGGCATTTCTGCGAACCACATACGAAGACAATAAGCTCTCTTATTAATACTGAAAAGTCTTTTGTTGCAGCTACTTGTTTCATTATTGAGCAACCATTTTTAACGTGTGAGCAATGCAATGCACATGATTTACCCTTGCTTCGATTGGTATAAGATGCCATTGAAGGCCCGAATGCGCTCAGATAACACGCAGAACCAAACATATGTCGAATCTTTTAGTACATCACTGAAAATTTCCCACAAATTCTCGGATGATGTTGATAAGAGGCCGATAAAAGTTTCTTGTCCCTATATTATGCTTAGAATCCACGCAACGAAAGCAGAAAGTGACTTGTTCGTTATTGGAAATGCCCTACTTTCATCAACCATAATTGCATTTTAGACCGCATTTTGCACTGCTTTGATTGTTTTTTTTTTATGTAGTACTTCGTCACTCAAAATTGTATATAGCTCGTTAGTGATATTGTGTGGCAACGACCTATTGCAAAGAAGAGTCAGCTTATTAGATACACAAATAAAAAAACAAAAGGTTAATTATGAATATAAGGTGGGGAAAGAATTGCTTGCTGAAGACTTGAAATGTAAATATCTTGTCATTACTTTTGATAACAAACTTAACTGGGCAGGACACATAGGACAGGTGGTAGGAAAAGGTATCAAAGTTCTGCACTTGTTGGAGAGAGTGATGAGGAATACAAAACTTTGGTCAGACCATTGCTCGAATATGGTAGTGTAGTATGGGACCCTCATTTTACGTATAAAATACAGGAGTTGGAGAGGGTGCAAAAAAGGGCTGCTAGGTTTGTTTCTGGAAATGATCGCAGAATGCAATCAGTGACGGATATGATAAAGGAGCTGGAATGGGATTCATTGCAAAACAGGAGGAGGGTCATGGGAGTGTACAGCGCATATACTGGCGATGAGGCATTGAAAGATATTGCAGTAGGTATGAAAAGTAGTGCATGGAAGGGAAAAGATGACCATGACCATAAGCTGGCACTCGATTTCAGGCACAAGGGTGTGGGAAGATCCTCTTTTTAGGTAAGGGTGTCAGGGATTGGAATGAGTTACCAAGAGAAATGAATAATTTACCGAAAACTTTGAAAGAATTTAAAGATAAAATTTGTAGAGGGCAAATGTAGGTTGGTGCAGGATAGGGGGAAGATGGGTGTGTAGGGAAATTGCCACCGGAGCCTGTGCTCCATTAATTTAAATATATCCGTCGTGCTGAAGCCACCAATTTAAGTTGGGAATATCCTGTGATCGCAGCTTCAACAATGCAATGTAATTTGAATGGTCGTCTTCGGCTAGAAATTCGGTCATTACAAAACCAACAGTTGAAATCATTTTTAAGAGGATGGGTCTAGCTGTTTTTATATCTTGGAGTTTACTTTTAGATAACATGCAGTATATCTTCACGTCACGTTTTAAATTAGATTTATGCAATAAAAAAAAAACAGTGAACGTCAAACTTTTCATACCTTTCTAAAGCTTTGTTCGATGTTGAAGAACTACTTTGAGTGAATGCGTTGATGGACTAATCACCTCTTGATGATTTGTTCGACGCAGAAACGCCATTAGACATGGTTTCTTTACAGATTTGAAAACAGTTCCCTTATATCTCCATTATCATCTGCCAATCATTATTAAAATTGCCCCTTTTTTTTCTCTTCAAATGAATTTAGAGAAATAACGTTTTCTGGTCGGATCCTGTGAGCTGCACTAAACTGAGCTAAAAGTACTTCAGGTTGGGGTACCTTACGATAAATTTATCCCTAATAATTTCCCGAAATAGACACGATAACAATATGCGTGGTGAGATCTTAAAGCACATGCTTTTTAACAGCTTGACTGACCGAATGAGACACTTCAGACCATATTGTCTCTGCTTGAGACAGAGCCACGGCCGCGGAAGCGCTGGCGGCGCGTCGAACGGGTGAGGTGCCGCGGATGGCGGGCTAGTACTTGCGCGCAGGGTGAGTTGTTTGGCTTGCTTCTGTGCATACTCTTCACAAATCCAACCAACATTTACTTATGACACGATGGTGTTACGTATGACACAACGTAGTGTTAATGTTATCACTGAACGCGCAGTCGTATACGCTCGCATCATAAGCAAGCGCGATCTCGTCGAGACGTCTTGCCTTGCCACGCGGCGTTGGAGGTAGTTAACATCGGATACCGATTAGTTTTGATACCTATGCTCATGGGTGCTCTGCACCCACTGTATACCTCTCGTGGGTGCTGGAGCCCCCGAGCACCCACAGAGCCGGCGCCCCTGGTATGAATTATTGCGAAAATCTGTAATTAACGGTTTTGATTAAACGTATCGTGAAGCAAAAGAATTACAACCGTCGATACAATCCGTGGAACCAGAGTGGTTTGCCCACTGTGACCGTGTCTTTTGTTAGGTTGGCCGCTGGATGAGATATTGTTCAACCACTCAGTACAGAATCTCTGATCGCCACAACTAGCGCGCATTGAATTGAACTGAAATGCGATGGAGCGCATTCTCCGGTGAAAATATTGCTAGTCATCTAATTACCCCTTTTTATATTTTTATTTTATACATTTTGAGTGTTAAATTCTTCCACTCATATTCAATTTAAGAATTTTTAATTCCTTCATGGTTTTTTGGTAAATTGTTCTCATCTCTCTTGGTAATTTATTCCAACCCCTGATACCCTCAAAATAAAATTATCCCACTCCCTAATGCATGATATCGAATACCAGCTTGTGTCCATGTTAATCTTATCCTTTCAATGAGATACTCTTATCGTAACAAGACACGTAACCACTATCTACAGAATAGTGTTTCGAATCCACATCAAACGGACCCGTCGAACGGGAATTGACGGGTGGAAGTTGTCCTATAGCTACAGTTGCACGTTAAAAGACCAGTGTAGATGGTTTAACACATGACCGAGCGTGATGGGTGAACGGTTATCTATCTGGCCTCGCATTCGGGCATCCAGATTTTGGTTTTCCATGGTTTCCCCAAATCACTCCAGGCGAATACCGGGATGCTTCCTTCAAAAAGGCCATGGCCGAATTCCTTCCCGTTCCTTATCCCCAGTCCCATCCCGCCTCTAATGACCTTAGCCGTCGATGAGGCATAAAGCAATAAGTAAACCAAAAAAAATTAACACCTGAAAATTACGGCGGAGTTATACGTCGAAACGTAGGATTTTTGCATCACAGTACGGTGGTAAACTCGTTAAGATTGTGACGAGACAATAATTTGTTGATGTAGGACATTTTCTGCTGAAAATTAGGTGGACAGACAAAGTAAGAAATGAGAGAGTTTTGGAAATGATGGGTGAGAAAAGAAGTTTATGGAAGAAGCTTATAGAAAGAAGAGACAGGCTGATAGGTCATATTTTGAGACATGCTGGATTGTTTAATTTGTTAGTGGAGGGAACAGTGGAAGGTAAGAACTGTAGAGGAAGACAAAGATTAGAATATATGAAGCAAATAATTGAGGACGTGGGTTGTAAGGGGTATGTAGAAATGAAGAGGTTAGCACAGGATAGGAAGGGATGGAAGATTGGATCAAACCAGTCGAAAAACTGACGACAGAAAAAAAAAAAAAAAAAAAAAAAAAAAAAAAGGCATTTTCGTTGAATAGTCGGTCAAACCGGGATTGAAGGAATATATTCGCCAAGTTTAATATGTTTAGGAATTATTTGGAGCCAGGAAAAAGCATTTCTTTAGAGTTTAAAAACATGTTTCAGTAATATTAATTGTTTTGGAAATCGCGAGCTTCCGAGAGGCATTGTCAGGTGCCACTGGCGCACTACAATGGACCTGGCAACTTGATTGTTGCAGTCTGTACCGCCGCACAATTTAGTGACTTCGCAAGCCTTAACGTGGGTTTACACGTTCAAGCCATTTGCACAAACTGTCTTGCACAAGCCTGTTTGTGTAAGAATGAAATGTTGCTGTTCACTCGTTCAGTTTGGCTTCCACAACTGAAAGGTGGAGGCACCCTGGAAATTGCAGTTTGTTGTGTTGAAAATGGAAAATTTTGACGAAGAACTATTCTTGCAAAGGTTGCGGTTTGCATTATAAAAAATAGATCTAAACCGTGTTGTTAAAAAGGAATTTGTATTCTCTCAATAACGCAGTGAGCCTGCCGATCTTCGCATCTATTTGCATATGGACGAAGTCAATACCGGCATTTGACAAATTTAACTATACCAATAATTTCAAGAGCAGATACTGCTTGCAATTTTTCAATAGATTTAGCATTGCGGTAGCTGCATTATTTACTCTAAATGTTTCACAAACACTGAAAAGACTTTTATTGTTCAATAAATTCAACAAGAACGTCTTTCTCTTTGAACATTTGGAACAATACAGTAAACATGCCAAACAACAAAGAACACAAACTGAATGACTATAAATAATAAGATAAGTGAGTATGATAACTGCCGACTGATTAAGTCGGGGGAAGCCGGCCTCGGTAGCGTAGGGGCTAGAGCACTAGCTCCACGTGCCGAAGGTCGCCGGTTCGAATCCGGCCGCGGGCATGGATGTTTAAGTGTTGTGTGTCTGTGTGAATGTCCTGTCCGTCCTGTGGTGTCTATGCATAGGAAGCATAAACGCACTGGAGAAACTAAAAATTCACATGAAGAGATATCATAAAAACACATTGAGCTGGCTGAATGGCTTAGATGCCGCAAGCCAAAAAAAAAAAAAAAGTCGGGGGAACATATGGTCAAACGTCACCGTCACCCATGCGCATACGCAACGTTTCAGCTGAGGCCTGTGACACCGATCTCAAGCCGATTTTGTCGGGACCGATTTTACTCAAGCCAAACGTTTTGGCTTGGCAAACTTCATGCCTGCGTTCACACGCAACGAAATACTGGCAAAAGGTGTAACGCAGGGGACGTGGAACATTTTGGCGTAGTATTCAGATATTTTGGACTAAGTCTTTGGGTAAGTATTGAAGATGTATCGATATTGGTTGGTTTTGGCTGGAGTGATTGTTTGTTGTGGTTTCGACTTAGCCGATGTGTGGCGAGAACTTGTAAACATCTGAAAAGAAGCTCTGATGTTCTCATTTTCCTCGGTCAAATTGATCAACTAAAGTGTTGATGTTGGAGCGGAACTTTTTAAGTGAGTTTATGAAAAAAAAAACAGGAGTAAAGTTCCGGAAATTAGCATTATGTTTTGTTAGTATACCATAAAAGAAATTGCATTCCCAACAGTGTTAAAACAACCTATGCCAGATGTCATGACTATTTCCCGACAAGATTTCTTTGCGATCATACGCCACCAGTGAAGTCCCTGTTCTTAAAAAATTTGAATTGTATATGCTCTCACTTTAGTAAAGTTGTTCTGAAGCACTCGGTGTTTGCTGGATTTAAGGGTACTACACCGTAAAGGACAGAAAAAGCTTTAAATGAATACGCATGTATTGTCGGTAAGACGAGACAAAAGTTTAGGGTAAATTAATAACTAATTATATTAAAGAATTTAGCTCGATCGGAAAAGAATTTTGAGGGCCGATATCGGTTCATCACCAAAGAATAAAGAGAGGCGACAAGAAGAGAAACAGATGAAGAAATAAACAAGGAAGTTGGGTTTTAAGGAAGACGGATGTCCGAAAGAATGAAAACTTGATATAAAACATGTGTCAAGATCAACTGAGTTTAATTAATTAATGTAGCAAAGTTGTGTATAAAATTTTGTTCAAGAGAATTACCGGAGTATTCACTCATAGTCGAAAATAATAGTAAATAGGAATACATGGGACGAGTACTTTACAGGTTGAAGTGAATAAGCTTTAGAAACAAGGTGGTCATACGTTCGCCTTCCTAGATGCATTAGATAGGATGCATAATGTATACGAAGTCAACAAGGAAAATGCGCCGTACAAGGTGATACAAAATATAATTACCATCTAAAAGTAAAAGATAGTCAGTATCGGGGTACGGTCAAGTCTATTCGTGTGAGGGTATCTTTCCAACCAGGTTCTGTGCACCATGATAGCTGGGTGGAGTCCCTCGTCTCTGTTTAAACAACCCTTGACTACTAGACGCATCTCTGAGTTCCTTTGTGGATCTGTCCTTTGTGGATCTCACTCCGTGGCTGCAAACACTGGATCCTGTAACTAGTCCTCCACTACCCCACGTATCCGCTGGTCTGTTACGTCGTCGTTGGCACACACTGTTCTGAGTCTTCCTGCTTAGCGCTCCATCTAGAACTGAATGCAGCCATCTCCACGTAAAGTTTAACCATAACACTTTCACTGTGAATCAACTTTTAGATGAACCTATTAAAGATGAATGATTCAGGTTCAAATTAGGGTTGTAACGGAGGTTATCTCTGCGGATGCAGATGCGGTTATTGAGTGCCTGAAATCGACGGAAGCGGATCTTTCTTTGCGGAAGCGGATGTTTTGCGGAAGCGGATGTTTTGCTAAAGCGGATGTTTTGCGGAAGCGGGTGTTTTGCGGAAGCGGATGTTTTGCGGACGCGGATGTTTTGCGGAAGCGGATGTTTTGTTAAAGCGGATGTTTTGCTGAAGCGGATGTTATGAGGACGCGGATGTTTTGCTAAAGCGGATGTTTTTCGGAAGCGGATTTTTTGCGGAAGCGGATCTTTCTTTGCAGAAGCGGATGTTTTGCTAAAGCGGACGTTTTGAGGAAGCAGATGTTTTTCGGAAGCTCACGTTTTTTGGAAGCGGATTTATAAATATTTAGATCTAATTATTTTATCAAAAATAAACTCAGAATTAATATAAGTATATTTTTTATCCAAAATTCTATTTTTTTCATAATCGAAGTCTATTTCCATACAATACTGTAATATAGACCTTTTTTGCCTTATTTTCAACAATAAAGAAATCGTACGATTTCCCAAGTGAATTAAATTATTTGTATAATCACGCACGCATAAAAAAACTTTGTCATATGAACTTCGCGGTTCGACTAATTCAAGCGTCAAGCCAAGGCCACGCCACCACAGTTCTCCATGCCCGCCACCCTCCTTTCCACCGCTCAAGCGGCCAATTCACAGTACAACTTGTAGGACCTACGTTGATCCGATTTTCGGACATTGGACTCCTGCTGGGCCGTGAAAGGGGTTACAGGACTACACGTAGCGCGTGTTGGATGTTGGTGGACTCCTAGACAACCTACACAGGTTCTTGCCGTCCAACCAACTATGGCGTTGGATTATTATTGATGGAAACATCCTGCGAGTGTGCGATAAAGACACTAGTGTGCGGCGGGAAAATACGAGTGGGAAGGATTGCTTGAAACATTTTTGTTAGACCCCTCGTAGTAGCGTATTAGTGAGCACATCCTACGATGGTTCTATACGGATGTCCTATAAGTTGGACAGCGAATAGGCCGCTTTACTTTATATGCAAGCTTAGACTTGTATATTAGTCGCTAAGGTAATAATTCCGTTCAATTCATTGTTACTTTTATTGCAAAGTCGTAAGGAAAAAAAAAAAAAAAACAACTTCGTTATTGTTAGCTACGCGACGATGGACCGAATATCGTATAAAGAGAAAAGAATAATATATATTGCAATGAAAACAAAACCTCTGTTATACATAGGCATAAAAAATTGTGGAAGTGGAGGTAGGATTTCACGCGAAAGTTCCGCAATTGCTGATGCGGAGCTCCGTTACATCCCTATTTCAAATCACTGCCTAAAATTGTTTCAGGTTGTAACTATAATGTAAGATTAATGCAAAAAAAGTCTAACTTGCAGTAGAAACAAGAAGTTCTTTTCTCTTAATAATTTAAATTTCAGATTTTACATTTCTTTTGGATATGCCAACACATAAATCAATTAATACTATTTTATATTTATACAATAATACAGTAAACCATATCATGTGCTCATCTTCCTATCTGTTACTTGCTGCAGTTGAATATCCGTAATCTCCCTGTCATAGGTCCAAAGATTCTACTTCACCAGAGATAGTAATGCCAACATCGCTCTTTGGTTTCCTCAGAGATTACATAGCAGTTCTCTAATCAAATAAAAACTTATCAAAACCAGATAAAAAACACATAGGCCTAATTTAAAATGGGAGACAGCTATAAGGTCGTTAACCTGTACTTAACGTCATCAAAAGTTTGCTTCTGTGCGCGAACTGCACAATTAAGATTTGAACGTTAAGTTATAAGTCCCGTAGATATCAAACTGACTTTCCCCAGTGGCGGATCTACGAATTTTCGGAGCCGGGTCAAAAACTTGGTATTGCTGCCCAGAGCTGTACAGAGCTGTTTTTTCGATTTACTCCCCCTCGCCCCCCCCCCCCCCCGCTTGGGGCAGTAGAGCCAAAAAAAAAAGGTCGCCGCCACTAATTTTTCTAGTGTATTTTGGTATCGATACCTGCCTTAAAGTACTGATGTGAGTGAAAGTATCGTACGAAAAGTATTGAGTACAAAAGTATCGGAATCAAAAGTACTCCATACCAAAAAGTATCGATTCTTCTTCCGGGACCATATTGACGCCAAACTACCCAACATTTATAATAATTCCCTTAAATAATATTAAAACCCTGTAAGAAACTGACCTTTATTATGATTCCTAGATTTGCCTCGGGTGGATATTACTCACCACAGAATCCATGGAATGTTATCTTGCAGTTTCTGCTACTTAATTGGTCTGTATGATTCAAACAACATACAATAAACTAAAGAGAAATTCATTTCACTTTTCTATATATTTCACTCATCAATTGCTTCACAAATTACACTTTCAACAAATCATTAAAAACTCAATATTCTCTCTTATTATCTCGATTAATAATACAATTAGTGTTCGAGCGAGGAACACCAATTCATGCCTCCGCTCGCAATCATTTTTATCTCTGGACTCACCAAAGAATACTCTCACTCCGCTCACAGATTACTTCAAAGATAATTACGTACAAACTGTTTCGTATCCTAAATACAATCATTTGCAATGCTTCTCATCAAACTTACATCAACAGCACAATGTTAAATAAGAACACAAACAACAACAAAAAAAGGAATACTAAAACAATAAATTTTAGATGTGAAGGGACTATGTTTCCTCACAACCCAAACGACCATTACATTAGAGAAAAATGTTGAAATCCGTATGGTTGACAGAATGCCTATGGTACTTCTAATATTGTCACATCTCACGCATGACGTATACTCTGTTGTTGTTGTTTTTTAGTGATTAATAGGAATTGTTTAAATAATTAAATGTTTTACATATTTTCATTTTACACAGGACGATACTCTGTCTGCCAGTAATGATCTCTATCGCTGCACAAAGATACGTGTTATGCCGACTCCGGGTTTATGAGTTTTGAGTGTACATGGTAGAGTTTGAAGGTATATGTGGTGACCTTTACTATTCACGCCATTCCGCTCGCGAAATAAGAGTTCACTTTGCATTTTAAATAGCCACTAGTTCCGCTTTGTTCACGCAATTCTCGAAGTTCAAAGCCAAGGGTGGAACGCTGAAACAGGGCTAACATGCTCGTTTGCAAGTTGTGCAGCTCACCCTTTGCGAACATTTCGGTTCAGGTGTGGCTTCACGTGTTAATGGCTTCAGTTATGAGCTGAGTTCCTTTTGCCTATTTGTTTTAACCAGCAAGATGAGAGGCAGTACTTTAGTCCATACCAGAGCGCACTGAACATTCTTTGCTCGTGACTGAACGTATCTGTATATCGGAACCCACGTGCTGATCTACTCCCAAGTACGAGATTTTCAACGAAGTCTCGCGGTTAAGAATTAAATAATGAACTGGATACCATTGCTAAATAATCCCTCATAAACTGGAAAGAAAGACAAGCATTAAAATTTAAGACAGAAGCGTTTCACGTATTTGTAAATAAATGAAATACTAATATTTTATCCTTGATGGATTGGTGGAAATCCGCGACTGTGATATCAAATTTGGGTTAATATTTAAAGCAGCAACCAGTCGCAATTTGTTGTTATGATGTTTATTTAACCTTTACCGGTTTCGAGCAAGATGCTCATCATCAGATGGTTTACAAACAAACAGACAAACAACAAAATAATAATAATTTCTACACTTTTTTATTTTTCTTACTGGCTGAGGTACCCGGCTTCGCTCTGGGAGTTGATATGAGATTGTGTGGTAGCTGGATAAACTTTAAAATGTAAGAGGTATTTTTTTTTATTGAAAACATATTCTAACTTCTGCAATACTTGTTTATAAACAACATTTTTCATTTAGTTATCCGGGGTATATATGTACAAATTTTTAGAATTTCCTACTCGATATCAAGCTACGTATAGTTGGCCGTGAGAGAAGCAGGAGTCTTTGAGGTTGATGCCGCAGTGTTTTAAAGTTTGTCCTTGCGCTTTGTTATAGGCTATTATGATTGGAAATTGCAGTCTCTTAATTTCGAATAGCAGTTCAGTAGAGATCAGGGGTATTCTGAAGATTAATACAACGTCATTCGATTCTGGAGTTTCCCCGGTCATGTAATATAGAAATAATTCCTGTGGAGGTGCTTACAGTGGTGGTAAACGAATTTTTCGATTCATGTAACAGAATCCTGGTGTTTCTCCACTGAATTATTTCGCGTTGCAAAATTAGTAGATGTTATCCATTATTAAGATTACGACGTGGTTGTTTTTATTATATTTGTTTTGTCAGGTCGTAGTGGAATGCTTCATTTGTCAGGCTATACTGTTTACTTGTTCCCGTTCGTGCTTCTCGTATGGTCATTCTTTCATGGGTGGCTTGCGTTCGCAGTCTTCTATTACAAGATTGTGTCGCAATTCTTGATTCTTTAATTCGTTAATTTCTTTGTTCTTCGGTTTTCTCTGCTTCTCACGGTACTCATTCACGTTCGCTGAGAACATAAACGTGCCTCGCGCTTTTCGACTGTTTCGTTTTCTCGCTGTTCTTTTTGTTTCATTCGTTGGCAACGTAAACGTGCCTCGCGCTCTTCGACTGTTTCGTTTTTTTCGCTGTTCTTTTTGTTTCGTTCGTTGGCAACGTAAACGTGCCTCGCGCTCTTCGACTGTTTCGTTTCCTCGCTGATCTAGAGGGCGAAACTTCCAGCCCTTCTATCTTCAAAATCACGCCCTTCAGGTAAAAACGGAAACCTTCTTCATGGATAACGGATAGAGGGCTACCACACCATATAACTCCCCTGATGGTACCGGGACTTGTTTTTGAGTTTTAGCGGCACGCACATTGTAAATTTACTTTTTATATAATATATATTGATTAATGGAGGTTAGTCATCAGTGTGTGCTTCACTATCCTAAACGGAGGAGATTGGAAAAGGAGTGGAAGGAGTTCGGTCATGACTTTTAAAGGAACGATCCCGGCATTCGCCTGGAGTGATTTTGGGAAATCACGGATAAAGAATTGGGATAACCGGGTCAATCTTGAAAAATTTAACCTCTAATTTACACAATAACTTTTATTATTTTTACTCTTTCATATAAGAAAATTACCGTTGTCATGACTGTGAATCACTGCTGTATCCTTTATTCTTAGTGTGTAATTCGTACTACTGTGTGGTAGTTAAAAGTAGGTACGGTTTGGTGCTAGACGGATTTGACTCTTCCAGATGGTTGTTTATTGCGGGAGAGCCGCTGCTGAGCTTTATTGGCGTGAGATATCATACTACCAGTCGACCACGTCTGTTTGAATTGAAAAAGCCATCAAGGCGGAATTTCCGACGTGCACGAGGTCATTTATTTACCGACTGATGACGGGCAATTAATCTTCAGGACTTTTGATGTCGCGCAAAAAGCACGCAGATTCCCGAACTTAGAAAATGTTCCCCTTATCATTTGTTTTCTTTCTATTTGCTAATATCTCTACGTCTAATCGACGGCTAGATTATTAGAGCCGGTAGAGGCCTGGAACAAAGAACAAGTAGGAAATAGCCTTTTAAAAGAACAATCCTGGCGTTTACAAGGAGTGAAAAATAAAAAAAATAATGAAAACCTAAATTTGGGTGGCTGGACGGATATTTGAACTCGCATCCTCCCGAATGCGAGGCCAGAGCGTTACCGATCGCCCATCACATTCGGTCTATTGATTGCGATGTGGCTTTTAAGTCGGTCGAATTTTTCTTCGGCAGAAGAACTTTCACATTAACTTCTTTCCACGTTTGACCTAAATTCTTCAACCCTAATCCTCCTTAATTTATCGCCGTCCCTGACTCCATTAACCTGAAAAATAATATTATCACATGTAGCGTGGTGGGCGAACGGTAACGTTCTGGCTTCGCATTCGGGAAGTCAAGAATTCGAATCCCCGGCCGGCATTCCAGATTTCGGCTTTTCATGGTTTCCTGAAATCAATCCAGCCGAATGCGGAGATGGCTCATTCAAAAAATGTTATGACCGAATTCCTTCCCGTTCTTTGCCCCCAGTCATTTCCCGCCTATATTATTTTGACGTTGAAGGCGCATGAAGTAATAGGCCAAAAATAAAAAAAAATATTATGCCACTGCCTTATGCCTGAAATCAGTTACTAAACTATGGCCATAGTCATCTCTTTCCTTCCATGTTTAAGTATTAATTTTTCTACCACTATTCATCCATGCTTCATTGCAAACATATACACAGTCCAGTCACATTAATGTGACCACCTCTCAAAAACCAGAATAACCACCTTTGGCAGAGCGGACCGATGCGAGGCGTGCAGGAAGAGAGTCAATTAGGTTTCTGAAGGTGTTCACTGGGATGTTGAGCCATGCCGACTCCAGTGCCGTGGCCAGCTGCGCTAGATTACGCAGTTGAGGATCCATGGCGCGAATAATCCGAACGAGGTGGTCCCACAGATTCTCTATTGGGTTTAAATCCGGTGAGTTTGCTGGCCAGGGTAAACTCATCCTGGTGCTCTTCGAACCACGCACATACACTGCGAGCTGTATGACACCTCGCATTGTCCTGCTGGTAGATGCCATCATTCTGAGGAAAAATTATTCGCATGTAGGGGTGGACAGATACGTACTTGTGCTGATCCATCGTGCCTTTCACAATGATGAGTTCACCCAGTGAATACCAGGAAAACATTCCCCAAACCATAATGCTCCCTCCTCCACCCCGGATCCTTGCGGCAATTGTTGCAGGGTGTTTCCTTTCAGACGTTTCACGCCGTATGCGCCAACGTCCATCTGTCCGATGGAGCATAAAACATGATTCATCGGAAAAAGCCACCTGTCGCCACTCTGTGGACGTCCAGTTGCGGTACTGGCGTGCAAATTCCAGGCTTCGTCGCCGATGAACAGCAGTCAGCATAGGTGCATTAACCAGGCGTCTGCTGCGGAGGCCCATGCGCAGCAACGTTCGCTGAACCGTTGTTGAGGATACACTCTTGGTAGCCCCTTGGTTCATCTGGGCGGGCAGTTGCTCAACAGTTGCACGTCTATTTGCTCGAACGCATCTCCGTAGTCTTCGTTCGCCTCTGTTATCTATAGCTCGTGGTGCACCACATGTTCCACGCCGCTGATTTTGAATAGTACCATTTTGCCATGCACGGTATACTTTCACCACGGCGGCACGTGAACAGTTCACAATATTAGCCGTTTCCGAATTGCTTCCACCCTTGGCCCGAAAGCCAATAATCATGCCCTTTTGGACATCGGATAAATCGCTACGTTTCTGCATTACGCCAACGATTGAAATGCTTTCCGATGCCCTAGGACATCCTTTATATACACTCCACTGTAATGTGCTGCCACCTGCCTTCTGTGATTGGTTATTTCACGTTGACGTCGAAAGTAGTTGGTGGTCACATTAATGTGACTGGACTGTGTATTTTATAAGCTACCAACAGTGTCTTTCCCCGCCTCGTGTCTTTCATTAGCTTTGAATCCAGATCATGTATCATATCACCTGCTAATTCAGAAGTGGCCAAATCGAAAGTTGGCCTAGCGAAATGGAGTTACGTAGAAACTAACAGTATTAAGTGTGAATGCGGTGAAGATCATCAAACTATGAAAATGCTCCAGTATTAACTATACTCAAGCAGTGACTAAATTGTGTCGATCAATTTGAGAATCGATCTGCTCAACAATTTACTCCAAAGTTTTCCCCCGATAAGTCTCCAACTATCTGTGTGAATATGTGAGGATGTCTTCCTGCCGGACATACTTCAAAAACTAACATCGTGTATGAGATTCCTGTCGACACTGGCTTATTATCTAGAAAACCCCAATGTGGCTATCATCCTTATAAATGTTGACATAGGCGCATGGTTGGAATCAAGATCGCTTTATTAGATATTTTGAGGTTGCTTCTATATTGCATTTGTTAGTAGGCCCATTCCATTGTAAGTTTAAGTGTTTATTTTTGATCTTCTTTTGCTTTTTGTTTGTTTTTTGTTTTTTTATTCGGGCTTGTTTCTCTTTCGTTTTGTTTTTATTCGGGCATTACATCTCGTAGACATCCAGGTCATTAGAGGCTGGAGACGACTGAGAGCAAGGAACAGGAAGGAATTCGGTCATGGCTTATTGAAGGAACTATCGTGGTATTTGCATGGAGTGATTTGGGGGAACCTTGGAAAATCGAGATCTGGATTGCTGATTGGTATTCGAACCCGCGTCCTCCCGAATGCGAGGCCTCTCGTTCGCCAGGCTGTGTCCTTAGTATCTATCAGACACATGTCTGCATCTGCTGTTTCAGGATGATAAATTAAATAAACAAAACAGATAATACACCAGGAAAGAGATGAAGGAATGCCAAATTTTATTTAGGTGTTAAAAAGCAGCGAAATTTTAACGAAAATGTTGTGCCCAGTACAAGAGGTAAGTCGTACATTTTTACTGTTATCACTCAGTCAACACATTAGAATTAGCTATGCTCTGTCATTTCGCGTTTGGCAACATCTGGTATATTGTGAATTGTTGCGTTTGTAAAAAACGAAATGTTATTTCATTGCATCATCTACTTGCATAAATTGCTATTTGCAAATGTATATTGAGTTCAGAATCAATGGTTCTCCACCGAAGATTAAAAAAAAAGAATTAATAATATTATAACAACATTTTCCGCGAAAGTAATGTTAGAAATGAAAAATAAACAAACCTCCTCAAACCCTCTTTTCTTCCGCCTCTTGCCTTCCTTTGCTCCACACCACACGGAGAAACACTAAACACAAACAAACAAACAAAAACAGTCAAACAAATACTAACAGAATTTCAGATAAAGGAGGTGGATGAATGTTTCAAATGCAATTATCTTCCATTCTGATACCGAAAAACAATTTCACACTTTGAGATTAAACATTAGAGAGTTACATTTTAATATGCTAACTAGTGTTCTTCAAGTAGGATCACTGTAAGGTACTATAACAGCTTCTCTTAATCCGTAACGATATGCACCGTTGCGCTCTAAGGGCTGATTGGAGACAAAGCAATTTGCACCCTTCCAGTCGAATTCTTTATTTCGTATGTTAACGACCACTGGTGCAGAAATTTTTGCAGTCGCTTTGTCTCAGACATCGCTGTCGGGCGTTAATTTCAGCACTAACAACACGATTTCACAAAGGAATATCTTGCTTTTTACTAAGCGAAGATATAGTTTCCAGGCAGTCGAATTTCACAGACGGCTGCAGTGCGAGAACCCTTCACTCCGCATAAAACATGGTGGCATTACAGGGAACCTGCCAAGGATGAAATTTCACCTTCATCAAGTCAGAAAAATAAACAGTAAACCACTGTAATCACTGAACATCAACTTCTAGGGTTAGTATAGTGTCAAATACGTTGTGGTGTAACGAATGTATACTGTAAATTTGTAATTTTAAATGACTATTATAAATTTATTTTTTAATTTTTTGTACAATGTTGTCTATCTATGCGACAATTATCTCTATTACCCGCTGATCGTTGTTTGTCATCTGCAATGGCAGCTTTCTTTTAGAATTTTAAGTGGAATGGTTTACCAATTCCTTTCCATGAGATGTTTTGCGTGGATGACTGTGATATGTTAATACTGAGTGTAAACAAACCCATGACCGTTTTCTGCGCATGGCCACGGGTACAGAATAAGTTTTAGGGTCAAAAGTTATGACAGATCGATTTTATTCAAATCTCTAGCTCTTCAAGATTTCTATTTTTTTTGCTGTCATCAGTCTTTAGACTGGTTTCATGTGCAATCCTCCATCCTTTCCCATCTTCTCCTAACCTCTTCATATCTACATATCCCTTACAATCCACGTCCTCAACTATCTGCTTCATATATTCCAGTCTCTGTCTTCCTCTACAGTTCTTACCTTCGACTGTTCCCTCCACTAACACATTAACCAAACCAACATGTCTCTAAATATGGTCTACCAGCCTTTCTCTTCTTTCTGTAAGCTTCTTCCACAAACTTCTTTCCTAACCCATCATTTCCAAAAATCGTTCATTTCGTACTTTGTCCACTTAATTTTCAGCATTCTACTGTAGCACCGCATTTCAAATGCTTCCATATTCTTCCTTTCTGGTATTCCTAAAATCCATGTTTCGCTATCATAAACTGCTGTGCTCCACACATAGAAGTTTAAAAAGTGCTTTCTAATTCCTAGATCAATGTTTGAAACTAAAACATTTCTCTTTTTCATGAAGGCTATTTTTGTTAGTGCTATTCTGCTTTTAACATCATTCTTGCTTCGGCCATCGGTTGTAATTTTGCTTCCCAAGTAGCAGAATTCACTTACTTCTCCTATTGCATCAGATCCTATTTTTATATTTAATCTCCTAGTACTAGTATCATTTCTGCTACATTTGATCACTTTTATCTTGCTTTGATTTATATTCAGTCCAAAATCCTCCTTCAGTATTTTGTTCACGCCATTCAGTAACTCCTCAATATCCTCAACCTAATGGCTAACAAGACAATGTCATCAGCAAATCGTAGCATACTGATGTTTTTCTCCCTGAACACTTGTGCCACATGAAAATTTTTCTCTTATTTCCTTTATTGCTTCTTCTGCATACAAGTTGAATATTAACGGGGATAGACTACAGCCTTGTCTCACACCCTTTTTAACTGATGCATGTCTCTTGTGATTCTCTACTTTCATCATAGCCACTTCATTCATATATAGGTTATAAAGTATTCTTCTAGAATTGATTTATTTAAAATTTTGAACTGCTAACATTGTAAAATATTTTTCCTAAATCAACTAGTACCGTAAAAGTACCTTTGTTTTCTTGATAGGCTCTTCAAGTATTGATCTTGATGCCGGAATTGCTGCTATTGTGTACCTAAACTGACGCTGATTTTCGCCGACTATCGCTTGTACTACCCTTCAGCCTGCTCCAAGCTCCGGATAATTGTTACCGGCAGACAGAGTGAAATGAGATTTTAATGTGCGAAAAGTTTATGTATATTTTGCTGATGTGTTTTCTAAGAAATAAAAGAACAGTAAAAAATCAATGGTATTCGTCTTTAACAATTTGTCGTTGAGAAGTTCAGGATGTTTAGTAACATACTATGTTGAGAGCGTAAATTACTTGGCTACTGAATGAACCTGAAAATCACCATAAATCAATCCTAATAAAAGGCTAGGCTTGGTCATTGTGTCCGTAACGCTGTGACGTCACGCCCCCAGCATTACAGCGGCCAGAGATGTTGCTGCAAGAGGTGAAACGCGTTGCTTAGCAACGGTTTTATTTAGTTAACCAACAGCGAGGAAATGGCTGGCCATGAAATGAACGCCATTTTTAAGGGCTGGGGATGCAATAGGAGAAGTAAATGAATTATGCTACTTGAGAAGTAAAATTACAACTGATGGCAGAGGCAGGAACGATGTTAAAAGCAGATTAGCACTAGCAAAAAGAACCTTCATAAAAAAGAGGAATCTTTTAGTTTCAAATGTTGATCTAGAAATTCGAAATAACTTTTTAAAACTCTATGTACATAGCACAGCACTTCATGGCAACGAAGCATGGATTTTAGGAATACCAGAGAGAAGGAAAAGCGAAGCATTTGAAATGTGGTGCTATAGAAGAATGCTTAAAATTAAATGGACAAATAAAGTACCAAATGAACGTGTTTTGGAAATAATGGGTGCGGAAAATTTTTTGTGGAAGAGGCCTACAGAAAGAAGAGACAGGCTGGTAGGTCATATTTTGTGACATGTTGGATTGGTTAACTTGTTTGTGGAAGGAATAGAACAGTCGAAGGTAAGAACTGTAGAGGAAGACAGGGATTAGAATACTTGATGCAATAATCGGGGACGTAGTTTGTAAGGGGTATGTTGAGATGAAGAGGTTAGCGCAAGATAGGAAGGGATGGAGGATTGCATCAAACCAGTCGAGAGACTGATAACAGCAAAAAGAAAAAAAGGAAGCTAGTCATATTATAAAGCACTAAATACCACGTAGCTTAACAATATGGCCTCTAACTCAATTAATTTATTCGTATTTAGGTAACATGTTAATATGTCGGAACCTACAAAAATTGTGCTATCGTTGTGAAATTTGATACACACATTCCTTAGGAGATAATATTTGATTAAAAGTCTATAACATAAGCTTTTAATATGTGGAAACAACGTAAAATCACTCGAAATGTAGGTAGATGCATACATGTTATTACGCAAGAAATACAGGTTATTACATGTTGATATTTATTCTGCATGCTTCTTACTATTAATTCTTGGTTCTGGCTGGATTTCAACCTAACCAGAAATGCTATCACGTAAAAATTAAACCAACTTAAATGCTTGTACGAAATATTGGTTATGATAGACGCCATGTTTTAGCCTGGAAGGTAGGCTGCCATGCAATATATCTTAACTTTGAAATCAAAATGGCAACTACGCACAGAGAAATTGTAAATGTTACTGATTGTCTACATATCAAGTATCTGCAATTTACATGTGGAAAGCTGTTTTTATCCAACAATGAAGAGTTAACAACACGTGAAACAAATATCAACAGCTGTTGACGTGCATTTAGCCCGTGTTTAGTTAGCGATCTGACGTATCTGCTGAGAGCGCCACATACCCTCGCTCTGCTTTGTGGACCGCCCACTCTTGCCGTGTGTACACTGGTAACGCTGCAGATTGTTTCCGAGAACGCCATCCTTTCTGTTTCCCTACTGGGAGAGGATAGCCATACGCTTGTTGCATTTCAAACGTCCTCAAACAGATTTAGATGTCAACTCGCATTACCTGACATGGTAGCTGCCTAGGGACAGTTCTCGGTAAAGGGGGACTGACGCTCAGAAATTACTCGACGCCTAATTGGAAACGTCTGGCGGTAGATTTTCAGGTGATGAGGATGGGGAAGTCCACAGAAGTGGGAGTTACCTATGGTAAATCTCGATCGAAATACTACTGAAGGTTGTTATACATCACTTAACGATCATTAGAGTTGAGACTTTCCCGGCGTATTGATGCAGTGAATTCTTCATGGGAGTACAGCCTGATAGCGTCGTAAAATGACGACGTTTCGACAACTGCTCGGTTGTCTTCATCAGATCTATTTTAGATATTATTGCAGTCCGCAACATTTTGCGCAACATTGGTACCCTCAGTTGGCAGATCGCGCCTTCCAGTTCCACCGTGCGCTGATTGGGCGTCCTGGCAATCATCGGTACACGGAGTTAGATTTTCACCGGCAGCTGATTTCAAGTAATTATATCTAAAATAGACGTGATGAAGACAACCGAGCAGGTTATCGAAACGTCGTCATTTTCACTCCCGTGAAGATTTCACTACATCACTTAGCGACGTTTAAAATAATTGTTTCATGTATTTTATTTCTGCATTGACATTTAATTTTACTGCTATTTTGTGATTTATCAGATGATTAGTTAAAGACGTGCACAGCTGTAGGCTGGAAAAACTTTATTCGATCAAGATTGTCAGTGCCAATTCGGCAGCTTTCATGAAGTTTGCGTACCCGTAACGAACGCTAAGAACATATAAAAAATTCAATAATAGCTGTTATAAATAAAGAGTTTTTTCGAGTACAATGACTGATCATAAAATTAAAAGCTTAATTACGTCTAGAAATTTTCAGCACATATGCATTATTTGAAATAAGACTGCCAAAGAGACATCAGCAAACTCGTTGGCTTCAAATCTGAAAAAGTATTTGTGATTCCTAAGACTTCCGCGGCCGTCTTTTGTTCATGATTAATAGACTTTCGGGTTATGCCGCGTTGTTTATCTCATTACCTGAGCGTTCGGCTGGTATCCTACAGCCTTCGTCAGAAATACTGTTTATATTTATGTTGACATAGCAACGAGCGCCAAGCTTCGCACAGTAAAAGGCCGCTATATTCATTGATGTGGTTGGTATTCCTTAAAATTTCTGCTGCCTCTTTCACACGTCGGGGGCACCACTGGTCTTCTCTCCACAGTAGCCTCGTTTCTTGAAATTTTATTTCATACCCAGTATTAATAGCATGGCGAACTACGGCGGATTTGTCGCTGTTGTTATATATGCAGTAGCGGATATGTTCTTTAAGTCTCTCCGCCACTGTGCGACCTGTCTCGCCGATATAAACACTGCCACAGCTGCAGGGGATTTCATAAACACCCGTAAGCTGGTGTGGGTGTAATCTGTCTTTTACCCTGCTTAATGACTGGCCAAGTTTGCAGTGAGCCTTATACACGATTCGTACCTCCACCCGCTTTTACAGTTTCCTAATCCGGCCAGTGATACCATGTACAGGGTGATTATAATTAAAGTTTAAGTTTCAAAACGCTCTAAAAAACGAACCACTAATTAGAATTACGTCAAAATTGAACGGAGTATTATTGAAGAAAGGGGAAAGAACTTGAACGGTGATTCTGCACCAGTAGCTCTGCAGAAGTTCAGGACCCTCAAGGGTATGAAAAAAGCCGTTTGACCAATGACTGTCATGGATCTGCTGAAAATTCAGGTACGTTTGATGTGCAGTCTGGTAGAGGAAGGAAAAGTTGTGATTCGGCGGTAGTTGAAGAAGTGGCCACAGCAGTTCAGGAGGCGTCGAACGGTGGTGTGCAACCATGCGGTGCACGGAGAATTGCCCGAACATTGGACAGGCCTGTGAGCACGGTGCATGACATCCTGCAATGCTATCCGTACAAAATGTGACAGGTGCAGGAGTTGTTTCCTTCTGACCTGCCAGCAAGAGAGGGTTTTGCTTTGGAATTTCTTGCTCGCATGGAAGTGGACAATGGTTGGCCGTGGAAACTTGTGTGAACAGACGAAGCCCATTTCCATCTGACGGAATATGCTTTACGATTTGTCATTTGTACACGAAATTCTGATTCTGTCACTAAAATTTGGAACTTTGTTTTTTGTTCGTGTTCTTTCCACCTTTTTTCAATATTACGTCGTTCAATTTTGACGTCATTCTAATCAGTGGTTCGTTTTTTAGAGCGTTTTGAAACTTTAATTATAATCACCCTGTATGTATGGGAGACAGGCGAATTTTCTTGGCACATTGTTATCATGGGATAATTTGATGTCTTCCGTGGGTTTTAAAACCCTTCTGATGTCGGATTCACCATAGGCATTGGTTGCCATGGAGAGAAGACCAGTGGTGTGAAACAGACAGCAGAAATTTCAAAGAATATGAACAACATCAACGAAGATAGCGGCCTTTTACACTGTGATGCTTGGCGCACGTTGCTACGTCAATATAAACAGTATCTCTGGCGAAGGCTGTAGGATACCAGCCGAAAGCTCAGGTTATGAAATAAACAACGCGGCATAACCCCTAAGCCTATTAATCACGAAATAATGATATGTGCTTCAATTCGTCTATAACTTTATTGATATTGAAAACTGTTAGATACATTCGGGATTTTTTTTTAATAAAAATATTTCTGAAGTTCTTGAGATTTAATCCCATTCAGACGTGTTGGACGCGAATTTGCCGTGTGTGGATTCATACACCATATTATCGTCGATACGGTAATCCTTGACACGTTCATCTCACCATAGACTTTACTGTGAGCAGAGAAGGATAGAGAGACGTTACTTCACGTCTGTTTCCGGCAGACAGTAATTATCAAGCAAGCACTAGCGTAACAAGGTTGAAGAGGCCATTCCTGCTACGACGCGCCTGCTGTTAGGCGCTGTTCCGCCTTGTTGGCTGCCCAGTGTCGCTGGTGAGCTCTCCGCTAGTTTGGGTAATCGCTTTAAGCGCTGGCGGTGCTGTAGCATTGCTTACGTCTGAAACTCGCATCACGAAACTTTACTACAACAACAACGTATCACCGGCAGTACTTCAGCCGCGTAAAGTAAGCGTAGGTTATTAATATCTTTCAAACAACACCACTAATAACACCTGCAGGTAAGTCTGTAGTAGGTATTTATGAAAACGTAAGTATATTTACCATACTTTATTTACTACTGGTATTTGTAACGTACGACTGGTTATATTTCCCTCTATATTCTCTAATTTAAATTACGTCTCAGTGAAGAGGCTATAGGCTTGTATCCACTAAGAATAAATCGGACGCATAGCAGTTTTTAATAATTAATCGTGCTAAAGAGATAACAAAAACAAAATTATTTATTTTAAAAGATAAAGATTATTATTATTTTTAGAAAATAAATTCGACAGAATCAGTCATTCTGTCACCTCAAGGCACAACCTTTGAAGCGGGGGAGGTGAAGCTGACAACAGCTCTTGAGGATATGGCCAAGTATTATGACGCTAATCACTTCAAGCCCAGCCCTGGAAAAACACAGGTCTGTGCATTCCGTCTGAGAAACAGAGAAGGCAGAAGGCAGTTGAACATCAACTGGAGAAAGTAACATATGCTACCACCCCAATTACGAATTTAAATAATTTGTAAATATTATTTAGTTAAGTGTAGTTAATTATAATGTAAATATTGATTGTAATCACGTATATAATGTAATTACGAAGCTCGAGAAACCCACAGATTACCAAACACATTGTCAGTGGGTAGTGTAAGTACATCTTTGAAAAGATAAGATAGAAATCTTTTGTCTGGTGTGGCGGACAGAGAGAGAGAGAGGAAGTTTTTTTGGGGGGCTATAAAGCGCTATCGGTTTCGGACTGCAAATGCCGCGGTATATGAATGTATTAGTTATTTAATCGTAAGTTTTCCCGGCGGATCTGTTGCTTGATGATTTCTCATACGTGCAGCCGGGTAAATTGATCGATCGCAGATGTACGAATTTTGGGGGTAAATCTATGCGCTCGCGTCACCAACATGCTGCTATAGCAGTCTCTCTGTAGCTACAACTACGAGTGTTGCGCTTGGACAGTAGAGAAGTACAGATTATACTTGTTTCTAATGTATAAAAATAAATGTTTTTTAGTGTTTTGGT